>CM070501.1:26776283-27087789 GCA_036346375.1 Guadua angustifolia
ATTTTGCCGCTCCGAGCTTGCCGCCGGATCTTTTTGCTTAAAAGGCGCTCGGAGGCGTTGCCAAGCGGTGCTCGATCACCTCCCTAGGGACTCGGTCATATCGGACGGTTGCGAGCGAACACGTCGAATTACACGGAGGAAGGTGACAGCGTCTTCCTATTTGGCGCCGAGGTTGGCGCCAATGTTGACGATTTTGCGGGACTCGCCCTCACTCAGGCGACCACCTTAACCTCACCGTGAGCCAGCGAGGCGTGGTCCGGACCGAGGGCTCCCGGCGGCGGCATCAACACGCCGGGGACAGTGGCGCACTCATATCAAGCGCAAACTTATGGCAGCATAAAAGCTTGGTGGTCCACTCGAATGGTTATGGGGCGGCAGTACTCGCATCTTCACCACCATATATGCATAATGGGTTACCGCCATGAACTTGGCGGCCCGGTCGGCCAAGCAAAGCATTGTAGGGGAGATCAAAATCAGTGACCTCAAAGTCCACCGGCTCGTTGCGATAATTATCCTTTTCTCCAAAAGTGACGGGGAGACGCACCTAGCCCACGGGAATTGCACTAACTCCCGGGGCTATTCCAAAGA
This sequence comes from Guadua angustifolia, assembly GCA_036346375.1. Lineage (NCBI taxonomy): Eukaryota > Viridiplantae > Streptophyta > Magnoliopsida > Poales > Poaceae > Guadua > Guadua angustifolia. Next base: position 26,776,872 of record CM070501.1, read on the forward strand.
AAGGCAACGATGGATGCGAGATCTGCCAGGATTTGAAGAGCCGAAATGCCGTAGAGGACAGATCTTGAGAGAACTCCTCCGTCCACCAACACCACGACCACCGGACATTCCGGATGTGGGCGACACCAATCGGGAGATGTCGAGCAGCGGCGCAATCGAAGTGGTCGGCTCGATGAAGATGATCGTCTCCTCCGACCATTTCAGCATCGGCGTGACCACGAACTTGACCCGTGGCGCACCTCCTCTTCAACCGCTTGCAAGCGGTATTAGAGCGAAGAGCGGACGAACCACCATAGATATACGCCAGGGTATGATCCACCTGCTGGAAAGCCAGCGGGGCGGGGTCTTCACCATGATCACCATTACGAGGGTGACGCTCATCATCGCAAGGGAGACGCTCCTTGACCCGACGCTCCACCATTCGGTCCACGACCTGGCAATTATCCAGATCATGTGTATCAGTTCGATGAATTGGGCACCAAGGCCCTCTTTCCCTCCGCCCGCGGCGATCGTTCCTACGACCACGGCGGTTATCGCGCCGGTCACGGCGGTTGTCACGCTGATCACGGCAGTCGCGCTCCGGCGACCTAGAGTCATCGCGGTCGCGCTCGGCGGCCAAGACCCACCGGGTCTCTCCTGCCTCGCGCTTCCGCGCCTTCTTACTTGACGGGCCGGAACCCTTCGAGGTCCCGGCTTCATCTTTACTCCGACCACCCTGGGGGCTAGATCCGGGCCCCCTCGCCTCCGCAGCCCGCGCGCACTTATGCGCGAGGGAAAACAACTCAGAGGTGGTGCCGATAGTGCGGGTGGCCATCTTCTCCTTCATCTTGCGGTCGCGAACGCCTCTTCGAAAGGCGATGACGACCGATTGCTCTGAAATGTGGGGATCGTGTTGCGACAATGGCGAACATTGGATGAAATCACATAGCGACTCCCCTTATCTTTGTTCGGGGCATGCAAATCATCCTCCACGCCACATTGCGAAGAAGCCCTGAAATTGGCGACAAAAGGCCACACAATTCCTCCCACGAGTGCAAACCCTCGCGGAGGTTCAACAACCAAACGGGCGGAGCCGTCAAGGCCGTCGAAATAATTGGCCATAACTTTTCCAGACCAGCACGCTTCGTACCACCGTTGTATAAATTTGCAAGAACTCCTCGGGATTGGTAGTGCCATCATAACTTTCTATAGATCTTGGCGAAACTTTTGAGCCACTCCACACGGCGTAACACCGGAGAACGCTGATATCAACACCATAAACAAAGCACGCCGCCACCGGAGCTCGGCCCGGAGGCGAGATAGGACTCTCCGCTAAGTCGGAGAACTTCCATCTTGGAGGCCACCCGCTTGCGCGCCCTGCTCTGGCCGGGCGACGTGTGACACACGGTCCAAGATCGCCGCCCGCGTGGGATTCAAGATGACTCCTTAGGTCCCCACGGTTCCTTTCGGGCTGGGGCCGGCTTCTGCGCGCCTCTTGCCCAGCCCACGGGCCAGACGCCGCCACTGGCGGCTAGAGCCTGCGAGCCCTGACCAGCATACTGGTGGCGAGTCCGCCGATGCTCTGCCGGCCGAGCCCTACCGAGTTGGGCGCGCCCACAAGGCGGCAAGATCCGCGACCACGGAGTGGCTGTGAGTCTCCCGCAAGTCCCAGGAGGGTGGTCGAAGAGACGAGCTGCATGTAGATTCCGAGTGGGATGGCCGCTTCCATGGCTAGCCGGCGTCGCACCGGATGCCCCGCCGCCGCCAGGAGCATCGCCCGGCACCTGAGGTGGAGTGAGACGGTCTTCGCGATCGATGAGGTTGTCGGGACACACTCTCAACATGGCCCGACACCTCTCCTTCTTGATCTCGCGAACCTTCCATCTCCGGATGCAGAATCGACAAAAGACACCAAAACTTCATGGGAGATGATCGGAAAAACCAACTACCTTCCCTACAGCGCGCTACCTGCTTGGCGTATTCCACTGACAGCCCGAGCCTCTGAGGCCGGGTTTAGTTCGATAGGGGGTGGCTTTGGTAATTGGCAAACCCTAGCGAGAGAAACCCATACCTCTCACACTAACGAATCCTAGTGCCCTTCAATTCGATGAACACACCGATTTTACCTGAGTTCGGGCCCCTCCAAGAAGGGTATGACCTTCGTCTGCTGATTTTGGATTGAGTCTTTTGGGCTTGGTTACAGGGCTTGCTCATGACCAGCTCTTCTGTTGAGCCTTTTCTTCCTCCTCTCTCTTTTTTCGTCCCCCCTATCCCCTCAAGTGCCCTTATATGCACGGGCTTACACGGGTCAGATGGAGGGGGATGTCATCATGCTTATCTTACATGCATTTACTACGCCTTTATGCGCTGTCCCGTTCCTTCAGCCTAATCAATGCCAGCGCATGCCTTCACCCGGTTCTTCCGGAATGTGACCCCTCTGCCACGGGTAGGTGTGGCGTCGAGCGGGCTTGTTGCGAATTCCTTGGAATCGGCGTGCTCGTATAGCAGCTGTCTCGAGAGCGATGCGTCGGGAAGGAGACCGGGGCGAAGCCACCGCACCCCACCTTTTTGTATGGCGGCGGGATGAACAAGGCGTGCTCGCCACCCGCCACGTGGGTGGCGGCGGGCGGCGAGCGTGGCCGCCCACCGCCACCGCGCGCCCGTGGACCGGCACCGGTGGATGGCGTGCTTTCGCCCGTCGCCGCCGAGCCGCCACGTGTCGGGCGCCGGCGGCGGCGTGGCCGCCACTGCCGCCCGCGCCACGTGGGCCGGCACCGGTGGGCGGCGTGCTCGCCCGATCGCCCGCCGAGCCGCCACGTGGATCGGGCGCCCGGTAGCAGGCGTGACCGCCCACTTTCGCCCGCGCGCCCGTGGTCGACGTCTGTAGGCGGTGTAAACACCCACCGCTGCTAGATCGCCACGTGGGCACGCATGCTTTGTGCGGCGAAGAGGGTACCACTGGCGTAAAATCTGCCGACACCAAGAGTGCCACATCAGGTTTTGTCTAGGTAACCGTGTATCTCAGGTTTCATCTAGATGAAACTCTCTCATCTCCCATGAAACTCTTTCTATCTCTCTTTTCATAATTAACTTGCCATGTCATCAAACATGATGATGTGTCATGTTATTTAATGAGAATGAAACTCAGTTGAAACTCCCACTGGGAATGGCCTTAGCAGTACGTCGGTCGCGGTTTTGTTTGGTTGAGAATGAAGTAAGTTCTAGCGTAACACATGGTCATATGAACGGTGACCCATGGTCTAATAATAACCGAAGGAAAACAGTAACGAAATGCTCACAGGAAACTCAAGAAATCGTTACTTGTTCTGAGTAGATATCATTCTATAAAACACTGTATTACTTTTGTTTATTATATTTTTTAATTGTGTATCTTATTCTGTTCTATAGTAGTAAATGATATTGAAAATAGTTAGATGGAAGAAGTATAGAAAAAAAATGATAAAAAATCATCTCGAAATTATAGAATGATAGTGTACATTTTGAAACAAAATTTGAAAGCCATAACGTGAAGTCTGAGTACTTGATTCGGCTTACGGTACTATTCTCAGTCGAATGCGACACAACGACCAGGACGAGTAGGAGGCTCCAAGCTGGCGAGAGCCAATGGTCGGTGGCTCGGTGCTCGCCTGGCTGCAGTCGAAGGTATGCGTGCTAAGCTCCAGCTCTAGAGCTGGTCAGCTGGACGCAACAAAGCTCGAGCTAGGATTCGTCTTTCGTCTGTAGTCTGTCGAAGGTCGGCGCTCGCCAGCTTGGAGCCAGACGAAGGTAGAACGTTGGTCCCCAGCGCCAATTACAAACGGTTGTTACGGGCACCTTTATCTTTTGTCTCTCTTAAAACTAAGGGTTGTAACATGCTTTAACAATAGATGCAGCAATTGTAATCACCACATGCAACAAAAATATATAATAATAGTAAAAATATCGACAAAAAATCTAAATGGGATGAAACCATGAGTATAGAACGTAGTCAGATTTTAAAATATTTCAACCACTGCAAACAAAGAAAATTACAATAACATAACACTTCAACGTTATAAAAGAATAGTTGCAACATTTTATAGTTACTCATGCAACAGTCGAAGAAAATGTTTGCAACAAAATGAAATACCAATTTTGAAAAAAGAAATGTATAACAATTGCCAATTCTACTGCAACAATAAATCATTGTAATGCAACAATTAAAGGAAACTATTGCTTATTGCTATATTTTTAGTAATACACAATGCAACGTGTGGGTTAGATACAGCTTGCAAAACCTATGCATGGTGGGGCCATCATGGCGCAGTCGGCCGTCACGAGGTCCACCTTGCACTCCCCAAAGATAGAGTTGCTGGTGAGGCAGACACGTAGGATGAGGATGGAGAACTTGGCGGTGAAGGGTGTATAGGTGTAATAGACCTTGCACTTGCCGCTGTCGGTGGCCTAGGCGGAGCTATCTCAAATGGTGGCATAGACTGACATGGGTTTGGAGGGGAAATCGCTGCCCATGGTGCGGCTCCGGACGACTTCATTGGTTATGAGGATTGAGAGAGGGAGAGAAGAGCAAGGTCATGTGAATGGTGTTAGAAGCGATAGGATCGAACGAGTAGATAGATGGGGATAAGTTCATTTATTTTTTTCTCCCTCATCAGCACAAAATCAGGATAATGGTGGCCATGGGCTGTCCGAGCGAACCGTGGGCTATGAAATCGACAAAGCGCGTCCGATAGGAACAGACGTACGCTTCGTAGCAATCCCGTAAAACTAAAGGAGGTAAGGAACACAAGTCACCTGAGAGAGCCAGCCAGTGAGTATCAAAATGGGAGATCCCTCGGCACATGCCCTCTCAGGGCTCTTTATACATAGGCAGGGATGGCTATTTCCCATGTACCTCTAGTAATTATAAAAATATAAAGGTAAATTGGTATATTCTCTTAGCAGTGGCTTGCCCTAAAACCAACAACATATGTCTAGCAACTTATTATACACACTAGTTTGTGCTTGGTAGGCCCATTTGATGCTCTGGCAGCCCAACAACAATTGGGCACTCCACAGCAAACGGCACCGTCCAGTTCGACGAGCTCGCCTCCTCCTCCCTCTCGCCACTACACCTTGGGCCCTACTGCCCAGCGGTGGCCGTCGATCGGGCGCAACGCGCAACTCGCGGAGGCCTTCCACGCCTTCGATCACAACGACAATGGCTACATTTTCGAAGCCTAGCTCGCTCGCTCCATGACACGCGTGGGCATCCCATCTCCTACGCCAAGCTCCCCGACATGATGCGCGAGGTCGACACTGATGGCGACGACGTCATCAGCTTCCAGGAGTTCACTTCCATCATGGCCAAGTCTGCCCTCGACTTCCTCGTCCTTGGCCTTGCCGCATGGTGAGGGGAGATGGATCATGGATGAATTCCTCCTCTTCCTCCCCCGGTTAGAGCTTCGTGGGGTTCTTCTCTGTTTGTGCATTTATTCCTTTTGTTTTTACCCTTTATTATGTGTTAGAGATATGCCTTAGAGACAATCATAGCGATAATTATATTTATTTATATTCATAATTTATTATTTTGTTTCTTAAATAATGTCATTATTATTTATTAGCAAGTATGTGACTTATTTGTGAAACTCTATATATAACCTTGTGATGATTATTCTAAAAGCGATCCCTAGTTAATAAACATATGAGAGCACATATTAATAGAATAGCACATGTATTAGTTGATGGCTATATTTCACGGGTCATGAATATGAAGATATCAAATCAATAATACGGACACATATTATATTACTGATCAACACAACAATTATTGCTGCATCTACATTGGATCTATTATCGATTTTATTTCCGTTTTCTGCTACGGATCTGTGCGTCGAGTGGTAATTTTATGATCTATAACTTGCAGTGATTTCTTGGTTACGCGGTAGAAATTTTTGATTTTATGCTAGAGTAGCCTACTCGTTCCCTTTCATTATGTACATACTTGAACTAAATTGGTTGTATCATTGTATGTGTTTGTGTAAATATGACGTAATGTTGTTGTAGCGCATGTTTGATTTGGAATTATTATCCAGAGAAAGAGTGAAATTGACTGTTAAAATCAGTAATGCTTAATCCATTTAATTTTGGAACAGGAATTGTTGTGTTGATCAGTAATATAAACTGGTTATGGCAAAACTTGCTTTCAGATCATATATACAATATAAAAGGATAATAGATCCAATGTAGATGCAGCAAGAGAAGTTCGTGCGATAATTTATAGGAGTGCAAAAAAGATATTTTAAACTAACACAAATTGGTCTTTTGACTCAAATTAACAGCTTAGGGAAGGCACCTGTACTTTTTTACTCGCTCCATCTAAAAATATAAGGTGTATTTTGACTTTGCATAAGGATTAAGATTACGTTGAAATTAAGAAATATATAAGAGAAAATGACTTAGATGCCTCCATTTAATTGTCTTTGAAGATGAGAGATAATACTTTGTGTGGGTGGTAATGAATAAATAGATATGGTTGAGAAAGAATTAATATGTGTATAGAAGAAAAAGCCTCGTTAAATCTACATGAAAACCTTATACTTATGGATAAGATCATTTAAAAAATAAGCTTTATAAACTTGGATGAAGGGAGTAGTTTGCAGCAGTCATTCTGAACAAACTTTCCTGAATAACAACCACCACTATGTATATTTTGATACGTAGCTCATATAAGAGCCGGAAATTTACTACTCTCTCCATGCATTCTTGAACAGAAGGCACAGAATACCAAGAAAAGGTTGGCCATAAATCCCACACCGAGGCCAAAACGAAAATAACTTGAATCCTTTGATATTCTTCGAGTACCAACGATAGGACTCCTCTCTGACGCTAGCTTAATTTGTAGTTACCTTCCTGAACTTTCTAAAAAAAGGAAAAAAGAGAAACAGTTCCCTTACCGAACCAAATCGTCCCAAAAAAAAAACAACAAACAAATAAAGTCTGCATATAGTTTGTTGAAGATGCAAAAATAAGCAATCTTCCATGTCTTTTTGATAGGGATGGCAATCGGGTGGGTACCTCCGCGTACCACTGTCATAAATCCAAACCCAAACCCGAACAAAGTCCCGTCTACCCAAATCCATTAAGCTTTGCGGGTACAGATCTGTACCCATACCCAAATCCAATGGGTACCCATGGGCACAGATCTGTGCGCGAGCACCGAAAGGCGAAGGCAGAGAGGTGGGGGGCGCTACGGCAGTCGCATGCTCCTCCCCCTCTCCTTCTATCTCTTCACATCTCCTTTCTCTCTCTTTTTTTGGGCACTATGCACGCCGAACCGTAGGGAGCCGATGGGAGGAGTCGGCGGCGAGGGGAGGAGCAGACGTCCGCCACCGAGGGAGGCAAAGACGAGGGGAGTGAGGCCGAAGCAATCAGGCGATGGGGCAAGGGGAGGGAGGTGATGGGGGCGAGGGGAATCAGGGAGGAGCCGACTCAGCCAAGTAGTCCGTGAGTTTGTTTTTCTAATATACCTCTAAAAAAGTGGGTCCACATGTTATTAGATACCCATTGGCTATCCATAGGTACAAATTGACACCCACACCCATCCTATGGGCTTATCGGGTATCCAAACCCGTAAACCCATGGGTCTAAAGTGCTATCCATACCCACTCTTATCGGGTCGGGTACCCACGGGTACCCAAACCCATGGGTAAAACTGCCATCGCTACTTTTTGAGCAGAAGTGCACAAAATAGCATAGACAAAAGGAGTAGCGCAGATGGTAACGGTCATTATGGGGAGTAAGAGGGGAAAAGGTTTCTACTACGTCTGTGGATTTTGAAGAGGCTTCAAAGTGTGACAAGCTTAGATCATTGTCCGTGTAACCTTCTATTAATCTAAGAGACTTTTGTTAAGATCATAGTCCGCTCAAAGTTACATATTATATTTCTTTATTTTGTTCCGAGTGCCAAAGCCAAGAATAGTACGAACCTATCGCTGGTAAGTGGCAACCGATTCAGGCTTTGGAGAATCAATGAGCAAAGGGAAAGTGTGCACTCTCTGTTTGGAGTCGGTCCATTAGCTACTACAAGAAAAATATGTTCAACATTATAAGTTATCTGCCCTCAATTAGTTTTCTGAGCAACTAGGCTTACATCTTGAGTTGAAAGTCAATTCTACTGCTACATGCGTTTCCCTAACCATAGTATAGTACTACCTCGGTCTAGGGACAGGCAACATCAGCTTCTATTTCTTCTGGCTTGGGCTAGGTACTGTCCAGTTTGGTTTTCTGTCAAAATGGCAAATAGTTCATTTTGTGTTGGGAGGCTTGGATTGACCTGCACACGGAAGGAATAACCGGTTTTTCTAATCACATGAGAGCACGAGGACAATAGTTCATACATATTATAATGATCCGGTAAGAGAAATTCATTGGTTCATACAAGCACGGAACAAATATTATTATTAGAGTAGAGTAAATACAATAGCGGTGAATGCAAAAAGACTAATTCCTTTAGCTGGATAAGGGGTAAACCCAAGCCTCGGTTTATACAATATAGTTCACATCAGGCTAGTAACACCTGACTTAATGACAGAAAAGAAGTACAGTGCAGCTGAGAAAATATTAGAAACTGATAGATATACTCACCGGTCTTTTAACTTACATAGGTATGCAACCTGGTATACACACATAATCGACCGAGTTTTATGGCAGAAATGTCATTACTTGCAAAACAACTTGGCTAAATAACAACCACCAACACGTTAATTTTGCCATTCAATTTGCTGAAGTGCTGGAAATATGTAATTCTCTGCATCTTCTTGAACAAAAGGCTGGATCAGATGACACCTTTCTCGTGTGGTGATTTTCTTAATTTGTATTACCTATTTTCTTGAACCAGATGACCCAGCCCAAGTAACAGCAACAGATACATAAATCTATCATGCAGCTGGTCGATGAGAGAAAAATAAGCAACCCGCCATGTCCTCTTGAACAAAAAGGCGCAAAATACCATCCAAAGGCCTACTAAGAATCCCATAATTAAGCCAAGATGAGAGTACATTCGATCTGAAACATTCTTGTTGCATACTCTTTTGTGGTCAACTTGAGCTGGTTTGTCCCCTGAACAATTGTTTGGAAGTGGATGTCCGCAAAGACCAGCATTTCCAACATACATTGAAGCTGGATCATCAGTGTCAAGAGTGTCTAGCTGATGGCCTGACGGTATTCGTCCAAATAAGTTGTTATTGGACAAGTTCAAATAGCTCAAGTATGTTAAATTTGACAGGCTTGTAGGAATTTCACCAGAAATTTGATTGTTTGAGAGGTCAAGAGACTCCAATTGCTGTAAAAGACCAATCTTGTCTGGAATATTTCCGTTTAAGAGGTTGTATGACAAATTCAGATTTATCAATGCGGCAAGCGAACCTATTTCTTCTGGAATCTTCCCAGTCAAATTGTTATAAGATATATCAATGCTCACCATATACTCGATTCCTCTGCTGTATTTACGCTCTTGCCCTTTCGTCACGGTAGACAAGGTGTCATCAAGCCCACGAAAACTTCTGTAATATCCACCGTTGTCAATGTCATGAAAGCTTCCCCAAAAGACGGAGAATGGCCCGAGGATGGTTTTTATATTAGCCTGAACAACCATTCCTTTCAAGTTTCCCAGGTACTGTGGAATACTCCCTGATATGTTGTTATTTGCCATATCCAAGTAGCGAAGATTTTCAAGTTTGGTCATTTGAACTGGAATATGACCAACGAACATATTTGACCTTAGTTGCATGAATACCAAGGACGGCAACATCTCACCTATCCACGCAGGTAAGCTCCCCGAGAACTTGTTGTATGCAAGATCAAGTATAGTTAGATTCTCACAACTTTGCAAGAATAAAGGAAAATCCCCGGAAAGACTGTTGTTGCTTAAGAGAAGGACCTCAATACCCAAACTCGAAGAATTAAAGTTGACCATTGAAGACTTGGTGCCTGACTTGTTCTGTTGTTCCATATCTGTGCCACAAGAAGGGAGCACTCCAACAAGAAGATTACTGGATAGATCTAGCACCCGTAGGTGCTCCCATCTACAAATTGATATTGGAATGCTTCCATTTATATAATTGGAGAAGAGAATCATCACTTCTAGCGGTGGAGCTTCAATGTTTGATGATAAAGGCTGATGCAGAGAGTTATTAGAGATGTCCAATATCTGAAGGCTTTTAGGCAGTTGTGGTACGGATCCGGTGAACTGGTTTGCATTGAGATAAAGTTTTTGCGCTGACATAAACTCCAAATTTAGTGGTAACTCGCCACTAAATTGATTATAAGAAATATCCAGGTAGTAGGCATTGGAAAATACAGTCCAAAACCAACTTGGGATGATACCAACAAGGCCTGCCCTCGAAATATCAATAATAAAAGCACCCCTGTGCCATTTAAGCCATGTTGGAAAGTCTGGGCCCATCTGACAAGAAGCAAAAGCTGCGGATCCTAATCTGAATGGAGGTATCCAATTTGAATCTACTAAAATTTTCAGATGATTATAAGACAAATCAATAAAATCTAAACTCGATAGACCAGCGAAGTGGTCTTCCGATATGACGTCAATCAACTTGTTGTTGTATAAATCCAAGGAAGTTAAATTAGTCAAGTTCCCTACCCAACTCGGTAGATTACCAGTCATGTTGTTGTATGCCAAAGTAAATTCCATTAACTTATTCCGAGCACAAGGTGGAATAATCCTCTCCATAAAATCTGTTATATCCCAGTTGATATTGTTCGAGCCGAAGTCTATGACCTTTAAACTGCATAATTTATCCAATGTTGATGGAGTTCCTTGGATATAGTTGCCCGCCATGTAAAGGCCCTCCAGTTTCGTCAAGTTTCCTAACTCATCAGGAAGCTGGCCAGACAGGTAACAGCGCATTAGGTTGAGGTTCCTAAGGCTGGTAACTTCCCAGAACCAGTTTTTTGCAACTTGCCCATCTAACTTGTTCCATGAGAGATCAAGTATCTCAAGGCTTGTAAGGTTGGAATGCAACAGTGAAGGAATTGAACTCGTGATTCCGCAGTGCCCTAGGCGTAATACTCTCAAATTGGGAAGCATATTCACCAGGGGAACCCAGTTAGGAATTGAGCTGAGGTTGAAACCACTCATGTCAAGATGTTCCAGTAAATAAAGGCGTGGCAACCAAGACAGATCTGATGAGTACGGTCGATCAAACAAAGTATCTGATAAGTATGCTTTTCTATTTCTGAAACAAGACCATGAGTTCATATCTAGGTACAGTAAGGTGGAGAGATTCCCGAGTTGAGGAGGAATTCTGCCATGGAAATCCATGCAGGCGAGGTTGAGATGTACCAAGCCCTTAAGAGACCCCAAGAATTCTGGGATAAGCTTGCCCAGGCTATTCCCACTAAGGTCAAGGTACTCCAAATGCTGCAGGGCTAGTAAAGAAGAACTTATCTGTCCAGTTAACACATGTTCATCGTGTGCAAGAGAATAAGGAAACGCAGCGACGTCTGGCCAGAAGACAGTGTTGCTGAGGTTGAGCTTGACGACATGGCCCGTCCTCCTGCTGCACCTGACGCCATACCACTGGCAGCAGTCATGGCCTCGCCATGAGTCGAGGAGCCTCCCTGGGTCGCTCGTTATGCTGGCTTTGAAGGACAGCAGCGCGGCCCTCTCCACCTCGACGCACCCACCGCCGTTGGTCACTTGCGCGCAGACGGAGGAATTGGTGGTGGTTCCGGCGGTTATTAGGACGGTGAGTAAGAGGTAAAAAGTGGTTGCAGCTGCAGGCATGGAGCGCTGTGGAGTCGCGCCCATTTTACTCTGTCAATAGTTCTTTTGGTTCAAGGTAGGATAAGTAGCTATATCAATCTCATATACAAGTATACAACATTGCTACTTATGACTTAAGAGTGCGTTATACATTAACAAGTGCATACGCGCGTCAGAAGTTCTCGTCAATGTCAATTTTGATTACTCAGGGCATCTCCAGCAGAGCCTCTAAACCAACCCCTAAATCTTAAAATAGGGACTTTAGTAAAAATCTGATCAAGAGGCCCCTAATCCAGCCTCTAAAATTAGGAGGCCCTAAATTTGCCTCCTCAGCCCCAATTCGGGGGCCCTAAACCACCCTAAACCTTAAAATAGGGAGTTAAGTGAAGGATGACTTGTATTAGTTAATTAAATGGTGGCGTGTCTTTCTTTGGATGAGTTATAATCATTGCATCTGCATCTGCTCTTTGAAAATTTTGAAAATTTTAAATTTAAATTTTAAATATCATGTTTTGAAAATTTTAAATTTAAATTTTAAATATCATGTTTTTAAATTGTAAATGTTAATATGCTTATGTTTTATGTATTACAAATATTTTTGATTGAATTTTAGTGGTGTCAAATGAAGATTATATATAGCGGATATGTCAAAATAGGAGAAAAAGTAAAATATGAAATTTGAGATTTAGGGATGTTCTTTGGACTTATGCTCTGAAAACAGGGTCCCAAAAAATAAAGGGAGTCCCTAAATTCAAAATAGAGGCCCTATTTTAGGGGTCTTTGCTGGAGATGCTCACAAAGTAATCTTGAAGGAGCAATCTTCAGTGGAATTCTTCGAATGTGGTACATTTCTTTCATTTGTTTGTTGGAAAACAATAGCCAAGGACAAAGCTGCGTCTGGCAGTCAAGTCGATGAGGATTTTTTTTTCCTTTTTTTTTAACAGAAGAGATCAACTATATGATCAATCAGCTAGCTTTTTTTAAGCAACCCATTAGCTACGGGAGAAGAATTTTCACCATAGCTTATCTTGACTTCCAAGTTCCAATATAAGATCGCCGGCTTCTCCATTTATTAAGGAGCTAAGAAAAAGAACGATGTCGATCTAGAGAGAGACAGCCAGGGCCATTAGTTCCTGTAAGTTCATATTTAGTCCTTTTAGAATCGAGAAATGTGTGCTACAAGGAATCACAGATGAATTCTAATAGGATTATAATTTCTACTTTTTTAGAGGCGGTTATGGAGAACCCAAGGTTCAAGATGGTTGTGAAAGTGCGACAAACTCTTATACTCTTTTGAGGTTGTGTTTAAAAAATTTGAGGTTGATGTCGTCAAATCTTTTCTCTCACGTTGTCATTGCTTCGTTGCCGTGATTTTGGTTCTCTCTATATTCAACTACTTTGTTTTTAAGACCGGCACGCTCTTGTCAGATCCCACAAAACTTTAATTTGATCTAGGGCCTGCTATGCATAAAGAGTATTATAACGTAACAAATGGTATCAGAACCAATACTAGATTAATTAGATTTGTGAGAAGGCTGGTAAAGCATTAGTGGTACAAAATCAAGATCGATGTCGATGATGTGGAATCAAGTAAAGAAATTGGACAAATTAGTGAATTTTAGTGAGTGGTAATCTATACTCAATTTAAACCTTATATTCCTCCGTTTTGCACTGAATTCTTGAAATTTCCTATCGATATTTCTCCACTGTGTGGAATTAGCATGGTGTCTTAGCATTCCATCGTTCTTACGCTCTTTCAAGTGCCAACGCAGCAGTTTTACCTTCTTTGGGTTTACAAATAAATGCTTCAAACGGGGAATTATAGGTAGATATAACATTACCTTAGCAAAAGGTTCTTTCTTCACCTCGATGCCCTCATTGTCATCATCTGATTCATTTTTATGCTTGTACTGGGATGCGTTGCACACCAGACATACATGCAAGTTTACGTACTCTTTGTGGTAGAGGATACAATCGTTCAGACATACATGAATCTTTTCTACTTCCATTCTCAAGGGATAAAGAATCTTCTTGGCCTTGTAGGTGGTTGTCGGCAACTTGTTTTTCTCTGAAAGTATGTCCGCTAATAGACCTAACAATGCCATGAAACTCTTATCGGACCAACCATTACTTCCCTTCAATTTCAGCAATTCAAACACAGATGGCAACGTTGTGTATTTTGACTTGTAGCTTGGGAATAAAAGTGTCTCTGAGTCATCAATCGAGTTCCGCAATTTATCATACTCTCTGTCATCAAGGTTCCGTTCTGCATCATGCAACATCTGATCCAGATTGTTATTGTGCAACCTATTCTCATCAGAAGAGCAATCGAAACCATCCGGCATATCGCTGACTTCGTCGGTGATATTAATACTACATGCTTTCTCTATAATCTGCTCTTCATCATAAGTGGTCCAACATGTATACCCCCTTTTGAAACCCCTTAGAATCAGGTTTGCTTCGATCTACGCTGAGTTTTGAAATATCTTTAGATTCTCATAGTCAATACATGGATAAGATATAAATTGCACCCCCTTATTAAAACATATTCTCCTCTGCAGCTTTTCTAAAAGCAGAGATGCTATTAATGTACTCGACACACATGATTCTTAGTGTACATCTAATTTCGGTCCATCTACACTACGCATATAACAATTAGTGTTAAATATTAAAGTACACTAGGTGTGCGCATGCACAAATTCTTAAATTGAATCATAAATTAACTAGCTAAACCCTACCTTAAATTATAAATTAACTATGCTAGATCTAAATAATCTTCTCTCCGTATCAAGCTAGGTAGATCTAAATCAAGTATCTTCAATTTTCTCTTTACCAAGCTAGCTACATCTTGAATATAATATAATTATGGCCAAACTAAGAATAAATGGATCTAGAAGCTAGTATTTTCAATTCTGTCTTGATCAAGCTAGCTACATCTTGAATATAATGCAATTATAACTAATTACTACCTTAGATCACAAAGATCACAAAGAACAAATGGATCTATACAAAGCTAAATGTAAACAATCAATTCTCTCTTTATCAAGTTAGATCTCGAATATAATGCAATTAGCCTTAGATCATGAAGAACAAATGGATCTATAATCACCCTTCGAAATCAATGATCTCCTTTCACCAGATCGTCTCACAGTCATAGCCATCTCAAAGATAAATCCTGAAATCCAAAAAATACTAAGTGGGTCGGAAATCTGTTTTGTATATATGAGCTATCACATATGATTTTATACAAAAACTATCAGTGATGATATTTATGGATATTACTAACGGTTTTTTTTATAAAACCATAAGTGATGTCAATTATCATAGATGGTTTTAAAAATTTATTTGTGATGAGACATCTAATATAAACTTTTCTATAACAGTGGTCCCTCGTGAAAAGCTAAAGCCACCCTGAACCGAGTAGGGTCCTCATCGAGAGTAGAGCAAATGGACACCAAGAGGATCAAGAGCCATGGTGGTTCGCCATTAGGTCACCGGAGGTGTGCTAAACAAGGTCGAGTTCGTGCATGAGGCCCGCGCCATGGGGTTGAAGAGGTGAGGTGCCATGAGCCGGTCCACAAGGAGGAAGTGGCCACCATGGCGATCCTTGATCGTCGAGAGACGGACTTTGTTGGTCAGTACTCTGTGAGTCTCACACGCACAGTAGTATTTTTTTCTTGGGGCTGAACACAAAGTTCTTTGAGGCGTTAACTCAGCTCGCCCATTTTTCTTATATTCCTTGTTTCCAATTTATACAAAGGCTAACAACTAGATTACATGCATGCATGCACCACTCACATAACTGACTTTGAATGTGCCCATCATGCACATTATTCTAGCTTAACTCATGGGTGCACGCAACTGAACTCATTCAAGCATACACATGCATGCATGTAACTGATCCACTAATTAACCAAAAACAAACGTACTCTCAAGATTATTCCCCAACAATCTCCCCCTAATCTTGACTTTATTTTTTTCTTAAAATCTCCGTGTACCTTCATAAGAGTGCCGGTTCCAGTGGCGGAACTAGAAAATTTGTAATGGGTGTGCACATTTTGACACCGGATAGTTGACATACACGGTTTTATAGCATAAATTCACCACATAGATTCAAAATTTACCAATAATACAATACATATAGTTGAAGTAAGGTCTTACATGAACAGAAAATATCACAACTTAAATTTCTAACCATTGCATCCCATAAATCCTAAATTAAATTCATAAATTACCTAAACATATTCAAACAGGGCAATAAACCTAAAACACATTATCCATATAAATTTGTCAGGCTATTCATACATATTATCCATACAATGTTGAATTTTTTTTAGATAATGGATTAAAATCCGGCCTCTGCAAACGCACACAGCCACATACAATGTTGAATGTTCTTGCTCTTGGAGAGAAGAGGGACTGAGGGAGTATACCAGTGCTGGTCGCCGTCCCGGTCGGTGTCTCGATCATTTCTCAGTCCTCAGGCCTCAGCAGCTCAGCGCCCACTCGCCCAGGCCCAGCCGCCCAACGTCTCCTCCTCCTGCTTGGCTCCTCCGGACTCCGGTCCAGGTGTCTGGCGGTTCGGCGTCAGCGCCTCAAGGCTCAAGCCCTCAGCCTCAACGGCCCGAGCGTCGCCTCCCGCTAGGGATGAAAACGGATAGTAATTCGGATATCAATTTTTTTGTCTTTGTTCTTCAATGGGAAACAAATAGGATATAGAATTTTCTATCCGAATTCATATTCTTGTTTGTGGTGTTGAGCTTATTCAAATTCATAAAAATGAACCTCAAATTCATTATATATTTATCTAAATGATAGAAACAAAATTAGGATATCAATCGGATACGGATTAGGATATTTTTCACCTTTTTATTTATGGGAAGCAAATAATGCGTAATTTTTTTATCTAATTTTATAATCTTATTTTTATAATGAGCTTGCTAAAGTGTTAAAAAATAAAACCAAAATCATTATATATCTATTTAAAAATGTCGAATTTGTTGAAATTCGGATATCCGTTCATCCCTACCTCCCGCCCTCGCCTCCCACGCCCGGCGTCGCCTCCCACTGATCGGCGCCCGGCCGCGGCCGCGCCGCCAGGCACCGGCGTCGCCTCTACGCCGTCATTGCCGCCGCTGCTGCGCCCACCCGATCCCGGATGGCGGATCCGCCTCGCCTCGGCGCCTCAAGCTCAAGACTGCGTCTCATGGCCATTGCGCTCGTGGTCTTGCTGCGTCGCCGTGCAGCAGTGCCGCCTCGGCGCCTCCCCGCCGGGACACAGGGCCTCGCCTCCGCCGATCGTCGGCTCGTCGCCGCCCTTAAGCGGATTGGGGATTTAGGGTTAGAAACTTTGAGTCGTCGTGTCTCGAGACTAGGAAATGGGGAATAAGCGGTGCGGTGCTAGGCCAAATGGGCTTAGAGCCTCGGCTGTTTTCTTGATACTTGTCCGAAGCTTTTCAAAAATTTTGGGGTGCTTGGGTGCATACACACACCACAGTTCCGCCTGGCGGTTCTTCATCTGAGAATGCAACCTTCTCCACCTTGGACAAGTTCACCTCATCGTCATCTTTCATGACTTCTGATGGACATTCTTTTGCAAAATGTCCATAACCGCGACAGTTGTAGCAACGAACATTCTTCTTATCTCGTGCCCATTGTTCGCTTCTTTCGCCATATCCTTTAGAACGACCATGACCTCTTCCGCGTGGCGAACTTAATGCTCCTCGGACCTTCACCTGCAGTAGTTGTTCCTCGTCACGACGAGGTGCGTACATGCGAAGGCGCTCCTCATGAGCCTTCAATGAACTGAGCACTTGCCGCAACTTTTTGGTCTTCAAATCAACAAACTCCTCAATTGTTGTGGCGAGTTGTGCGTACTTCTCAGGGACGGATCGCAGCACCTTCTTAACGACATATGGCTCCTCCAGATTGTCACCAAGGCCCCTGATTTGGTTCACCAAACTTGTCACCTTGCGCTCGTAATCGTCGACGGTGTCATTCTCCCCCGTGCGTAGGTTTTCAAACTCCCATCGCAAAGAATTGAGTTTGACTTCTTGTACATGATCATCACCAAGAATATCGTGCGCAAGGTGTCCCACGCATCTTTCGCACATTCCTTATCAGCAATCTGCATCAAAATATCCTCACCTACAGCACCGAAGATGATCGCTAGGGCGGTTTGATCCTTGGACTCCTCTACCTGCTCACCTTCCTTCGGCTCAATTCGCTCCACACCTTTTGGGCGCGCATGTTTGCCTTCATCTTCACCACCCACGAAGGATAGTTGGTATGTGAGAGGATAGGGTAAGGCAAAACTATTGCCCCCTCCTTTACTTGTGTTGTTGATGAAGACGATGCATCCGGATTCTTCACAATGCTCACACCAGATCTAGGAGTCTTCCATGCCGATGATGAAGATATCTTCCTAAATCAACAAGATACTCACACAGAGTATACACACGACTGATCGAAACTCACACAGAGTTGAACAAGAAAAAATCACACAGATTTTTCTTGGATACTAACTAGCTCTGATACCAATTGTTGGTCCAGGTACTCACAACGGAGTCTCATACGCACACGGTAGTATTTTTCTTGCCGGGGCTGAACACAAAGTTCTTTGAGACGTTAACTCAGCTCGCCCATTTTTCTTATATTCCTTGTTTCCAATTTATACAAAGGCTAACAACTAGATTACATGCATGCATGCACCACTCACATAACTGACTTTGAATGTGCCCACCAAGCACATTATTCTAGCTTAACTCATGGGTGCATGTAACTGAACTCATTCAAGCATACACATGCATGCATGTAATTGATCCACTAATTAACCAAAAACAAACGTACTCTCAAGATTATTCTCCAATAGACGCATCGTTACGAGGCTGGGCGGAGGTGACGAGGAAGTCGCCGCCGTGAACGGCCGCGAACTGGTGCTTGTCGAGGCGGCAGGACGGGGAGAAGGCTGGGATCGTGGGGTTGCCAGGTTGGACGAAGTGACCGAAAAGGGGCGTCGGGTGGAGGGCGCGGAAGCAGCAGCGGAACTCCGGGCGGGAGGAGATCGCGCGGAGCCACGCCGGGCAAGTGCAGGCTGCGCGGATGAGCGTCGCGAGGGAGGGGAAGCGGAGGAAGATCTGTCAGGACTCAGGACCCCAACAGAAACCGAACAACAATCGAAAGAGCAGAAGATCACATCCAGAATACCACCCACATAAAAACCAAGAACACAAGTAATGAACTAACAGATAAACTAACAGATAAACTAGAGATAAGTACTCGACTAGGAAAATATGAGGAGTCCTGCCTTCTCTCTTCTCATTCCAGCTTTTATATTCAGTCCAACAACCAGAAGATTCTCTCACAACAGAAAGGGTAAAAGTAAATTCAATTCACTCGGTACACAGAGCTAGCGACAAAAAGTGATTACATTAACTGAGTCGTAATTACTGTAGCGCATTTGGCCGTTGGATTGATCTGTGTTGATATCGGTAAATCCCAGCCACTGATCTTCACTTACTAGTAGTCGGCGAAACGTTTTTAAACGATGCTGGCTTACACTGTGCTTCTTCCTCCTTGCGCGGATCCTGACAAGATCTCCCGGAGCAGGTCCTCGCCGAGGGAGTGGATGGTGGTGGGGATCGACTTCTGCTCCGGCGGCAGCTCGCCGTGATCGTCCATGGCGGCGGCAGGGGATTAGGGTTGGATCCAACTCACTCGCCGACGGCTTTTAAACTCCATCGCCCAGAAATTATTTCCAAAAGAAGCAAAAAATGAAAAGGACTGAATCCAAACTACAAACAAGCCCATGATGAAGAATTGGCCTGAATCCATCAGGCCCATTCCGGCGCCGGCGAGCGGGGGAAACAGCCGGCGGGAGCTTTTCCCCCGCGATGGTTCAGGGTGGTTGATTGCTCGGATGCGTACTGGGGATGCCGCCCTCGCCTGGTGCAAGGTTGATGGCTCGCGTGCCCACCCCGCTCCTGTCGCCGAGATCGTCCTCATGGCGAGCGCGAGGCATGGCGTTTGTCAGCATTCCGCGTGCCCACTTCCTCGGCCGCGCCATTCCGATGAACTGCAGTACTCCACCAGGTAAAATTGAGGAGCCGTAGCTTGCGCTATAACCTGCTTTTTGACTTTTGTCTGAAAAGCATATAGCTACAATCGGGTCCGATATATGCTGATTAACCGATAAATCATATCTGTTTGGTTCGAATTCGATCGAATAGGTATCGGATTCGCATCGGATTTAGAAGATCACTATCTGATCGGATATTTTAATTATATTTTCGTATAATTTTTAGATATCTGGAAATTTGCAGCCCATATTCAGCTTTATTTGGGTCTAGTCAAATAGCTAAAGCTAGATCCTCCCTCCATGACTCCATCCTCTTGCCGCCGTACCATCCGCCATCCTGTCAGCCAGCGTCGATCGCCACTAGAACTTGATATATAAGAATATATTTCTACTTGTCTACATGATTTTTTTTTTTGCAAAATGTAAAGAAATATTTAATATTTTTGCAACTTTGTTGGACTACCTGATAAAATAATTTGTTAAATTGCGATAATCTTGTTGTATGTTGAACCCATACAATTGGTTAATCATTACTATATTTGTGCTATATGCGGTATCTGTTTTCACGCGATATTTGACAAAAAAAAATATTTAGTATCGTATTTTCACTCCGTTCATGTTTTGAATTTATGGTCGATATTATCCGCACCGTATTCGTATCCGGTACTATCTGTATCTGACTCAAAGTCCGATAAAAAATATAGTTTAGGATACGAAAAAAACGATACCAATTGAATCCAAACTGATTGCACCCATAGATATACCTGATGGATACGCCTTTTTCTGATAGACTGTTTGGAAATCTGGTTGTTAAGTTGACTGACTGCTTTAGATGCGGATGAAAGTAAAAATATATGAAATACCTTTGAGAGTTCCAACGGGATATTTGTGTACAAATTTTGCGTAAATATGAGTAAGTTCACAAATTTGAGTAGGTTTGCAACAAATACCTGGCAAAATTCACCCTCTAATTTATACAACTCGATTTGCAAATCTGAACTGAACCATGTGTCGTTCGTTCTGAAGCTTACAAACTTCCCTTAACAAGACACAAAATCTGAAGAAATCTGAACAAGGGCACGCAAGCTTTCTAGGAGCCGATCACCAAGCTATCCCAATGTTTCTAGTTTCTTTTGGTATACGTTCACTTAAATTGAAAGTACATGTTGACAGCTATAATTAAGATAAGAGCTATACCCACACACAGATCCATCATGACTACACAGTATATAGCATGTACATGCTACCGCATGCGACACCGAAGAACAGTACTCAAGTCTCCCTCGGATATGTTGCGTCTTGATAGCCATCACTTTATATGGCTCCTTGGCTGAAAAATAGTAAAGGCATCAACTCAAAAGATATTTCATACATCAAGTGCAAAATCCTGGCATCGAACATTTCAAAACCTTCCTATCCATTTTTTTTACAAGAAAAATTATAGCTAGCAAGCATCTTTTTGACAACAAACATGCATGTTCTATTCTTTAATCCGTATCTTACAGAGCAATGACACCGTCCAAACGCCGATTCATCCCTGATATGATATTCACAAACAACATGGACAAGCGCACATCACTGTAATAAGTTATTTTTTAAGACATCGGTGTAATTAAAGATCTAGATGTTATGAAGGTCTCCCAAATCAATCTAAAGGTTTTTTTTCTGTGCGTGCAGAATGTAAGACGACTCAAATCGAATTACTCAAGCCAATCTAATCGAGCATCGGCCGCATGGTTGCTCAACAGTGAATTAAAGAAGGCATAAGCATGAATTACAACCACTTCTAGAACTGACAAGTTTGGGTAAATCTAACATACAAAAAAGGAGAGAGATTTGTCATATCCTCAACACACAATACCAATCAATCATCACATCTTAAACTAGATCGAAGATGGAGCAGCTGGGGGCGGCGGCGTTACCTTGAGATTGGGGGGCGGTGAGGTGTGCGTCAGGCGGAGGTCGGTGGCGGCCACGTCAAGGAGTCGAGGGAGGGGCTGGCGGCGTCGGGAGGACGCTAGGGATGGCGACTCCGG
The DNA here is from genome assembly GCA_036346375.1 of Guadua angustifolia. NCBI lineage: Eukaryota > Viridiplantae > Streptophyta > Magnoliopsida > Poales > Poaceae > Guadua > Guadua angustifolia. Next base: position 26,798,725 of record CM070501.1, read on the forward strand.
AGCTTGGGTTGGATTCAGCGGCGAGCGGGGGGATGTGGTGGCGCGTCGGGCGGGCTGGGAGCGCCTCCTGAGCGGCAGTAGGGTGTAGGAGCCGGAAGAGAGGAAAAAAACTTTAGATATGATTGGATGAGTGGTAATTCTTGAGAAATTTTAGGATTAGTTTAAATTTGAATTAGATTCTAAAATATTTAAATCAAATACTTCTAATCCAAACACCCCAGGCTCAAATCACAATCAATTACAGTAGTTAATGAATTCAAAATTGAAATGAGTGTAAAGCTTTGCTTGATAGTAGCTTGTTAACTCAAATTTGAAATAGCAACTTAAATAATAAATAAAATAATTTTATGTTGAATTATGTTAGTTTCGAAAAAAGCTCGATAATAGCTTGTTAAGCTCAATAGCCAGCCTTAGTGGGGTGAGGAGATGAGTGGGCTAGGGTTCCAAGCCCGTTTTAAGCGGTGGCATTTGTTGAGTAAATTTCATAAACTTTTGCTATCTCACAAGAAGTAAAAAAAAACATATTTTGGGTGACTTTTGTCTTTTAAATTAATCTGGCTTGGGCTTTGCCCCTAATCTAGTTTTTGAAGCGGAAGCTAGCTTTAAGCTTTCTAAATAGGATCTTAAATCTTCTGCATTTTATCTCAACAAGCAAACGATAAGAAAGCTGAATTTCTTTTCATCGTACATGTGTAATGTTCAATTGGTTTCACTGTATAGAAATGGATTCACACATCACCGCTACAAACTATTATATTCAAAGAACAACAAGACGATACCATACAACACTAGAATATTGATACTAAAGCACCGATCACCAACACAAACAGGTCGATCTTAATGTACAAAAAATAAGATGGGGAAAATATAAATAGAGAGGTTTAACCTCAAATGGCAACAGAAACAGAGAGCACTTTTCTTATCCCTCCTTGTTTCTTCTTCAAATGGCAACAGAAACATATAGCTATTTTCTTGTCCCTCCTTAATTCAATTCATTTTGTTATCCCACCTTGCACTTATTTTGGCCACATATTTGTATACTGTTCTGTAGCTTGTCAAACAGTCTCAAGTCTTCATAAATAAGATTCTAAGAAGATAACAAACACCATCCAATGTCCCATAACAAATCCTATGGCCAGCCCAAGATAGAAATCTCCTTTCTTTGGTTCGTTTCCTTCGGGGTGATCTTCAGTTACCTCCGGTCCTGAGCAATTCCTAGAAAGAGGAGGTCCACAGAGATAATTGTTGCCGACGTATATGGATTCTGGATTACCAAGTGTTTGTAACTGATTTCCCGAGGGTATTCTTCCTGAAAGATTATTATATGACAGGTTTAAGTAGCTCAGTGATGTTACCTCTGATATACTCCAAGGAATTTCACCAGAAAGCTCATTGCATGACAGATCAAGAGATTCCAATGCTCGTAGCTGGCCAATCTTCTCTGGAATCTTCCCAGTTAACTGATTATGGGAGATATTCAAATTTATCAGTCCAACAAGAGACGTTATTTCATCTGGAATCTCCCCAACTAAATTGTTGCAGGAAAAATCAAGACCAACCATATATATCAATGCACTGGTGTAATAAAGCTCTTGACCTTTCGTTACCATCGGTAAGCTATCATCATATTTTATTCCAATATCAACCCACGATGTTTTAAGCATTTCATTAGGACTCTTCAATGGGTTATCAGAGTTCATTCTGCTATACTGAGTCATTGCTTTTAAGCTGGCCAAAGCATGAGGTATAGTTCCTGATAATCTATTATATGCAAGGTCCAAGAACTGGAGATTTCCAAGGTCTGTGAGCTGAAGTGGAATAGAACCAGAGAACATATTATACCGCAACCAGAGATGTGACAAATATGGCAATTTTTCTGCTATCCATGTTGGTAACTCTCCATCAAACTTGTTGTGGGCAAGATCAAGTAGTCTCAACTGTGGACTGTGTTGCAAGAGTTCAGGAAATCTGCCATACAGGTTGTTGTTGTGCAAGATCAGAACTGACAATCGTGTGCTTGCAGAATCTACTGTGGTGTTCAATTTTTTCTTAGCATCTGTGCCTTTTGAACATTGGGGAAGTTGTCCTACTAACAGGTTTTCGGAAAGATCCAACACTTGCAAATACTGCAGTTGACAAACATCTGCTGGAATGGTTCCATTGATACGATTTGCAAACAGTACAAGCTCTTGAAGCATTGGAGCTCCGAGGTCTCGGGGAAGTGGTCCTGATAAAGAATTCTTGGAGACATCGAAAGCCCACAAACTTTTTGGTAGAAGTGGCAGCAAACCTGTTAAGCTGTTTGAGTTGAGGTCAAGCATCGTTGCCGAAGACATGAATTCCAACGTTGTTGGCAGCCTGCCTTTTATTTGATTATTAGAGATGTTCAAATATTCAATATTTGAAGATACAGTCCAAAACCAATCAGGAAGATGATCTACTATGCCTGCATCAGAAATGTCAAGATAGAAAACATCCTTCAGCCCTTCAAGCCACAGTGGAAAATGAGGTCCCATTTTGGTACGTGCGAAACAAGCACTTTGAAGGCTAAATGAGGGGACCCAATTTGAGCTGATCGTGAGGTGCAGAGAGTTGTAGGATAAGTCTATTTCTTCCAAGTACACTAGACTTGCAAAATGTTCCTCTGATACAGAACCGTTGAACTGGTTGTAGTCTAGGTACAAGGTGCGGAGTTCACTAAGCATACCAATTTCCAAAGGAATTGATCCTACAAGCCTATTACCAGAGAGTTGAAGAGCACCTAAATTGCTCCACTGGTTGATCCAGTTTGGAATCCGACCAGTGAGGTTGGTAGAAGACAGATCTAAGAAATGCAATTTACTCTTTGTACACCGAGGTAATCCCTCCATGAATTCTGCCATATCCTGGTTGATCTCATTAGACCATAGCCCCAGCACCCTCAAGTTGCATAGGCTTTTCAACAGTTCAGATTTTACACCTGAGAGGTAATTGCCACCTAGATCAAGTTTCTCAAGAGATGTCATGTTTCCCATTGCATCTGGAAATGGCCCAATTATTTGATTCTGTGAAAGGTCAAGTCGCTTGATGGTGCCAACATCCCAAAACCAATAGGCTGGATTCAACGTGTCAACTCTGATCGAGCGTTTGAAGCGAACTTAGATTTGAATGCGCTGTGGGTTCATGTGGCAAACTAAGCCCGCACTCACTGAGTCGAAGGACCTTCAGAGAAGGAAGAAGGGTCACCACCCGAACCCAATCACCAACAGTGCTGAGGTTCAATCCACTCATGTCGAGAAATCTTAGTAAACTGAGGTGTGGTAACCATGACATATCAGCAGAACGCACAACATTATTGAGTAAAGTGTAGGTAGCGAGGTTAAGATGCAGCAACCTGGAGAGGTTACCAAGTTGAGGAGGCATTCTACCATCAAAATTCATGCAAGCCAGGTTCAGATATGTCAAACTCTTGAGGGAGCCCAAGAATTTTGGTATTGACACACCTGCTCCCCCAAGATAGTTTCCACTATCTTTAATTTGGTTCCCCCTTCTTTAATGGATGGCAGAGCTCCTGCCGCTTTTTCAAAAAAAAAAAAAAGATAGTTTCCACTGAGATCTAAATACTTCAAGCGCTCTAGGGCAAGCAAAGAAGGACTTATCTGCCCCTGCAACCCGTTGGGCTCTCCACCAGGAAAACACCAAACAAAAAGCTCATCATTTGAGAAGAAGGCGCTGCGGAGATCGAGCTTGACGACACGGCCTGTCTTGTTGCTGCACCGAACGCCATTCCATTCACAGCAGTTTTGTCCCCTCCATGAGGCGAGGCGGTCCAGCGGGTCACTTGTGATGCCTGCTTTGAATGAGAGCAGCGCATCCCTCTCGGCTGCGATGCACCCGCTGTTGGATTGTCTTTGTGCATAGACATAGGAAGTGGTGGTAATGATGGCGCTGGTGGTTAGGAAGAACGAGAGGAAAAATAAAGCAGATGCACCCATGGAGATGAAGGACATCCAGAGTTGTGACCTTGGCATGGCTGTTGTTTCTTAAGTTTACTTCGAAGAGCCCTTCAAAAGCTGTTTTGTTCTAAGCAAAGCAATCAACGTCAAATAAACTCTTAGCAATGCATTATGGTCAGTCAACTTTGACTGGTTTACCTTTCTTGGGTATTATATAATAAAGTTGACCACGTGCCTTTTTGCATTGACTTTGACGGGTGTACTTTCCTAGCATTGCACTTAGGTGTACTTTCCACAGCGAACAGAAAGGACACAACATCAATTCGCCTCGACAGTGAACAGATAGGCTGCAATATCAGTATCAATATCACTATCGTGTTTTTTGTTTTCTCTGTGTTGTTGAGCCTCATTTAACTAAAAGGTGTCATAAAAGTTAGTTGGCCTAAGGGCTCCATGTGCTCTCTGGTTGTTCTTTTGGCTCGATGTATCTCTGCCGCGATCCTTCCACGGCTTGTTGTTAGAACTTTTGTTATTATATCTCTCTGGAATGAAAGACAGAGCTTGTGCCGATCTTTAAAAAAAATGGCAGGAGACGGCAACGGCTGGAGCTAGCTAGGTTTTCCTCTGATTTGTATTTGCTCCCTGCTTGGCCTTCTCTATTCATTGTGCATCTGTCAGTTTTGTCCACATTAATCAAGTCCATTTGGACACATTTTGCTTAGGTCTAAGTCCAGTGATAGATAGTTAGGGAATGTGAAAGCAAGAAAAATGTCGGTCAATCTTACTAGCATTTCCACGAACAATGTCATGCTTTGAAGGATTATGTTATTTAATTAAGATCATATCTTGAAAACCATGGTACTATAAAAATTAAGCGGTTTAAATCACTATTTTATAGTGTACCACCTAATTATAGATCTAGGTAGGATCGGAATTATTTGACGAGATACAGATCTCGATGTTGATAACCTTAATGCAGGGCATGTATGATTTACGCAGGGGAGCAGACGAGAAGAAGTTGAGAGGTGCTTTCATGCTTCTCATTTTAATAGTTGCATAAATATTAAAGTATGAATGAAGAGTAGATGATGATTATTTATTCCTTCGATTGTTTTAAGATTTGTGCAATTTGTATTAGGTGGGAAAGTGAAAAAGCACTGCTCAAAGAAGTTTTTGTTGAAAGTCTTAAAAAAAAAAAGAGGCGTCTTGTGCCCTTGTGTTTGCACTAGTCCAGAGTAGGGTGAAAAGGAAGATGCAGCCCGTAATAAAATAGAGCAGCAGCCGCCGGCAAACATGCCACCACAGGCTCCCGTCACACGGCCGACGCGCGCGGCGTAGTGGCGTCCGTGCTAACGCAATGATCGATCGAGCCTTCCCCTCGTCCACCGCATGCAGCTCGTCTCGGCATGCGAGGCTGCAACCGTCCGTCCCTTGCCAGCACCCCTCGCGGCTTCAGCGTGGAAGTGGGAGTGGGACGCAACGCAGGCCTGGCCTCCGCCGCCTTCCTCGGCAGCACGGCATGGCGCCGGGCCAGCGCACTGCACGGCATGGCCGGCCGCCGCAGCTCCAGTAATGTCCCAAATATAAAGTAAGAGTTTCTTTCCGCGAAACTTCATCAAAATTACGTACCTTTGACACTGCTCTTTAATTACCCATATTTGCCACTGTTAGTGCTCTTTGCAAATAAACTTTTTATCGCAAATTGAGTTTCCGTTGCAACGCACGATCACATAGCTAGTGTCCCAAATGTTGGAAAGTTAGTATTAGAAATTAACAAGAGTTCAAGTCATCTGCAAGTCGTGTTAGGGTCGGATAGTAACCTTGACACTATGTGGGAGTCATACGGAACAACACACAATTATTCCGCAAAAATTCCACACCAAAGTACCAAGCAATCACACGGATTGTAACCTTGATGCTATAAATAAAGAGTGTGGGAGTCATATAGGACAAACTCAATTATTCCGCAAAAAATGCCACACAAAAGTACCAAGCAATCCACGATTTCTGAGATGACTGAGATTGTATCTGTCAAAGCTAGTTCAGAGAAGGGGCCGCAAGGACATTCGGAGAAAGGGAATTCGATCCTTCTCTGATGCCCACCCATCCTCGGTTCTTTACACAACAGGGCGTGATTGAACTCATGCCCATCCCAGTTGACATGAGATATTTACAAAAAAAACGCGATGGATATTGGATTAATAGATGCATTGATTTCATCATACAGTGATATTCTAAATGACAAGGAGCTCAGAGAGACAAACACAAACGAATTTGATACATTCCGCTTCGATATATCTCCAGTTCTTTTTAGCAAGATGATCAATCCTAATTCCATTGGTAAAATGGAAACAAAATACAACGTCCAGAAACATGACCATACCATCATGTCCAGAAACATGACCAGAAACATGTCCAGAAGCGAAAACCAACTCCTTTACTGAAGAACACCTGGACCAAGCTATATCCATTGTCCTTCCAACCATGAAGCATATGTCGTATACCTAGTTACGCGTTGCTTGGATCACCTTGTAGTTCTGCAAACTTCCCGTAGTTTCCTACCAAGGAAGGAGGCCATGCCATGAAGTAGGGATAGAAACAACCGAAGCTACATGGAAACAGCTTCTCCAGCTCCATTGTTTCTAAGCAGAGCGACAGGACCATATCTGATGTGGTCAAGTACACAAAGCCATCTTTCATGTCCACAAAATATATCATACCACATGCAGGGGAGATGTCCACTTGGTCATAGTACTCCATGTCGTGCCGCACTTGAGGGCCCGGCACGGCCCGATCTACAGTACCAGGCCGGCTCGGCACGGCCCTCTAACGTGCCGGGTCGGGTTTGAACCGTGCCGGACCCTTCGTGCCTCGGGCCGGCCCACCGAAGCACGGCCCATATGCCCAGGTCTAGTGCCATCCTTTGTTTCGCCGAGAATGACGTCGTAAGCATACTCATTTTTCAAACATGGTGGGAGCTTGGAAGCAGCGAACTCCATCGTCTCAGTGTCCAGCGTCAGCAAGTGCTCCATGTTCAGGAAGGGCCAGTAGATGTGCCCGTTTGCTTGCGTCCCAGACTGGAGCCAGGACAGCTTGTCGCCGTCATGCGGTGGCGTCCTCGCGGTGACCACAAACCATGGCAGAGCGAGCCAGTCCCACGTTTCCGACGAGAAGACGGCCACCCGCACCCTGGATTCGTCGTGAAAAAGCCAGACCAGTCGGAAAGACATGGGGTCTTCATCGGAGCAAAGCAAGTGCACGTCGAGCGAGAGAAGCCGGCCACGATCCCCCGTCGTGATGTCTTCATTGGGCATATAGATGTAGTCAGGGCTCTGTCGGTTCAAAGGGTTGACGACGGCGAGTAGTCCGGCGTCCCAGTTCGTGAGGACGTAGCCATCGCGGCATCCGGTAATGTACAAGCGGAGGGGGACGTAGCAGTCCAGCTCCTGGAGGGAGGTGAGGAAAAAGTAGACGCCGCGGACGGCCGCGAGCACGTCCCGGTCGCGGCAATGGGCGGGCGCGAAGAGCGGGAGAGCGTTGCCTTGGGGATTGGCGAAGAGGCCGAGGAGGGGCGCCCGGTGGATGGCGCGGAAGCGGCGCCGGAAGGACGGGGAGGAGGCCACCGCTTGGCGCCACGCGCGGCAGGTGAGGGCGGCGCGGACGAGCGTTGCGAGGGAGGGGAGGCGGAGGAAGATCTCCAGCACGAGGTCGTCGCCGAGTGAGAATATATGTGGAGGAGCCGCGGCTCGACGACGCTTTCGCCGCCGCTGCCGGCGTTGGCGGCCACCGGCCATGGCTGGAGCTGGCAAGGTAGAAGTGGAACACGAACTGCTGGCCTCTACAGCTGAGGGGTTCGAAGTTTTAAAAGGAAAATTTCCGCGCAGAGTCGAGGGAGCCAGTTAACGCCAGCCGTAGATCCCATGAATCCGGTGGACAAGAATTGCCTCGATCCAGTCAGAGCACCTCGACTTCTGCCATTCCCCTTGGCCGACGCATACACTGCCCAAGAAGATACGCACACAGCCCAACCGGCTGCATGTCTTGAATTAATGGGAGAAGATTAACATTTCCCAAAGACGTACGACCGCCGCACATTTGACCGTAATCCTTACCAGAAAATGGATTTTGCTCGTTCTCCTGACAATAGTTCCCCAAACAGGCCTTTCGTTTCTTCCTCAAATGTTACTAAAAAAATCTGTTAAATATGGTGATTCATAACTAGCATTTTAGGATTTGAAAATGTGTGTTAAATAAATCCTAATAGGATTAGGATTCCTAATCTTAATAGTAGTAGGATTCCCATTTATTTTAGATGAGAACTAGGGATACTATATAAACATAGGGGTGGTCATGGAGAGCTCAAGCAACTAAGAAGCCACAATCAAACTTATTCAGAGCAAAAGGTGTACAAGAGGATTCGTGCCCCGAATTTGCAAATCCGGACACTCTGTGTATTCTGCACTAGTCTAGGATCGCGCTAGTGCACACAGGCTTAACAGGGTATAATATCACATCATACGCAGTGGAATATTAAATAAGTATTGCAAACATATATTTAAACGAGTTGTGTGATCTTATGGTCCCTTACAGTAGTCTGCCACGCAGGGCTTACAATAATCAAATAACAAGAGTTCAACAGCGGAATAAAATAAGTCTTCGTGGTGCTCCATCTTCTTCCACAGATGTCCTGACTGAGGCTTGCTTTCCTAGTTTTCCGGCACCTCAACATACTCCTCTTCATAGGCAGGCGTAGTCTCTTCTTTTGGTAAGTTTGTCCGCAAGGGTGAGTACACACCGTACTCAACAAGTCATGCACAGAATACAGATCTATTTACTACATGCATGGTTTATTACAAAGGAATGGCTTACTGGTTATTTTGCTTTTGCACCAATATTTTAAACTACTATTAACTTAGGTTGAAAGCATCAAAACCATGTAACCATTATGTTTCTCAAGTTATTTTTCACATCATTTTGGACACACAGTCCCTAATCACATTTCTTTGGCACACAGCCTCCACCCCATTTTATTTTCAAACACTACCCCTTGACTGTAATTCTCGAGCATTGTCCAGTACCGTGGACTCGGCTATTCGAACAGTTTTAACACTCTGCAGAGGTTGTACACTTTACCCACAAGATATAGTCGCACACCACAAAGGCGATTAACCATAACAAAGTTTTTCAGAGACTTCTATCTCAGCCTAAGAACCTTTCCGTGTTGCCTTCACTACCACTTCCCTCACTCAGAGCCGAAGTATAGGACCGACGAACACCGTTGGATAGGGTACCAAGCCGAAGCACAGGCACGCTCCCCCGTACAGTTACCCCCATGTAACTGCCACCCCGAGATATCAAAGGTAAGACATTAGAATCCTACTAAACTAGGTCTTCCCATTCAAATATGTGATTGTACGAGAGACTCAGGTCAAAGGCTTGCAAGGTAAAGTCCTTAATTGACCAAGGCAAGACATCCTTCTCACAATTTGGCACACAGCCCTCACAACACTCATCCCACCCCCAATTGCCACACAGGCCCACCTGGCACAAAGCCTCGGTCCACTTGCCCCAGTCTAAATCACTTCCACCCAAGTTATTACCAGTGCAACACATGTCGTAATCCTCCTTCATGTAGGACCACACAGGTCTCTACCTTCCAGTATCAAAGCCAACATCATTCCACCTTTAAAAAATGCATTCACTATTCTTTAGTCAATCTTGCTTTTGTATTCAGAAAGATTATTCACGATATAAGCATGGCTAAGTAACTATTCACGGTCTAGCCTCCCGTGTTGGCACAATAATATCAACCAACTATATTTACCCAACTTAAGTTATCAAAGAAATCATGGCATACGAGTAATATCAAGGTGGCATAAACAATTAGATTGGTTAACTAATTCACCCAAAATATTTAAATCAAATTTTAGTTGAATTAGCATGCATAGTTTGAAACAAAATACATTTCAAAGCTTGGGATAAAAAATGATCAAAGCATAACTTGCCTTCAAAAAGTTGCTGATTCTGGTTCGAAACTTGATCTTGTTCTAGAAATTCCTTAAGTAAGCCTCCGTGAATCAACGTCTACCAAATCATATACATAGACACAATAAATACATTTTTTCAGAGAGCAAACTCAACTCTAAAAATTCCACAAAATTCACCAATAAATAGATCTTAATTTTTCAAATTTTTAGAAATTGAAATCACTCAAATCGGAGTTAAAACGCAAAAGTTATAGCCATTCGAAGTTTTAAAATAAATCAAAAAGAATAAACCAAATTTCTTTATTTATTTTTATACGGTAAAATCCGAAATTATGACGTCAGCATTACTGTTTATGACGTCAGCACCGAAAATATTTTCCACCGAATAAATTTATTTATTTTTAATATTTCAAAATTATTTATGACGTCATCTTTACTATGGGAGGACTGATAAGTGGGTCCCACTTGATGACGTGGCTTAATCCGGTGGCGACGAATTATCAACCGAGAAGTTAATTTATTCCTAACCATCCGATTGAAAACGAACGGCCACGATTAAACGTCGGTTCGGCTTAAGTTACTGCGGAGTCGACACGTGGCCCATTCTCAACCCTCGGATCACGATCTAACGGTGAAGATTAATCCGAATAATGACTCAACTAACTCGGTCAAACGTTAAGATTCGTGCGGCGAGATCAACGGCCAAGATTGCACCGACACTTTAGATCTCTACTGCGGTGCTGACGCGTGGCTTAATCGTGACCCTCGGATCAGGATTGAACGGCCGACTTGAAACAGGTGACGTCGACAGCTACGGCGACTGTGCGGACGCCTCAGTTTCCACGCACACGTGTCAACGCGAGACTGGCTCGACGCACGGTGGAATCCGGTCCGTTCGATTCAAAATCTACGGCTCGGATTGCGACAAATTTCTACGCTAATTAATAGCTACAGTTAAATAGGCGACGTGGCGAATTAGCAACCATACGATCCGAATCCAACGGCTAGCATTTAAAGATGGGGTTCACTGTTGCGATGGCTACGTGGCTAATTCTAGATCGTCCGATACGAATCCGACGGCTATTAGCTGATGCGACTTTTAAACACACGTGGGCAGTCCCTTCTTCAGGCATGTGGCACTATTCTTAACCGTCCATTACGAATCCTACGGCTGAGATCTAAAGCGACACTATTCTGGTCTCTAACACAAAGGAGTACGTGGACTCACCTCAGTCGTGGGATGCGGATCCTACGGCTGACGTTGCTCACAAACTCGGCGAAGGCGCAGCGAAGACAGACGGCCGGAGTCGAAGAAGAAGACCAAAGCGACGGCGTTCCGATGCAGCTCCGGCGAGAAGAAGTAGTCCTTCGGATGCGTCACGGCTTGAGGAGTACTCCGATGTCCTTGGTTGCGGCGGAGAGTCACCGGAGCGGGCGCAACGGCGGCGGAATTGCTTCGGTACTACGGCGAGGATGTGCGAGCAAACGGCGGTGAGAGAAACGGTGTGGGTTGGGTCAGGGAATGCGCACGGCGAAGAGCTTTTCCGTAGAGTCATCAGCTGACTTTATAGCCTCGGGAGGCGAGCTCAAATGGTGCTTTTACTCGACGGTTCTCGCCGGAATCAACGGCGGCGGCAGCAACGTTCGGAAGACGAAACGAAGCGACGTGGCCTCATCTCGTGCGTAGGATGAAGATCTAACGACACGAGAAATGAAACGACGCGGGCGATTCGTGACCACATGATGAAGATCGCACGGTGGAAATAAACGGCGACGCTAGGGTTTCGGCGTCGCCGATGAGTGGGCTTGGCAGATTCTTTCGTTCACTCGAATTTCAATTGTTTTGCGAATAAAAATAATTTCGAATATTCATTTAAATTAATTGAGGCACTTGAAATATCAGAAAAATTCTAGAAAAATTCCAGAAAATATTTAGGACATTTTGAGCTCAAATAAAATATTTCCATTTAAATTTTCCAGAAACTTGATCATTATTTAAATAAATTTTTTTAAATAAGAGTTAAATTCCAAAAATTCAAATAAATCCAAATAAATTCCAGAAATTCTCAAAAATTCATTTAAACCATTTAAATTAAAATAATCAAAATTTTGGGATGTTACATATATTCTTGTATAAGGCAAGGATCCAATGGTCCTAAAAAAGGCTCGAGAGATTGTGAGAGAGCAATCCCTATTACTCTTTTGAGATTGTGCTTAAATAATTTGCAGTCAGCTTGGCCAAATCTTTCTCTCTCGTTGTGGTTGCTTCAACGTCATTATTTTGATTTTCTCTATGAGACTTATCTGTTTTGTTCTTGAGACAATGCATGCTCATGTCTTATCTCACAGAACTCTGATCTGATCCAGGGGCTGTTGCGTATAAGAAGGGTATTAGAGCATAATAAGTGGAACAAAATCAAAATTGATGTTAACGTTGTGGAATCAAGTAGAGAAATTTGATGGTGGATGTGACGACCCTCATTTTTACATATAATGCAAAAATAGAAATCTAATGTGCTTGCAGTACTAGTCCCTAGATCAGTAGCTAGTACACACATTTACAACAATTGGAATCACAACCATACCTTATAATATTAAAGCGTAAACTAATATACAAAGAAATCTTACAATTCAGAGCATATAGCTGCAAAAAAAGCAAAGCCTTGTGGTGTGCCCATCTAACCCGCAGGCAACTGACGAGGCATAAATCCACAGAAAAGATCACATTGAAGAATTTCCCGCATCCTGCGACGAAAACAAACCTTCGAAGCTTCGCTAACTTATCCACCTAAAACAATAGATTAAGCAAGGGTGAGTACTTTCGTACTTTGCAAGACTTAAAGGTGGTATTTGCAAATACATAAATGCCGGCCAAGTCAAAGGAAGCTACTACAGTTAATTTGCATAAAGCGAAATTGAATTTGTAAATCAAGTTATCATTTGTAAACCGAATTTGTAAGAGCAAGTTTGATTGATAACAAATATGTAAAGCATAAGTAGTACTCACAGTCCTTCGCGAACAATGAATAATCCAATCATGAAATCCATCAATGTCGGCCCTTTGACATGAAGCAACAGTAGTAAAACCAATGAAACCAAGCCCTTTTGAAAATAACAAAACATCTAACATGCATCAGTTCACCAAGACTCCCATGACCGCAGGTACGGCTAATCGATTAGATTTATACTTTGCAGAGGTGTACAACTTTACCCACAAGTCATGACCTTTTCTTTTTGCTGCTTGTTTCACGCACTTTTAACGTGTGGCCAGAATATTCATGACGAAAACCTTTGCATTACCTAGGTTAACTTCGCACCAGCCTAGGACGTTAACCCATACTATGGCAAGAGAACTCAGAGCATAGAAATGATGGAACTCCCCCATAGCATGGCGTACACCGTTGCATTGGTAACTAGAAACCCCTACAAGCAAACCTAGAAAGGAATGTCTGTGCTAGCTTCCGCCTTCCATAAATGCAAAGCTAAACAAGGTAATTTAATCGGTTTAAGGTTGCCCCATCCTAACACTTGTGTTTGTACGGATATATCTTGGATCATACAACACGATGTTCGGTCCTTAATCCGACAAGGGCGATACTTCACCCTACACTACGTGCAATTCCCTTTGCACATCCGGCTAATACCAATAATCACCCGTGTCAAAACCATAGTTTTATTTTGGGTTTTTAATCAAAATACTAGAACCAACAGTGACATTTCCAACCATTTTAAGTTCTCAAGAAACCATTTTCATCGAATAATCTATCTTGTTGATTCTAAAGCATGGCTAAGCATGAATAATATGTAAACGTATATACCCATGATGACATTAAGTAATTCCTATCCTTAATCTATGGCTATCAAGGTTCACATGTCCATACTTATCAAGGAGGTTTCGTGATACAATAGGTATATCTACCAGTACCACAAAATAGCAAATTTACAGAAAGTAAACGCATGCATAAATTGGTTCAGTAAAACAAGAGAAAATTAAATATTGGGATCAATATGATCAAAAGGGTGCTTGCCTTGTTTAATCACTGTTTACGATGACGTCAAGGTTGCAACTAGTGAAGGCGATGACGGAATCAAAGGCGTCGAGTTCTGCACGTCGATATCAACTAAAAAGCAATAAGGAGCAAATAAGAAACTTCAATAAAGGCAAAAAGAAGATGGACAGAGAACCAAATAAAGATTCACTGTAGAAAACAAAATTATTATAGTGTTTGGATTAGATGATTTCAAGTTCTCACATTTTAAGTGATTTTACATTCATATTGCTGTTAGCTCTTAGGTTGAACGACGAATGATTCCTTAAATAGATTGTCTATTCTTGCTTTATGAATTCAAGAAGCTAAAATTATGAATTTTATATTTATAATTTTGAATTCAAGATGAAAAATCATTTGGATTAAGGGAATTAATTATTAGTTACAGGGTTTATAGACTTTACTATGCGCAAAATGTGCTTCTCGCAACCTTATCACTTATGGGTTTTGCTCTATCAGGATTCAGATTCAAAGTAAGATGAAATAAGAATATTTTTCTAGATTACTGTAAACCATACCCTAAAAACAATTTCTAGGCTATTCTTCGCAAAATTTGTATTGGGACGAGATGTTTTATGGGTTACCAAAAAGGCTTAAATGATCACAATAGACTATGAGTGAATAGTTCTTTATCTTTGATTGATTTTGTTTAGAATTAGTTTAACGTAAGTTAAATCTATTGATTTAAGCTAATGATATCATTTCCATAATATTTGAGAAGATTTTGGTGATACAAACTTCATAATTATTGATTTCTCAAAGTTTGTTCATTCATATTTTAGTCTTCAGAAATGAATTCTTAGGGTTATTAAGCTAACAAGATTAATATGTAAATCGTGATGAAATAAGATTCTTTCTATAGAATATAGTAAACTAAACTTTGTACTGTGTTTCTAAACTAGTTTTACAAATTTTAGTATTTAGACGAGTTAATTTATTTGCTGTTGAAGTTGTCTAAATGATCACAAAGGTAACGTTAAATCGGTCAAGCTTCATTTTAAGTTTGCGACTACACTATACATGATACTTTACTCATTTTTCAGGTATTAGTAGGGTGCAACTCTAGAAGTGTTTTAAAACTATTTTTGTATTATTTTGACTTTAACCGCGATAGATTTCATATTTATTTGTTGTTGTGATCTGCATTTCCTTTTATTAAAAGAATGCAAACTAAGACTTATTCTAAATATTTTTACATACATGGGTTCTTACTAATTCTAGAAATTTAAATAAAATATTTAATTGTTTTATGAGTTGTCATGTTCTTATTTTTAGTAATGGCCATAATAGGGTTTACTAATGATTGCAAAGCAAATATATTAAACTTAGTTCAAAAATTAAATGTTTTTGCATACATGAGTTTATTATGGTTCCAGAAGTATATAAGAATTTATTTTATGATTTTAGAAGTTATATTTTTCATATGTGCAATAATGTTCATATTAGTGTTTATCTCATTTTTAATTTTATTAATTGATCTATAACCCAAAAATTAAATATTTTTGTATATTTAGAATCTTCATGATTTTAGATGAATATAGAAATTTATTCCACTAAAATTGGATTAATATTGCAAAAGATATTACAGTTCTATTATCAACCGGCTTGGAAAATGCACTGAAAAATTGAAAATACGTTTTCTGAATGAGAGAGGCTCCTTTTACCGATTGCACAGTAGTCTTATGTGCTGGCTGACAGAGTGGCCTACTTGGCAGTGAAGCAAAACAGGGGAAGGACTTACCGCGTCTGGAGATGGAACCAATTCGGCCAGAGGTGGAGCAGATTGGTGCGCTACTGAGCTCAAGCGGCGGCGGAAATGGCGGGCCGGTGGAGAACAAGAACCAAGGCGAATGAACTGGAATGGGTACTGGTTTTAGCATCTACGGGTGACAAGGGTTCCATTTTTGGGGTTATTGAAGTCGGAGGCTTCCATTTTTGGGGTTATTGAAGTCGGAGGCTTCCCGAAGCGACTACCACCGAGTGGCCGGAGTTGGGGAAGAAGGAGCTACGGTGGTGGCGAGATTTTGCAAGGAGAAGGTTGAATTATTTTGGGGGCTTTTGATTGATAGAGCTTGTGGATGCTATGGTTCAGAAGAATTTGGGTTTGGTTGAGGATTCTTGAATATTTTTGGTTTTTGGTCCAAGCTCGGGAGCTCTTGGCAATGGCGGAACGCATGAAATCGAAGCTGCTCTGGCTAGAAGGGAGTAGGAAGAGATGAGAGAGATGAGAGAGCGGTTCACTACTGTAACGTCCCGAAATTTGGCCCGATTTTAATTTTTGGCGTTAATTGGATTTTTGTGAATTAATTAAAAGTTAATTTGTTTTTATTTGAATTTATCTGAATTTCTGGAGTTAATTGAATTTTTAGGGATTTTTGAGGATTTATTGGATTTAAATAAAATTTAATCGAATTATTCTTCTCTTGATTAATTAATATCAGAAAAAGTATTTATCAAAAATAAATGAAAATATTTTATTTAGGCTCAAAATACTCTGAAATATTTTCTAGAATTTTTGAATTATTTTTAGTGCCCTAGATAATTACTTTGAATTCTTGGAATTATTTTTATTGGAAAAAAGTCGAAAATTAAGCTAGCTACGATTGTCGGATGAGCCCAACCTTGTGCTGCTTAGAAACCCTAATCGCCGCCCATCATCCACCGTCGGATCTGGATCGAATGGCTGCGATTGAATACCGTTTCGCTAAAGCTGAGGATCAATCGTCACCGATGGATCGCGATCGGACGGTCGATGTGACTGCACAGTCTCGGGACGAAGCACTGTGCACCGCCGTCGCTAGTAGGGGGCCGAAGATCTTGTGAGGGATTGTGCGCGCGCCTCGAGGCTTGTCCGAGTAGAAGAAATACCCCGTTGCGTGCGTGACTTCCTTCCGCTCCATTTGCCACTTCCCTCGCATCCTCTCGTGCACCGTAACTCTCCCACTTGCTCGCCGTAGTTGCCATCTCTTCCCTCTCGGTTCTTCACCATCTTCCGCCGTGCTCCGTCGCTTCCCGTCGCTTTGAGACCCCAAGCGAGTTAAATGCGTGACCGCCGCGCCCAACTAGCTACCTCTTAAATAGGAGGCGCTCGGAAGCGCCGTCGCCATTGCATCTTCTTCAAGTCCGCGACCGGCTCGCCACTTCTTCCTCGGCGCCTCGCGAGCCCGGCGACCATCAGATCTTCATCGGACGCTCGAGGTGAGGCCACGTAATCGTCTTTTTGGTTCAAGGCTGAAGCGGTAGGATTAGATCTTGTCCATCGGATTGTGATCGTAAGGCCCTCGTTAGTCCACGTAGGTGCGATGAGCAGTAAACTGTAAGGGTAACCGCAACCGTAGGATCTTCATCCGACGGTAGGCGTGCGTCCACGTAGGCTTGGGAATAGTAAACCGCGTGGGTACCCATCGCCGTTGGATCGCCATCCGACCACGCTGGTGCATCCACGTCGGTGCGGTGAATAGTGAACCGTAGCGGTAGCCGTAGCCGTTGGATGTCAATCCAACCGTCTCTGTTGCGCCGCGTGTCAGTCGCTGGCATGTGGGGCGAAACAGCATTAAAGTGGGGCCCACATGTCGATTGTGATGACCGGTTTGTCTTGACGTCGACATGGCGTCATCTGGGACCCACTTGTCAGGGACCGTGGGCGACGTGGAGGCCTCTGGTGCCGACACGTGTCGCCGAGGGGGAATAAATCCGGATTTTCGTTTAAAAAAAATAAAAGGATTAATTCGGTTATTCATTTATTGAATTTCAGCAAAATTGAAAACGCTATAACTTTTGCATTTTAACTCGGATTTGAGTGATTCCAGTGCCCAAAAATTTGTAAAAATGTGAACTATTTATTGGTGATTTTTATTTTATTTTTAGTGGTGATATTACTGTCTGTAGTGTGTATTTATTGCTTGTTTGCTTGATTCGAGTAGACTCCGAGTTGCCGGAAGTCATCGAGGGAGAGTTCGAGGATCCATCGCAGACCCCGGACCAGAACCAACTGCTATTTGAAGGCAAGTCATGCTTTGACCATTTTGCGCCTAGTTTTCAAAGTATATTTTGATTTTCATATTGCATGCTATGTTAAATACATATGCTATTGATTAAATTGGGAAAAGGTAGTTAAAAGCCAAACTTGTTTATGCCACCTTGATTATAATGTATATATGCCCTGAAATCCTTGTCCACCCTAAGATGTTTAACATGTTGGATGCTAATATGATGCCAACACGGGAGGCTAGACCGTGATTAGTCGCTTAGCCCGCATATATGCGTTGAATTCCTTTCAATTTGCAAACAAATGTTGACTAAACAATTATGGAACGCATTTTGAAATAATGCGATGATGTCATGAAATGGAATTGAGGGTAGCGACCTGTGTGGTTCTACTCGTGCAATGAAGTGGGCATTGGCATGTGTTGCAATAATGCAAAACTGGGTGGGAAATGATTTGGACCGGGGCAAGTGGCAAGAAGGCTTCGTGCCAGGTGGGCCTGTGTGGCAATGGGTTGTATGAAAGATTGTGAAGGCTGTGTCGAGAAGTATAAAATGGATGTCTTGCGGGACAATTAAGGACTTAACCTTGCGAGCCTTTGGCCGAGTTCGTGTACAACCACTTGTCAGGAATGGGACGGACCTAGTTAAGTAGGTTTCGACCTCTTTCCTTTGAAACCTCGGGGTGACAAGTGCACACCGGTGCAACTATAGAAGCGTGCACGTGCTCGGCTTGGTACCCATTCAGCAGTACTTGCTCTGTCTAAACTTGACTCTGAGTGAGGGAAGTGTTAGAAGGAAATGTCGGAGGGTTCAACGGTTAAATGTTAGTCTCTGAAAGACTTTGTTGCAATCAATCGCTTTGTGTGGTGGCGATGTATCTGTGGGTAAAGTGTACAACCTCTGCAGAGTGTGTGTGTGAATCTATTGAATAGCCGTGTCATGATCTTGGACATTGCTTTCGGTGATTACTGATCAAGGGTTAGATTTTAAAAATAAAAATGTGGAATGGGTGGTACGTGTGTAGAAAGTCGATGAATTAAACTAGGGCTGTGTGCCAAACCCTTGGAAAAAGAATTGAGAAAATGATTATTATTAATATTGGTTTTACCGCCTTTAATCTAATAGGATTACCTGTTAAAAACAAATGATGCTTTATGCAAAATAACCATTAAGCCTTTCCTTTGGAATAAGCCATGCATGTAGTAATAGAACTGCATTGTGCATGACTTGTTGAGTATGTTGTATACTCACCCATGCATCGACAAAAACCTCAGAAGAAGAAGCTGTGCCAGCTTGGGAGGAGGAGTTCATTGAAGGCCAAGAAGACTAAGGGGTTAAGCCGCACTCAGTAGCCTGTGGTGTAGAAGGGTTCTTTGCTTACTTTTGCTTCCGCTGAATGAACTTGATACTGTTGTTATTTATCGCCCTGCGTGGCGAACTATTGTAAGGTGGCCATAAGGCCGTGTAACTCGTTATTAATCATGATTGAAGTACTTTATTATTAATTCCGCTGTGTATGATTGTGGTACTTCAACTTTGTTTATCTGTGTGTACTAAGCGTGATCTGGACTAGTCAGAATACCTGAGTGTCCGAATCCAGTAAAATTCGAGGCACGGCAGGGGATAGTATCAAAGCCATCTTGTTGTAGGGACTTAACCCTAGTTAGGCGGCCGTTTTAGAAAGGATAAGAGCTAATTTCTAAAGGATAAAAGTTGGACAAGAATAATCAATGAAATCTTGACTTATCCTTCTTCCTTACTTCATACCTCTGCTGTATTTTGCTATTACTTTTGTATTCTTTTAAAATTTTGTTACGGCGTTGCTTTGGCGGATCACGGATGGTTCACTCCTTCGTGGCGTCATGGTGGCTATCTTGGCGGGCTGTGGAGGATGCTCAGTGTTGGGAGGCCGATCGTCCACTCTACAAGTCTACTTTGGATAGTCAGCAGGATTGCTCGCGGATGGGAGGCGACTCTTACTTTATGCGCTCGAGAACGCATGCGTGCTAGTCATCCGCTTCGCCTCATGGTGAAGCGAGCTAGCTCTGGCGGGCATCTGAGTGTGTGCGGGTTCTGCTGCGTCGGATCGGCGAGGACCACGGCTTGAGCTGTGGGATACCGCTTCCGTGTGCACCGCCGCGGGAGGACCCTGCGAGCTCGCTTGGGTTGGAGGGCGCCGCCGCCGTCGTGCACTGGCGAGTTCTTCTTGGCGCGAGAGGAGGTTATGGGCGCCACGACTCTGAGCTTGAGCGGTGTACTGCGTTGGAGAGAGCAGA
Source organism: Guadua angustifolia (assembly GCA_036346375.1). Lineage (NCBI taxonomy): Eukaryota > Viridiplantae > Streptophyta > Magnoliopsida > Poales > Poaceae > Guadua > Guadua angustifolia. Next base: position 26,818,959 of record CM070501.1, read on the forward strand.
GAGGCCTGCGAGAGACCGCAGCCACGCCGTTCGGCGGATCGCCGTGGAGGAGGCTCTCTATGGTCGAGGGAGCAGAGCTGTCATGGAGCTTCGGCAGCGGCAGACGGAGGAGGAGCAGCGCCGGCGCGAGAGATCAAGCGGCCGGTGGTGCCCCTAAGCTGCGCCGATGGGAGGGCATAGGGACGGTTGCCCGATGCGGCTCACCGCCGGTTTACGTGATCGGAGAGCGCGGTAGGGTTGGCTAGAGCGATGATGCTTTTGAGTTGCGATGATCGGCTTTGCGTTGAGACTCACTGTGTTGAGTCGCGTCTTTAATTTCAAACATTAGATGTGCGATGTTGTAATGAACTATTGATGTCTTTGTTTGTGGCTGCTGTGTGGTTGCATAGTCCTAGACTATGTAATAAACCACCTAATTATTATTTATCTTTGAATGATTATTGGTTCTTAAGTTACACTGTTTCCCGTATAAGTTCTATGCTTGCCTATTCTTTTCCCCTTATCTCTAAACCACCAAGGCAATCAGCGGATGGTGAACACTGCATAACAACGGAGTAGGAGGCGGTGGATCGCGTCGAGGCAGCGAGCGGTACACCACCACCGCAGCTGACCGCCGATTGATATCACGAGAATCTAGGAGCATTTCTCGCCGCACAGACTCAGTTAATGCAAACAATGATGGTCACAGTACAACAGATCAACACTCAAGCAACCGTCAACAATCAAGCTGTGAACAATGGGCCGCGTCCCTACTCGAGATTGTCAGAATTCATGAGGACTCGACCGCCCACCTTTTCTGGCAACCTTGTAGTGTGCCCATCTATCCCGCAGGCAACTGATAAAGCATAAATCCCTAGAAAGATCGTTTGAATGAAGATCCCGCATCCTGCGCGAAAACAAATCTTCGAAGCTTCGCTAACTTAATCACCTAAAAACAAAAAAATTAAGCAAGAGTGAGTACTTTCGTACTTCGCAAGACTTAAGGTGGTATTTGCAAATGCATAAATGCAGGCCAAGTCAAAGGAGGCTACTATAATTAATTTGCATAAAGCGAAATTGAATTTGTAAATCAATTTGACATTTGTAAACGGAATTTATAAGAGCAAGTTTGATTGATAACAAATAAGTAAAGCATAAGTAATACTCACAGTCCTCCATGACGTGAGTGACGAATAATCCAAATCCTGAAATCCATCAATGTCGGCCTTTTGACATAAAGCAACAGTTGCGAAAGAAATAAGACCAAGCCCTTTTGGAAATAATAAAACATCTAACAGCATCAGTTCACCAAGACTCCCATGATCACGGGTATGGCTAATCGATTAAATTTATACTCTGCAGAAGTGTACAACTTTACCCACAAGTCATGACCTTTTCTTTTTGCTGCATGCTTGTCGGGACCCGAATTTGCAAATCCGGACCCTCTGTGTATTCAACACTAGTCCAGGATCACGCTAGTGCACACAGTCTCAACATTGGTACATATCACAGTCATAACCAGCGAAATAATAAGTACTTTGATTAAATACTCAAACTAGTTGGTAGACCTTATGGTCAAGTTACAAAGATACGCCTCGCAGGGCGAAAACTTATTAAAATATTCAAATGCAGCGGAAATAAAATAAACTCGTGGCGCCAACCAATTTGCCACGAACAATGGCCCGGGCTCGCTCCCTAGTTTATCGGCTCCTCGATACTCCTCCTCTGGCGGGGTTTGCTTCTTCTTCAAGCGAAGTTGTGTTGTTGTGGGGTGAGTACTTTGAGCACTCAACAAGTCATGCCTGAATGCAATTCTAATATTCTACATGCATGGCTTAGTACAAAGGATAGGCTATGATTCATGAGCGATGCGGCATTCAAGATAAACAGATAATAGATTGCAAAGCGATAAAACGATAGTAAGAATAATAGCTTTCACAAACATTTCAATAAATAAATCCTTTTTCCATCCTAAGTCAAGTTCATCATCACCAACCCCAAGCATTTTCCATAAGCGATTCGTTTTCATGAAAATCTAACCCTTGGCCAGTAATCACGAAGCGATGCTCAATCTGTGTAAACACGGCTATTCGAATAGGTTGTACACTCTGCAGAGGTTATACACTTTACCCACAAGATACGATCAAATACCACCAAGGCAAATAACAATATGAAGCTTTTCCAAAGTTCCATCTAAACCCGATCTTGCCGCTAAAGTTTCAACCTTGGAGGGATGGTTACCACACCAGGGCCCCCTCTTGCGCCATGTGAGTTCTCATTCCACTTCTCAAGACCTCACACCACCAGCGGTACCAAAGAATAGATTTCCCGGTTTACTCAGCTAAGCCCGTCCCATTCTGAGAACTTGTGGTCGTATGAGAGACTCAGTTCAAATGCTCGCAAGGTTAAGTCCTTAGTTGGCCGAGGCAAGTCTAACCAAAAATGACCTTAAACATCCAAAACCAATAAAACCAAATCGTAGCCCGATTGCCACTCTTGGCCCACGAAACAATCTTGCCACATGCCTCGGTCTAAATCATTTTCCCACCCGGTTCTTTACCATTGCACCACGTGCCATCATCAACTCAATAACACATGTCTTATTCACAAATCATGTTCCATATCTCATTAGGTCAATATTTACTTTGGTATTCCAAAATCATAAAATGTCCACGTGGTAGGGCTAAGCATACTACTTGGTCTACTCAACCCATGTTGGCAAATTATTAATGTCCAACTATTAGTCCATAACCTAGGGTGACAAATGATTCATGGCATACAATTATATCGACAAGGTGGCATACAGACAACTAGGCATTTAACTAATCCCAAAAACTTATTCAAAGTCATTTCTATCAAATTAGCATGCAATAGTTTAAATCAAAGTAATTTGCTCTAATAGGTTCAACATGATCAAACACAACTTGCCTTCAAAAAGTGCTGGTTCGGGTTCTGAACTTGCTCTGGTCGAGAACTTCTCCTCGAAACCGTCGGGCACTTCAACGTCTCACGCATGCTTGCAAATAAATAGCAATAAATAAATAAAACAGAGAGCAACTCAAGCCTAAAATTCAAATAAAATTCATAAACAGAAAGAGCTTGATTTTACAAATTTATAGAAATTGGAATCACTCAAATCGGAGTTAAAAGCATAAAAGTTATAAGCATTTGAAGTTTCAAAATATATATTTAAAATCAATATACCGAATTAAATAAATATTTTCTTTTTAGGAAAATTAATTATTCGTCATCTGTGACACGTGTCGCCACCGAGAGAGTGACACGTGGCCTTCTTGGCGTCGTACGACCAAACTCCGTCTTGGCGTCGGCGCCAGCGTCATCATTGACTCAGCGGCAGTGGGACCCACCGTGACGTCGACTGACGTCACCGGTCCGTCTTGGTGACATGCGGGCCCGTCTTTGTCGGCGACACGTGCGCCACAGTGCAGCTTCGGTGTGCCGCAGCGTCGTGGCGTGATTAGCTATGGTGCGGTCGCGATCCGAGCCGTTGAATCTAGATCTAACGGATGAGGTTGGAAGATGAGATTTCTTGTTCAAGGGTGGCGTGGCAAGATCCGGGTCGTTGATGCGTGATCGGACGGTCGACGGAGCTCGGGCGGCGGCGATGGTCTTGGCCGGCCGGCTTTGGGCGGTGGGAAGATAGCGATGCATGGCGCTCGGCGTGTCTCCGTCGAATGGGTTACCTCCTCGGGTGCGCCCCCTCTCCAGGAACTCGGGGAAGACCTTCAAGGCGACAGGCGGCTTCACCGCGCAAAAGCGAAAAACCCGCGGCGGCACGACCAGCAACTTCTGGCGAGTAACTTCGCGAGGATTGGCGGCGGCTCGGGCACAGCTAGGGCATAATGTGCGCAAGAAAAGGAGAAAACGGCGGCGGGTCGGCTCTCTTAATCTGACCTCGGCGTCCGAGTTTTCGCGGAACCCTAACGGACTCGGTGGCGGCGTGGCCGTGATCCGATCCGGACTTCGGCGAAAACGAAGCAATCGGCCCGTCCGTGTCGTGATCCAGCGGCTCGCCTGCAGCCGCAGCAGACGATCGACAACCGTCGGATTGAGATCACACGGTTGGCGGGATTAGGGTTTCGGCGAGATGGGCCATACGATTCGACCCAATACTATTCATTGGAGTTTTAATTCTTTTTCGATTAAAAATAATTCCGAAAATAAAATAATTCATTTGGGACTTTAAAAATACTAGAAAAATTCGGAAAAATTCCCAAAAATATTTTAAGACATTTGTGACTCAAGTAAAATATTTTCAGCAAAATTTTATTTTAACTTTTCTATTATTTAATTAATTTGTTAAATGGTTTAATTCAAATAAACCCAAATAATTCCAAATAAATCCAAATAAATTCCAGAAACTCTCAAAAATTCAAAATACCATTTAAATGCAAGGAAATCAAAAATTGGGGTGTTACAATGCTTCACGCCCCCTTTGGTGTGTGGATAGAATGTTCATGAGAAACCTTTACATTATCTAGGTTAACTTTGCACCAGCACCGGGACGTTAAACCCATACTATGATAGAAGAACTTAGAGCATAGAAATGTTGGAACTTCCCATAGCATGGCGTACATCGTTGTATTGGTAAGTGTGGCTCCTAACACCTCGGTGAGGGCACCCCCGTCGAGCAAACCTCGAAAGAAGAGCCCGTATTACTTCGGCCTTCCAGAGTGCAAAGTTAAACTAGATAACTTAATTGGTTTAAGGTTGCCCCATCCCAACACTTGTGGTTTGTACGGATTTTCTTGGATCATACAACACGATGTTCAGTCCTTAATCCGACATGGGCGATACTTCACCCTACACTACGTGCAATTCCCTTTGCACATCCGGCTATTGCCAATAATCACCCGCATCAAAACCATAGTTTTATTTTGGGTTTTTAATCAAAATACCAGCAACCAACAGTGTCATTTCCAATATTTTCAGGAAACAATTTTGATCTGATCATGTCTCGCTGATTCTAAAGCATGGCTAAGCATGAGTAATATGTAAGCATATATCTATGATGATATTAAGTAATGCCTATCCTTAATCTAGGGTTATCAAGGTTCACATGTCATACATATCAAGGGAGTTTCGTGAGACAACAGGTATAACTACCAACACCACAAAATAGCGAATTTACTGAAAATAAATTTGTGCATGAAATCATTTGATAAACAAAAGGAAAATTAAATACTGGGATCAATATGATCAAAGGGGTGCTTGCCTTGCTTATTGCTTACAACGAAGACGAGGATTGCGGCTGACGATGGTGATGACGAAGTTAGAGACGTCGGGTTCTACATGTCGATCAACGGAAATATAGCAAATAATAAACTTCAATAAGGGCAAAAAGAAAATAGATAGCAAAACAAATAAAGACTTTTCATAAGGAACAGGGATTGCTCTTTATGAATTTATTAATTTTATTTTACGAATTCAAGATGCAAAAATTGGTTGGATTAATAGAATTAGAACATTAGTTGCAAGGTTCATTGATTTTACTATTCATAATGCGATTTGGGTAACCTTATCACTTACGGGTTTTGCTCTATTAGGATTCAGATTCAAAGCAAGATAAAATAAGAATATTTTTCTAGATTATTGCAGATTATTTTTCTAGAGTATTGCAGATCATATCCTAAAGATCATTTCTAAGCTATTCTTCTTTGAATTCATATTTAGACGAGATTCTTTGCGAGCTACCGAAAAGGTGTAAATGATCACGACGGTTTATGAATGAATAGTTCTTTATCTTTAATTGATTTTGTACAGAATTAGTTTTATGCCAGTTAGATCTATTGATTTAGGCTACTGGCCTCATTTACATGATATTTGAGAAGGTTCTGGTGATACAAATATCATATTCATTGATTTCTCGAAGTTCGCTCATTCATATTACGCACTTAAGTAATGTTAACGTTTAAGCTTATTGAGCTAGCAAGATTTATATGCAATACATAATGAAATGAGATTATCTTTTCATAATAGGGTAGTCTATACTTTGGAGAGTACTACTGAACTAATTTCATAAGTTTTAGGATTTGGACGTGACATTATATTTATAGTTGAAAAAGCTTATGTGGCATTATAAAGTTAACGTTATATGGAATCGGCAAGAAAACGATGCGTGTGATTAATACTTAAGAGTTTTGAATTATCTGGATTTAGTTGAAAAGCTAATTGTAAATAAGATGTTTTTCTAGAATATGGTGGCATGAACTTTGTACAGTGATTCTAATTTGACTTTATAAATTTCAGCATCTAGATGAGTTATTTTATTTGCTGTTAAAATAGTCTAAATGACCACAAAGGTAATGCTAAATCAAATCAAGTTTTATTTTAAGCTTGCGACCACACTATACATGATCCTTTATTCATTTTTTAGGTACTAGCAGAGTGTAACCATAAAAGTGTTTTAAAACTATTTTTACATTATTTTGACTTTAACAGTGATAGATTACTTATTTATTTATTGTTATGATGTGCTTTTCTTTTTACTAAAAGAATGTAATCTAAGTTTTATTTTAAATACTTTTATATACATAGAGCCTTACTAAATTTATTCCCATTTATTTAAATTATACCTCTTAAACCATATACATGCTACATTCACTTAAGGACTTATTGAACAACTAAAATGACTTATTTAATTATAATTATTTTGCACTGCTCCTGAATATGAAGTTTATTTTTTTATTAAAACTTTTCAATTAAAGCCACATTTGCTTTACTTTGAATAAACATCTATTTAGTGAGTGGTGTAAAACAATTCTAAATGCAAATATTTTTACATATTTAAACTCATCTCAGAATGGATATTTTATTAAAATTTATTTTTATCATTTTGGCTACAGGTTAAATAACCATTTCCTTAATGCATTAAGCCTTTCTTAAGTATTTTATTTTCTAAAAATCAGACAGTGACTATTTAAAAATATTTTTGCATATTATGAATCTCTCAAATTTCAGACAAATTTAGAAATTTACTTGACTCAATTTGGACTATTAGTTCAAAATTTATGACTGTTTGAATCAACTCAGGTTTGAAATTCGGATAAAATTCCAGATTTTATTAGAAATGGAAAGTGCGCTTTTAACTGGGAAAAGACGCTTTTCCTTTCTGGCATTCGCCCACTCCACCACTGGCGGCTGGGATCCGCTTGACAGTGCGCATGAGACCTGAGTCTCTGACCGGGCGGTCCCACCCAGCAGCGACACGGAGTAGATCGAGCTCCTCGGATTCGGCCTCGCCGCCGGCAAACTAATGCCACCGTGGTAGAATGGGTAGCGGCTCTAGCTTCAGCATGTCGAGGCGAACACGAGGGTGGTACTGATTCCATCTGAGGTGGCCGGGATCATGGCCACCACCGTACGGGTGCGGCTGTGCGATTGCCGAGAAGCTGTGAGCTCAGCACCAGTGATGATCTGAGTGAGCAAGTGCACATTGAGCATTAGGAGGAGAAGGCAACTTTATTTCACCTGATCTCAGGGCCAGAGAAGAACCAGAGAAGGCTGCCCGCAAGTGTCGCCGGAGTGGAAGAAGAAGACGGCGGTGAGGCGCTGCTGCGGCTAAGAAAAGCAAAATTGTTGCTTGATCGGTGACGTAGGGGACAAGGCGAAGCTTCAGGGCAAATCGATTCAAAGAATTACCACGCGAGAAGCTTGAATTGCTATTTTCCCCTTTTTCGGCCTCTTTGCGAAACAGCGAAGAGAACAAAGGAATGGCTTTAGTTTTCGCTCGGTGGACAAGAAGAAGAAGGAAGGGGCTCAGGTGTGACGCGGACACGCTACTTATAGCCGCAAAAAGCTTGCGCCAGAGTTTGAACGCACGCGTGGCCGATTGTTGTGCAAGGCGGCGATTAATGGCGGCGGTATGGCTCCGGTACGGCACGGCATGGCTGGTGGTCTTCGTGTTAGCTGCTGACGGCTCGGCGATCTTTGCAATCTGTGAGCGGTTAGGCGGAGAAGCGGCGAACCAAGAAGTCGGTTCACGCGACAGGAAGAAGAAGAAGGAAGCCAGAGGGGAAAAACTAAGACTGACTGGTGGGGAAGAGGCCCACTGGCAGTGAGAGTGAAGCTCAGGCCTCTCGCGTTAGCAAATGGGCCAGAACAGCGCTAGGGTCCACTTGTCGGCGAAAGGAAGAGGACTAGGTTTTTTGACTGAGCTATTCTTGACCGAGTTTGCATTAATTTGGCTGTCATTCACCACCCAAATTTTTCAAAGATTTTTCACTAGAGTCTACAACTAATTTAATATCTCCAGTAAATATTTTGGGTCAAAAAGTTCTACAGGGAATTAATTAAAATCTTGACATTGATGACTGCTCAGAATTCTTAATTCGGTTTTTGATTTATTTAAGGGTAAAAATGACACAATTTAATTTTGATACTTTTTATAAGTCCTCTAATTAATATAAGGATGCTTCCATAAAAATTTTAAGTTAATATATTTGGTAATTATTTAATTAAAATTCTGACATTCCATTATTCAGATTTTTCTTTTTTCAGTTTTTGAATTTTTATCCGCATTATATGACATTATAAATTTCTAAAATTTTTACTGGAAGTAGGTAATTGATTTATGTGACTAGGATAATTTTATAATGTCGGGATAAAGTTTACATATTTTACATTAAATCTGACCTTGCACTGTTTTTGGTCAAAGTGGGGGGTCTTTTCAATTATAATGCCTCATTCCTATTCATAAAGATTTTATTTGTGGGAAAAAATGATTTTACTGCAGGCCTAGGGTTTATATGGTAATTTTTATAAAATTTTACTTTTACCATTTCACCTTTTTCCCATTTCTTACTTTCATTCCTCTTTTATTTAATTATTCTCACAACACAGAAATCCAAAGAAATCCAAAAAAATCAATAATGCTGAGAAAACTCATAAATAATAATATTCAAATTCAAAATATTTATTTTTATTTTACTAGAATTTTTGGGATGTTACAGGAAGGTACACGGTTCATGTCTTTAGCAAGCCTAGCTATTACACAACTGATTAGTGTGGATGAGAAAATTGAGGAGAATGATTAAATCGTCATACTGGTATTATCTTTATCACCATTATGGGAGCAATTGGTAATGAATATTCTCATCGAGAAAAACATTGCCAACTTCAATAAGGTAGTTGCATATCTATTAGAGGCAAAATTCTCGAAAAAGTCATTTGAATCTTCATTCTTAGGTGATCGAGTATTAATTGCAGTACATATTGTGGGCAAAAGCAAGAGTTAGGGGAAAAAAGGGGAAGAGTAAGGGCACACATATATGCTATCTATATGATAAAGGGTTATCCGAGTTTAAAGCAAATGAATAGTGCATACTCAATATGGTAGCAAAAGATGATTCAGATGTACTTGGCATCAATCAACTTGGTACTTCTCATGTATGTATATATTAGATTCAGGTTGTTGTTTATATATATGTTCGACAAAGGAGATATTTGACAAAGGATCTCTATGCCAGTGTGACGAGAATAAAATGCTCTGCTTTGCTCTAGGGCTATAACTACTAAAGGCCATGCTCTAGTTTCGAGCCTACAATTTATAAAGCCTATAAAAGAGGATAAAGCCCACAACCGATTACTTGGTCACGGCTCTGACCAGATAACTAACGTGTCCTCCATTAGCTCACGTTGAACTGGTCCAACCAATGATTCAATCACTCTAACTAGATGAAACTGGTGCAGACAGGTGGTCACCTCTGCTCGTGGGCAAGGTGCGGACGGTTTTTCTCTTGACAGGTACAAATAACTACTCAAAAGTTACTCTCCTATGAAGAGACACTTTTTTTGGCGAGAAGGCACCTTCCAGCCAGAAGACACTGCACCTTTTGAAGTACAACTGCTGCATCTTCGTTATGTATAAGAAATCCATTTGTATTGTCGAGGAGGGAGAGGACGATTAGAACCAGTATGTAATACTTTGTACTCTGTCAAGCCACTTGACTAATAAGAAGCAAACACTGATCCCTCTTTTCGTAATCTTTATCCCTGGAGATTTGCAACTATTTTTATTCATAAGTAACAAACCCTAATTAATGACAACAATTACATTACTTGAAAGATAAAACACCTACTGAAAACTACCCAGAGAAAACTAAGGATCGGGCTATCCCACGATCCGTTTTCCTTGGCGACAATTTGTGCTCCCTGCACGAACAAAACGCACACACGTCTACCTGAAAGCCGGACTTGCCGCCCAACAACTTAGGGCATGTACAATGGTTCAGACAACTACTGTCTATAATAGCATGCTAAGTCATCTATAGACAACACTAAAGACACCTCTTACAATGGGTTGTCTATAGGCTATCTATAAAATTCCCTATATTTGCATGGCACTTGCAAACATGGTGATCAATAGAGAATGCTAACTTTGTAGTCTGTTGTGTTGCACTAAACTAGTAAAATATTAGCATATAAGAAATTGATTATTGAACATACATTGAGCAAAGAGACATGCAAATATAGGGAACAAAACAAAAGCTCTGCCTGGTCGTTTGCAGCCTAGCCTCCCTCTGCGCGTTGGCACGCACCGTTTGAACATACATTGAGCAAAGAGACAATTGCACAAGCATCTGCTTTTTTTAGAAGCATGTCCGACTATATATATTATTTTTTTACAATTAAATTTTTAGAAATTCTGAGTCCGAGTGAAATATTCAAGCAATTACAGCATTAGTGGAAGAATTGAATTTGCAAAGAATGGAATTTGCAAACGATGAGTACATATGGAAATTGTGTACTAAAAGAAGAGATATATTACATAATAAGGCTCTTTGAAAATTGCACAATTATTTCACTTATTCTTGAAATTGTCTCTGACAGAATAAAAATATTGCATACCAAGGCTACTCAAATGTTCTGAAATTATTTCTCCTAGTCGAATTTTTCCCATATATGCTCGACTAAATCCCTCTTGAGTTGTGTATGTGTCACGAGAACACGAATGGAGGAATTCCTTTGTAGTACGCTGGCGAAGCAAATATTAGGGCCATTGTTGACTTCCGGCGGTAAAACGCATGATGTCCCTGGAGTCTCGTTCAAGTCTAAAGGAACGGTTACCATTTCTTGTTCATCTTTGACAATCATATTATGAAGAATAATGCAAGCTTCCATGATTTTCCCGATAGCGTTGCGTTTCCACAACCGTGCTGGACGCCTGACGATGTTAAAACGAGATTGCAATACCCCAAATGCCCTCTCAACATCTTTCCTTGCCCCTTCTTGACATCGTGCAAATAATTTATCCTTCTCTGTTTGAGGGAGGGGTATAGTCTTGACAAAGACAGCCCATTCTAGGTAAATTCCGTCAGCAAGATAGTAACCTTGGTCATATTGCCTTCCATTGACAGTGAACTGCACCCATGGAGCTTCCCCTTTCAACTGTGCAATGAACAACGGTGATTGATTAAGCACGTTGATATCATTGTTTGACCCGGCAACACCGAAATAAGCATGCCATATCCGAAGGTCATGAGAAGCAACCGCTTCGAGGATCATAGTAGGGACACCATGATCACCACGTGTGAATTGGCCTCTCCATGCAACATGACATTTCTCCCACTGCCAGTGCATGCAGTCAATGCTCCCTAGCATGCCAGGGAAGCCACGAGACTCGCCGATCTGAAGCAAACGCTCCACTTCTTCACATGTGGGGTGTCGCAAATACTCTCCCCCAAACTTCTCAATCACCCCTTGCGCGAACTTGCCCAAACACTCCATTGCAGTGCTTGGACCGATCATTAGTACCTCATCAAGTTGGTCAGCAGGGGTGCCATAAGCTAACATACGAATTGCTGCAGTACACTTTTGCAGTGGTGAGAGACCTAGCCTATTTGTGGCATCTACCCTATAAGTGAAATAGGGATCCCACTCTTCAAGAGCACTCACGATTCGTTGGAATAGGGGCCTTCTCATACGAAACCTTCTACGGAACATCTCATCGGTGTAAAGAGGATGTTCAGAGAAGTAATTTCCCACGAGCTCCTTATGGGCGGATTCATGGTCCCTCGGTATGTATCTCCTGTTACCACTTCGGCGTCGAGATGATTCAACACATTGTTCGTGTAGATTGGCCGTCAACTCAACACCGATCTGCATGCCGATTCGGTCTAGGATATCATGCTCGGCGATGAAGTCTTCCCACGTGTATACTTCGCTTGGGTCAAAATTGTCAGTGTTGTCGACATCGTCAGAACAAGAAGAGGGACTAGATTGGTACGACATGTTGTCTCTTTGAGGTTCTATATGATTCAAAACATTATTAGTTCCTTGCAGCAAAGGATAAGAAAGAGGCAAAAAAGTCATGACAACGTATGTAGTAAAAGGCAATGGCAGAGTTGTGCACAAAATACAGTGCAATTGTGAACAAACCTGGTTGCAAGCCTCGGCAAGAAACACTGATAACTCAGTAGGAAGTGAAAGAGTGAGAATATGTGCCGCACTTGTATTGACAGAAGGTGCTTACATATATAAGACAGCAATCAGAAGCGCTAGCCTAACAGAATTGAACACATCCTATGCGAGATCCGGTGAATGCTACGGGACCGTTACAACAGCATACAAAGCTAACAAACCAGACCAAGTCTATCGCTATAACAGGAAGCTAACAGGAAGCTAACAAAGCTAACAAACCAGACCAAGTCTATCGCTAACAGGAAGCTAACAGGAAGCTAACAAAGCTAACAAACCAGACCAAGTCTATCGCTAACAGGAAGCTAGATGCAAGGAGCTCAGCTAATAAATATTTCACATATAGAGATATCAATTGAAGCTACAGGTTAGTTAAGCCATTTGGTAGGCAACGTGAACAATCAGGAAACAGAATTCGGTAGCTAGCTGAAAGATGATGTGCATGATTTGCCAACAATATGTCATGTATGTTTTCTATGGCCAGAAGTGTTCGGTAGCTAGCTGAAAGATGATGTGCATGATTTGCCAACAATATGTCATGTATGTTTTCTATGGCCAGAAGGCATCAATTTGTGTCTGCATTTTTTGTGAGACACATCTTGTGTCTAACATATGCATGGTTTACCATGGACATAATGTGCATATTTTTGGTCAAGTCTTGTCTAATTTAATGGGATTGAATTAGGATGGATCGGAGATTTTTCTAGGGGGTGAGAATAACTGGCTAGTTCAATCACATATGTGCAGGTGACATCAGGGGCCGATCCAGTAGCTTTTGCTTAGCCATCTTTCTCGTACAGAGATATGCCAATCCCCAAAAGACTAAGAAATAGTTACTGTAACAGGTGAAAGTATATAGAGGGGGGTTATTGCAGGTAAACGGGATTAAATTCAAATGTGGAAAGCAATTTCAATGCACTTTATCATTTCATCATCAATACAAAACAGACAGCTTGTTTTGCTGTAAATGTACTTCCAAGTTCCAACCAATGCAAAGTTTTTTAGTTAAATACATTAATTTAGATGGAAATACTGACCAGTATGCCACCATGGGAAACCAAGCCAGCAACTGACTGCCAATACATCATTCTGAAATGCACCAAAAGAGAACAGATTAACACATGTAAACCAACGCGTGGTCTCATCCTTAACTAATTAAAAAATTTCAAGAGATTTAGATTGTGAAATCATTGCTATGAAAACCAAGGTTATTATAAATCTTGTCACAAAGATTAGGGTACACATATCAACACCTGAACATGCATTTACCTCTTTACTGGTCCATCAGGATGGAGCCCAATTGCATCCAGCGTTCCTTCATTGTTGAAAGATGCTAATTTTGTACCCATGTGCCTAGAATGGCTTGCATCTGCAACTTGTTGATGTATTACCAACAGAAACTGCAACAAATTACTGACACTAACAACATTCACAAGACCAGGGCATGATCCACAAGCTTGTTATTTGAAACAGATAAATAGCTCTGCTCCGCCTTGGTGATACAACATAACAAAACATTCTGGCGATCACTTAATCAGTGGAGAACAGATAACTATAACTAATAGTTTGATACTAACATGTAACGATTACAAAAGTATGTAAAATGCAAGCAAAATAAACATTGAAGTACAACCCATTTAGATTAAGAGACTTCACCTAAATGATTTACTGTTTTACATGAAAGTGCATGCAAAAAGGTCAAATAAAATATTACTAAAGCTTGTGGACAGTGCAGTAAGTACACTGCAAACTCCAAGGAAGCATTACACTATGAATGCTCTGTACAGTCCAACATGCTAATCCAATCCAGCTACCCCTGTACAGAATGCAGTAAATTAGCTATCTTACAGAATGCAGAATCACAGCAGTAAGCAAAATTCTTCGGAAAATAGGTGGGTTTTAACTCTTACTGCCATTTGCAATTGCCAGTAAGAGTTCAAACCCACCAATTTTCCAAAGTGTTAAGACATAATTCATATTGCAACTAAATCAACTCTTAACTTTCCTACTCGTATTAAAAAGTTAGCTCTAGAAAACAGAATCAAAACAATGAAAGAAAGAGGAGAGTAGAGGACAAAATCTTACTCAGTGTTGGCAAATAAGCTCTCTCTCATGGTCTTAAGTGCCTTTACATGCTCATTCTTCATTTCTTCTGTCATCCCTATTGTATCTTGCATAATCAACGCTCTGTACGTTTTCATCATTTCAGACTCCTTAAGTTTTTTTGCTTCTTTCTTCTCCTTTGCTGCAAGGGCTAATTTCTTTGCTGATTCAAGCTTCTCGGCAGAGAGACGTTGTTGCATTTCTAGCATCTCACTACGATTGATTTTAGCTTGTTCCTGAGCAGCTATGAACTTGTCGAGTACTTCCATATTCATTGTACTGGTCTTTGCCTTTGCTTTGCCATTGCGTTCAGCCTTTGCTGCTTTTGTTCCTATTGGGCGTGGGATATCATCAATATCTATAGGGGATGATGTATGTTCACTTGTCTCCCATGCCTCCGACACCTTTCTCTTTTTCATTTTATCGAGCCACTCATTGTATGTGTGCCACTTGGGCTAGTCTCGAATAGCCTTCCAACAATTAATGTGTTGAAACTGCCTCATTTTATAGTCTACCTCGTAAAATGCATGGGCCTTGTCCATCAACTGGTCATTAGACTGCCCACTAGAATAAATTTTGAATGCCTTGTTCCAAGAGCACTGAAACTGGTACACTAGCTTGTTAACACTGTGCCAACGATCCTTTGCTTGCTTTGCAAGTCTTCTCCGAGTTTTGGGAGTGGTGCTATTGAAGACAGTAGTAACATCTCCCCAATATTGATCATTCTTCTTGTTATTCCCATTGATTGGGTCATTAGAGTTATTTAACCAAGAGCTCATCTACATTGTGAACAATAAGGATTAGATGTTGTGGACATTCTGAAGATCAAAAATAGTTACTCAGATTCATATGTATCTAAACACCTTTATAATTCACCAGTTAAAACTTTTTTACAGCCACACAGTCATCTACACAGTCTTTTGCCTCCACAGAGAGTACTTTTCCTATATCCACCCTAATATGTACACCCAAAAAAACCCCTTCCTCAAAATTAAGCGCTAAGATGTTTTCTCAGACCACTTCATCAAATCTGATGGCCCAAAACATTTGGTTCATTCATCCATCTCTTATCTCTATCTCTATAACCCCCTAACAGCGGTACGGCCTCCCTCAAACCCCCCCTAACGCGCGGCCAACACAAACCCGCACGCTCCGCCCCCCAAACCCTAACGCGCGGCCGCCTCTCCCGCTCCGCGCCGCCCCCGCGCGCGATCCACGCGATGCGCCGTCCCCGCGCACGTCCAGGAGGCCCTCGTCGCCGCCATCTCCGCCAACATCTTCCGCCCGCTGCCCCCCGCGCTGCACGAGTCCGCCGCCGCGATCGACCCCGGCGCCGCCCCCGCCCACGTATAAGGTCCCATTCCTCCAACCAAAACCCTCCTTAAACGCTAACACCGACTCACATTCTTTCCTCTTCTCCCACCAAGGCCAAGGACTGGAAGCGCGAGATCCTCCGCCTCCGCGAGGAGCTAAAGCTCCTCCATGGTACGCCGTCGCCAATCCACCGCGCCGCGTTCGTTCGATTTCTAGCGCCTGATTCGTATAACTTCCATGCGTTGTGGGCTCAGATGGGGCGCGCGGGGAGGAGATGGAGCCACCGGTCGCGTCGTGCCGATGCCACTTCTTCGACGGGTGCGGGGACCTGCCACCGCCGGGTGGCGATGGTGAGGAGCATTGGGTCGACGAGGTGCTGCGGAGGAGGTTCCTGAGATTGGGTACGCTCTTGAGTTCGCGATCGAGACGTGAAACGAATTGGCTTCAATCCAAATGGGGGTGTTCTTGGTTTTGTGGGTGGGTTTGAATTTTACAGTTCTGTTCTGTAATTCTGTTGCAACAGTGCGGTGGAAGGAGAAGCGGAGGCGACTGGATGGTTCTCTTCCCAGGAGTAGATTGATGGGTGGGTGTTACTTAAAAACATATGGTACTCCTTTACTGTTTTAATTATTTCACTATTACCTATTACTACTCCCTATTTAAGATATTCATAGGAAAAGTTTTAACCGTTTGAGCCTAAGTTTCAATGTTCGATTGTGCAGAGTTCAACAGTGAGGATGAGATACAACATCTTAGCTTGTCGATTGATTTTCTGGTGGAGCTTTCAGATGGCAATTTTGCCAAAGTAAAATTCTGTTATCTCATTGTAAGTAAGATCCCACATTTTGTGTTTCTAAAGTTTGATTCACTCGTGCAGAGAGAAGTCGGCTCATTTGCCACATTTTGTCACCAAGCAGTAGACTTCATTTTGGGTAAGTTAGGCCTGTGTTGTTATGCCATTAATGAATCTGACGAATAATCTAAATTACACACTGTTTTGTGCGATCCACTGGCCTCTGAAGAACGTACATCTACTAACTTGTACCACTCAAATGCTGAGACGGGCATGATTTTTTTCATTGAGATGACATGTCTGATTATGCATATTGCTCTATCTCTTGAGATTGATTTCACATTGGAAATCAATCATGATGAGCACTGACATGCCTGCATGGTGGGTATTGGCGCTAAAGAAATTACTATTGTCAAGGCTCAAGATTTCTTTGCTTTCTTTTGTTCAACATTGCTCTTTTCATGGTTATAAAATTGAGGGGAAAATGTTGCTTATCTACATTCCATATTCAGCATTCTACATTCCATTGTGCTCTATTGTTGCTATTTTCTCCAAATATATATTTCCATAATTGAAGTATGCAGGAAAAAAATCATAGTGTTTATTAATTATTAACATCGTAGGATTTCCATTCTCACCTTTACCGTTTTACATAAGGACTGCGTTTCCCTGTGTTTCATTAAAATGTGATAATAGTGTAATAGTTCTTTATCCAAATGGTTCAGTTTTTGTCAGCTTCTTACTGGCATCTTCTGTTTTTTTTAATGGCTGTTCATTGCTTGATGAATATATGCTGTTCACATACTTTTTGATATACTGCTTTATATCCTACCTCGACCTATATACAAAATTCTCTTGTGACTTATAGCTCTGTTTCTACGTACAGATTTACAAAGCATTTAGTAGATTGACTTCCATGTCTAAGCTATGAAACCAATTGTCATTAACTTATTAGTTATTATAGATGAAGCGTAGGTGTCAGTTTTGATTTTTCTTGGTGATTTTGATGATACTTTTTCCATGGGGGCGTCTTGGAGAACTCAATTGGTCAGTTTCACACTTGCTTGATTCTTAATTAGCTGCACTGCAAGTTGTGAACTTTGCTGGACTGGTTAATGTTGCTTATGTTTAATTAAGTCTATTCTCAAATTTGTCTGGTGTGTTGAACCAACCAGTATCCGCATTTTCTTCTAATATATGGGGATCTACAATTTAAGTGCAGCAAAGAATTAAGTGTTGTCTATTTGCTTATCTTCCTGTGTCGCTACTTCAGCATTATGGTCTACTTCTTGCATTCATATTTACTATTTGTTATCATATATAAAATTTGATTAGTTCCAACGTGGCATGATAATAGGAATGCCAAAACCCATTTAAATGTCTATGAAGTTTTTTTTATATATCTACTTTATCGATACTGATATTATTTTGTGAGAATCGTCGATCCGAAAGATAATTTGAAAAAAAAAGAGATTATCATCTCAGCAAATAGTGAGGTCCAACCACAGAGATTATCATGACAGCTGTGTAACGTTGTGGTCAAGTTTTGTACATTTCAGATGTATGTTTTAGGAAACTCAGTTGTCCAATTGCCTCAGCAGAAAAATACCAATTATCATCTTGCACGTAGTGATCAAAATTTTAATTTGTCATCTCTTTTCATCCAGTACGCCATGTCTAGCTGCTATTCGTGAGGATGCATCCCCAGATTTAAGACAAGTTGGAAGGATACTGGAAGAACATCTGAAGGTTAGTTCTCTCAACCGACCTAACAATCTCTGTTTTTTTCGTTCAGTTGCCATTTTCTTCAGACCAGCATCTCATCTTTCCATTATTTCCCATACAGATACGGGATGTTCCTCTGAAGGCTAGGAGGCTTGTACAGAGAGTCTGTGACATTGTAACCCGAAGAGCTGCCCGTCTAGCGGCAGCTGGAATTGTTGCAATACTGCAAAAAATCGGCCGTGATGGAACCCTTTGTGGTACCAACAAAGTTTGAAGAATAACAGGCGTACCGAAGAGATCTGTCATTGCGATCGAGGGTGGCCTGTACCAAGGCTATTCAGTGTTCAGAGAGTATCTGAATGAAGCCGTGGGCGAGATCCTAGGGGAGGAGATTGCGGCCACTGTTAGTCTTAGAGTGACGGAGGAATCAGTGCTCTTTGTGCAAGTTTGCTTTTCTTCTCTTCTGATGTCTAAGTTGTGCATATGCTTCAATGCATATATACTGATGGATCATCTGACTTCGAAGAAATGTTAGTGATGTATCATCTGACTTCGAAGAAATGTTAGTGATGTATATATGAGTCTGATGAAGTAGATAATATTTTTGTTAATTGTCAGTATAGATGCGTGAGAATATTTGGTAAAGCTTGCTCGATGAGATACTACATGCAAGTAAATTGCTTTTACACTATCATAATACTAATAAAGAAGCTAATATCGTATATCGTCATATGATTGTTCTGTCATTTTTTTGTGCAATAAATTATGCATAGTATAAATATATCAACTTTGATCTTGCAACAGCTAACCGAATATACATTTTCATAGGAAAGAGTGGGTTCGAAGCACCAAGCCTTACCCAATTTCTATAACTCTCAGAAGCCTTACCCAATTTCTATAATAATGCATGTATAGGATGGGAAGCTGTTGAGGACGAAGTTTCTCGTGGACTTACTAAACTACAATGAGAATAAATCGAAAGACAACATTCCTGAAGTTATACGGGAAATCCTTAATGGTCTCAGAGATTAGATTATTTTTAATGATAAACAATTGCGATGTTACTTTATACACTTGTTTATGTAATCAACGATATAATAACTCTCTGTATCTTTCTTTTGTGCTTCTATCATAATCACATCTTACTACACTTGATTATCAAAACATATAACACCTTTTGCTTATTTGAATTGTATTACTAAATATCGCCGTAGCGTTAGCACGGGTATTATGCTAGTTACTCTTTAATTACCCACCTTTGCCACTGTTAGTGCTCTTTGTAAATAAACTTTTTATCACAAATTAAGTTTCTGTTGTAACGTACAGGCACATAACTAGTGAATATATAAAAAAACATACCAATCTTAGGTCCTCCTCTTTTGTCCATGCAAGCCGCTTGTGGGTCCTAATTTCTCCATCCTCATTGCCACTGTCAACATTGATGGGTGGTTGAGATTGCAAGCCGGATGGTGTAAGTGGAGTGCTTGAATTGGAACATTCCGGTGATGGAATCCCTATGGGAGCTGACGGCTGTGGTGTCGGGGTTGTATCATATTGTGCAGGACCGCCAACAAAATGGAAATTAGGCGAACTATGCGGTACTTGTCTTGGAAGGGGTAAAATAGATGGATTTTGGAAATAGCTTAGGAAGCCACCGGGCGGACGAGAATCCTTCCCCCTTTTAAAAAAAGAAATGCAAAAAAAAATACATTATTGATTTGCCAAGAATTCAATTCACATGTCTGGGAAAAGAGAGACCAATTCAACTTTTGTAAAAGAGAGGAATAATTATGAACCTGATGTATTCTTTAAGGTGAATGGGAAACTTTATCAGAAACTTGGTAAAATAGGATCTGGGGGCAGCAGTGAAGTTCACAAACTTATATACTACATGTACATAATACCTCTATTGATTTCTCCTTTTCTGGTGTTCCAAACAAAAAGAGATTATTGCTTCATCACCTGAACAATGAAAGCATTATCTTGTTCTCAGCATAAAAGCTGCTTATATTCACCTTTCCTGCCTCCATTCAATCATTTGATAATAATGTAGCCTTTTTTCAATTTAGTTAGTTTTCCATAACATTCGATGCTAAATTTCAGACTTAGCATTTTTTTATATCAGTAACCATCATTGTCTGTGATGATTCAGATTTCAGCTCACCTTGCTGTATGAAATCCAGTTATAAACAACTATGGATTATATTAAAAATATGTCAGCCATCTTAGTGTTGAATAATAGTATTTATCTGTGGCCCTATGCAGATGATAATTTCACCGTCTAGAAAACATATTGTCTAATCTCCTATGGCTTTTGCATTTACCTTGTGTACACTTGCCTCTTGTCTTGATGCCGTACCAACCAGGGATTACACTACAGTTTCTAGAAAAAACTGCTCTGTTGCCAGTTCTAGTTTTTTGAAACCGACTGAAAATGTGAGTTCAAATTTTGAATTTCAAAACTGGACGAAAATCGGCTAAGGTGAAAATTTAAGGGTTTTTTTAAATAAAATTTTTGAACTGTTTAGGAATCTTGGGGGGGGCAAGCAAGATATAAAAAACCAGCAGGTCACGGCAGTGTTTCTGTTCCCTGTGCTGCTCGCACATGTTTGGTCTTTGGAGTTGAGCTTGTATAATAAGATGAAGAAAGATATTACTACTGTTCTAGTGTTCTGACTACTAAGATAGAATCATAATTTCCGCTCACCATTTCACCGTCAGTATTTGCTATCAAGTGAGATAGTCTTTTTATTTGGTTCTTGCAAGTACTTGGACAGTGCAGAAACGAAATTAAGTGATTGTGTGCCTGACGTGAGAAAGAAGCCAGAAGAAAGAGGTCTTGAGAAGGAAGAGGAAGAATATTTCAACGAGGACGGGTATGCTGTATTTATTTTCGTCATTGATAGCTTCATTATTTTTGCAATATAGGATACTGACCTCCTGGCCTATGCGCTAGACCATGCTGTAAATGACATGAAATTTTTACTTAGTGATGAAGAAGATTCAGTCAGACAGACAAAACATGCACAGGACCAGGATAGTAAGGCTAAGGTAGCCAATGGAAGTGAAGCCGATGATGTCACCTCGGGATGGAAGAATTAAGGATGACCACTACATTTACATGGTCCTTGAGTAGATTTAGCACATATGGTGAATAATCTCCACTGTGGTAATTTTTTGCCATATTCAAATCTTCATATAAAATATGTGTGTACGTTTTGCATCAAGACCAATCACTGATACCTCTAAAACCAACTCAGCAAAGCATTGGCGCAGCTAGATACAGTCATAACAATATCTCAAAAATCTTAATTTGTGAACAACAGATCTATTGCTAATGTACAACTCAGGAAATTAGGATGAAGGAACTTGTACCATTGTGCTGGATCTGAGGGTGGGGAGGAGAAATTGGGTGCAGCGGCTTCACCATCGTGCTTGTCTGTTGGAGTTTCTCTTCCCCACCAATATGCTCCACCGGAGCAGGCGGCAGCATCGACGTGCTCCACGGAGAAGCCCGGAAGAGATCCCCACGGCGGCGGTGGAGGGGGATCCACCCGTGACCCTCGGCAAGGGATGGTTCCGGCCTCTAGGGTTTGGCGCGGAGGTCGGGGATTAGACGAAGAGCGCGACATGCTCTTCGAGAAGTGAGTTGATTTCGAGGAGAATCACTACTGGAAGCTCGGCGTGGAGAAGGATTCGCACAGCGAGGAGGATCGTGGAGGAAAACTCGGCCACGTTGAGAAGAAATCGGGTAGCGTTGGGGAGGCGGAAGAAGAAATCGCGCGCATTAGGGGCGAGAAGAGAAGAGCTCAGCGCGAAGGGGAAGATTTCACAGCGTTGGCGAAGGAAGAGGAGATCCGCGATCGAGGCGGCGAGGTGGCACATCTGATCCACTCGCAGGTGAAGAAATAGACGACGAACAGTACAATGGCGCCGAGGTCGTCTATAAGAGGGCGATAAACTAGGTTTTGACAATTAAGGCCTAAATCAACTAGGCTTACTAGTGCACTAACTAAATTATGTCTCTATACAAGAATTGCTAAATTAAACAATCAAACTAAACTAAGCAATTCTAACACAATCAAGCAATCAATATTATATCAACAAATGTAAATGCTTGAATGTAAAAGAGACAAGAGACAACCGATATTTTTTCGTGGTGATCGGAGACTTGCCGGTCTCCCCTAGTCCACGTTGAGGCAAGCTCAAACCCTTGGACCGGCTCCCACTTGAGCACCCGCCTCGATTTCACTAGACGTGGTTTTTCACGCTTTCGCGTAGGCTCAACCCGAACCTTCACAAACTTCGCCGAGGCTTCTCACAACCTTGAGAGCTCCCGCGCACGACACCTACGTCGTCTAGGAGTCGGCAACTTCCAAGAGTAACAAGCCGATCCTTCGCTTGAACTTCACCGAGCACAACACATACGCTTCCGGTGATTACCTAGTGCAACACATGCACCTAGGCCTCCTTCAAGTGCAAGAGGCTCTCAAACCACTACCTAATTGTAACACATGCAATTAGGGCTCACTCTTTAGCTCAAGAAGCAAATGGAGAAGAGCAACACATGCAAACAACTCCCACACAGCAGTAACACCCTGCCCAAGCTCCCCAAGGGGTCTATTTATACCCCACCAAAGAAAACTAGCCGTTTGGGGGTAAAATCAAGCAAAATCAGCAAATCCCGGTACTACCGCCCTCATAGGGCATGAGTCATGCCAGACTCTAAACAGCGATTATAACGGTAACAATCCAGTACTACAGCCCTCAGGCGCGGTAGTACCGACTTCTAGGTACTACCGCCTCCCACAGAGCAGTAGTCTTGGCCACGGCTGCCTTGAAAATCTGCGTTACGGCAAAGTGCTACAAGCGGCTTGGGCATGTAGTATCGCCCCATAGCGGTACTACCGCTCCCTCAACGGCGGTAGTGCCAGCCTCATGGAGAAAAACAGATTTAACTCCAAAATCATTTCTCCAAAAACCAAATGCTATTGTTTGAGCCATTAGATGATCAACACATGATCATACACTTGTGCAAAACATATTTGCACCAACTTAGCCCATGCTCAAAGAATTTCAACCAAATTGCAAAAACACATTTTGTAACCGACTCAAGATCTATTTGCAAAAGCGTATTAAGCAAATCAAACTCGAGTTTATGAGATTAATCCCCTAGCCATGTGAAGGTCAACACGAGACCGGTCAATTTGCCAACACCCGTTGCAAGCCCTACTCACATGCTCTCGGGATTCCGGACTCATAAACCTCAGTTTATTCGCACAACGAACTTACAAATAACACATTAAACATATTTCATGCTTGAGCACTACTCTTTGCAACACATGCAAAAGTCTAGCTCCAAGCAACACCAAATCAAGGTGCATGAATTCTCTAATTGCAACACATGCAATTCTCTAGTTCCATGCAACCAAACCAAAACCAAATCACACGTACGAGCTCTCTACTTGTAACAAATGCAAGCCTCTAGCTCCATACAAACACACAAACATCAAATCATGCTTGAGCTCTCTCCTTTTGCAACACATGCAAAACTTAGCTCCAAGCAATCACAATGATTTAAGAAAGATTGTTTTGTAAACAAAAACAAAACATGAAACTTCAACAATTGCAACACATGCAAGAGTGAACTCCACGCAAAAGCCAACGCATATAGCTTATCCTATTTGCAACACATGCAAATTAAAGCTTTATGCGAAAACCAAAACATATGCTTTTCTTATTTGCAACACATGCAAATCAAAGCCATATGCAATAACAACCAAGTATAAGCTTAACTCATTCGCAACACATGCCGAATGGTTAGTTGTTATGCAAAAACCAAATCCAAATGATTTGAGCTCGAGTGAATGCGGGATTGAGATCATCAACACATGATAAAGCTCAAACTAGAACTCAACCCCTCTTAATAGTACGGCGATAAAAATTAGACTCAAAGACTACAAAGTCCTTATCCTATCTTGTTATACCTTCGCCGCCACGCGCAAGCAATCCCCTTTTGGAGTCTTTATGATCTTCATTCATACGCTCTCTCGGGATCATCACTAGACTCTTCTTTATCTTCGGGATCTTCTCTTGATGCCCATCACCTCATGATGTCGTCTTTATCCCGTTCTCAATCATCCTTGGACTTAACCTAACTCAATCACAACTCATAAAATAGTTAGTCCAAGATGCATGGTTGTCTCAATTATCTCTTGCACTCCATTAACACATAATGGATGCCTTTAGATCAATTGAGCACAACCTAAATCAATTTGAATGATTTAAATGTGTCTTAAGTACAATAATGCAACGCATACTTCATTATACTTAAAAGCTATTCATTTGTCCTTAATTAATCAAGGAACACCATCAACACATGATGAAATGTTCTTTAATGATTAACAAGACAAATGAACTCAATTTAAATTTTCATTTAAATTGATATGAGTATATATTAACTACACAAGTTTTCATATACTCATGTTGATGAAAAGTAATGATCCATTATGTGTAAACTATATGGAAATGATCATTACTCTAAGTCATCAACTATAGAATAAACCCCACATGTATATGTGCATAAATATAATTGACATGGATATGATATGCACATATTCAATTTGATTGCATTAGAGTATATCCTATATTACCATGAGTATACTATAACTAGGCAATTCAAATATATACTTGTCGGGGATTGGATATCCTCGGTAGGCGACCTTCGTATCCCAGCGGCCCCGGGCATGCCCATGCTTGGGCCACGTCTCCGAAAAAAGGTCTTCGAACCGCCCGACCTCCGGGCTATCCCCTATCCTTCGTCAAGCCCGTCCCACGAGCATGCTGCTTTCGAGTCGCGACAGACAACCGGTGCAGCCAAGGATCTCGGGCCATGCCAAAAAGCCGGGCGCGGTCCCGAGGGCGACGGCATTAATTATCTGGCGGCTCGAGGATTGCTGCGCCGACGATCTGACGCCCGAGTGGTCTGCGGCGCCCGTGTCCCGTCTTGCGCCGTGGTCTCTTGCGCCCATTGTCTGCGACCACTTGTATCCACGTCGCTGCGCCCGGCGGAGAGGTGTGGAAGCAGCTCTGCCCACGTTAAGCGATGCGCCCCTGTAATAAATGTTTTGTCACCTGTAATCCCCTATAAATACCCGTCCGTGCGAAGGATTGCGGAGATTTGGACTTGCTATTTTCCACCTGTACTCGGCACTTGTCTCGGTCCCTCCTGGAATCTCCCAGGGCCTCCCCGAGCAAGCGCGTTGTAATCCACTCTCACACAGTAGTGCAATCACTGGATGTAGGGTTGTTATCTCCCTGCGAGAGGCCCGAACCAGCTAAAAAAGAAGACCCCTTGCTTGTTGCGATTGTCATTACCACCTCGTTTCGTAGCTCGGTAGAGCCCTCGAAGCTATACCCCCTGAAAAAGGGCCTTAGGTTGATCCCTCATTCAACAAGTAAGCTCGTGAGGACGGTTCTCGAATCATCGGCAGTGGCGCCGTCGTGGGGATCGATGAAGTCCTTTCGCGAGAATCACGAGGATGCCGAACCTATAAGACAATCAAGACCTATGCGTTTTTCGGCGGCGTGAAAGGCGATGATGTGTACTACGCCGGCGATGGCGTGGGTGGTCGCGATCGATCGAAGGCCACCGAGTCGGGAGTCTTTCCCGATTCTTGCATGACATGAGAGAATTTCCTCGCTCACGGCGTGATACCCTCGATAGCGAGGAAGAATCAATGGCGACTCGGCGGCCCGACCGTCCCGCCTTGATCGAAGGATCGCGGCGGTTTGACACCAAGGTGTCATCCTCACTATCTGGTACTCCATGGCGTTAACATGGCGGGAAGGAGGGATCGAGGAAGGCGCGATCTCGGCAATTTCTCCCGTCACTACCAAGACATAATGGCGAACCACCGGAGTTACCCAGGCGGGAGTCTGGCGACAAATCAACACCAACCTAGCGGCGGGCGGGCCGGGGGGACCGGGACTCGCGAAGATCCCGGCGAGTACCACTCCCTGAGTCGACGCGTAACCGCCTCCCAAAGTCGCCCGCCCGCTCCCAGAGCCAGCGGTGCCCGACCATGGCACCTGATCGTGCGTAGTCTCCAGAACTTCTCCGACCAAGCGGACTGGCGGCCATAGAGGCGATTGTAGCTGAAAACCTGGAAAAGCTCACCGCCGACATAGGGCTCCCAGGGCCCCCTGCCGGAGAAAAGCCCTGGAGTGTTTCCAGAACCCTGGCAAGCATTCCCCAGAGTGCTCCCACCGCAGCGCCTCCCGAAGTTCTCCTCGGGAGGCGCGAAACAAGACGATGACCGCGAGATGCGGAGCGATTCCGGGCGTCCCGCTGGCTCGAGCATGCCCCTTACGCCTCTGGCGTTAAAGTGTTCCACCTCGAACCCGCCGTCGTCGCGCCAGCATGGGGGTGTGTTCTCTCGCCTCGCGCCAGGCGCAAAGGACCGCCTGGGCCCTAACCACCACGGTCGCCATGCCCGGGGGGATCGCCATGACTACCCAGCATTCGGGTGCCGGGCCTTTTCGGCGTCCCTCCGCGACGTCTCGTGGCCGAGCAAGTTCAAGCCCGGCCACATCGAGCGGTTCAATGGGACCCAGAACCCAGACGAATTCCTCTCAATTTACTCCACGGCCGTCCTGGAGGCTGGAGGAGACGAGGGGGTTATGGCTAACTACCTCCCCACAGTCCTCGACGGCTCCGCGAGGACATGGCTCTTCAACCAAAAGGAGGGGTCGATCCGCTCAAGGAGACAGCTCTGCGAGGCCCTCGAGCAAATTTCCAAAACAAGACATATATACTTGCAACGCAAAGCAACCTTGGCGGATCGATCGGCACGGACAAAGAAACTCTCACGGGACTTTGTCCAAGGTTCCTTAAGGTGAGAACTCCATGTCGAGCATCTCGGGACGAGGTCGTCATCGGTTTCAACCTTCAAGTTGGCGTCCGTGGCGTCGCTTCACACAAGACCTAGAGATCCACCCCAACACAGCCGATAGCGAGCTCTTAGTATGGCCGACCACTACGCTGCTGCCACGCCGACGGCCGTAAAATGGAAGAAGATGCTCGAGCGAAGGCAAGTGCCGCCAGTAGTGCTCTGCAAGGCTCCTCGAGCAAAAAGCACTTTCGGGCTCCGTGGAAAAGAAAATCAAGAAGAAGAGGTCGACGCGTCGGGCATGGTGGCCGCCGTCGATCGCCGCCCGCGCGATGCTCACTTCTTTTCGGCAATGGCGGAGGGCAGACGGGTTTGTCGCGCCCGTGGCGCAATGACCAAAGGCATGATGACCAAGGTCCTGACGACCAGTCCATAGTGGCGAGGGCGGGGAGTGGGTAGCCCTTCTGCGACCATACTTTCGTACCATCAGGCGGTCGGCCATGACCTCCGCAACTGTCGAACCTGGGCATACCGCCTGGAGAAATTCTACAACAGCGAAGGCCCCATGCCCACTCTCCCGGGAAAAGGTGAGAATAGCAGGGGCAAGGGCCCCGCGGACAACGACGATGACATGGGTTACCAGGAGCCCCGCAACCACATATCCGTCATATTCGGGGGTTCCTCAGCCTACAAATCCCGCAGGGACCTGAAAGAGGCGGCACGGGAGGTTGGCCATATCGATTAGGGCAAGCCACCCGTGCAGCAGCTTAAGTGGTCCGAGCTGCCCCTCACTTTCTCCAAGGATGATTGTCCCCTTAGAATGACCAAGCCTCAGAAGCTCCCGTTAGTCGTAAGCCCGACCATCAGCAATGCCAAGGTCGGTCGGGTTCTCATCGACGGCGGAAGCTCGTTGGACCTCATATCCGCTGCGGTCCTGGACGAGATGCAAGTCCCTCGCTCCAAGATCAAGAGCATAGCCGTCCCGTTCTTCGGGATCGTTCCTGGCACCTCGATCAAGCCCCTTGGCCAGATCGTTCTGCCCGTTACATTCGGAGGCCTCGCCAACTTCCAAACTGAACTGGTCAACTTCGAGGTCGTTGACTTCAAATCGGCCTATAACGCCATTCTCGGCAGGCCGGCCCTTTCCAAGTTCATGGCCACCATGCATCACGTTTATCAGTGCCTAAAGGTCCCCGGATCGAAGGGCGCCATTACTATCAAAGGCGACCATAGGGCGGCCCTGAACTGCGACGAGAAGTCGCTCGACTTGGTCAGACGGCTTGTAATGGCGGCCTCGATAAGCGCCGTGCACTCCGGCCCAAAGTTACCCTCCAGCCCGGAGGAGAAACCAAGGTGGTCCCCCTGCGCGAGGGCGACCCGACCAAGGTCTTCCATTTGGGATCTTCCTTAGATCCCGAATAGGAACTCGAGCTCATCACTTTCCTCCGGAAGAACGCGGGCGTGTTACGCTGGCAACCGTCCGACATGCAGAGTCCCAAGGGGAGTGATTGAGCCGCGAGCTAGCCGTTCGGCACGACAAAAGACTGTCGGCCGAGCTCGGCGATATTCACGAAGCAAGCGATCATCCGGGACGAACTCGACAAACTCCTTAAGACAGGCTTCGTTAGGGAAGTCGAGCATTCGGAGTGGCTGGCAAACCCGGTCATTGTCAAGAAAAAGGGTGGCAAGTAGCGCATGTGTGTCGACCACACATGCACGAATACCGCTTGAAAGAACAACTTCCCCGGCGCATTGACCAACTGGTCGACGCGACGGCAGAGTCTCAGGCAATGAGTTTCCTGGACGCCTACTCGGGCTATCACCAGATTAGCTTTTCCCCTGGAGACGAGGAGAAAACCTCCTTCATCATGCCGTTCGGCACGTTACGCTATCTGACCATGTCTTTTGAGTGCGGAACGCCGTAGCATTCTTCAACGCTTGATGCAGAAGACCTTCCAGGACCAGATAGGTCGGAACTTGGAAGTATATGTGGATGATATTGTAGTTAAGAGTAAGCTCGCCTCAGGTCATATGTCCGACCTTGAGGAGACCTTTTGTAATCTCAATAGACATCGAATAAAGCTTAATCCTGAAAAATGTGTGTTCGGGGTGAGAGCAGGCAAGGTACTCGGGTACCTCATTGGGCCACAGGGCATTGGGGCCAACCCTGAGAAAATCGAAGCCATCGAAAGGATGCGCCCTCCGAGCTCTGTAAAGGAGGTACAGATCCTGACCGGGCGCATGGCGGCTCTGAGTCGCTTCATTTCTCGGTCAGGCGAGCGCGGTTTGCCCTTCTTTAAGGCACTCCGCAGGCATGAGGGCTTCGTCTGGACAGAAGAGGCTAACCGCTCCTTCGAGGAGCTAAAGTAAGTACTGTCCAGCACGACCTTAGCCACGCCAAGTCTGAGGAGCCGCTCTACTATACCTCACAGCGACACCTCGGTAGTAAGGTTGATCTTGGCGGTGGAGGAGAAGGACGCGGCGACCGATATACTACATCGTGAAATCTTGCACGGAATGAAGGCGTTACCCAGAGGTCCAGAAGCTCTTATACTCACTGCTTGTAGCTTCAAGGAAGCTGCGCCACTATTTCCAAGCTCACAAGGTCGTCGTCCCGACCAACTTTCCACTCAGGGAGATCCTAAGGAATCAAGACTTCAGCGGCCGGACAGCAAAGTGGGCCATGGAACTCGCAGAGTTTGACATCCACTTCTCTGCCCGCACGGCGATCAAGTCCCAGATCTTAGCGGACTTCGTAGTGGAATGGACGAATCCCTTGACCCCATCGAGACCCACGAACTGGGAGGGCAGCTAGACCATGTGCCAGCGGATCCCGAGCTTGAACAGCTTCGGGCCTGGGGCGTCATCTCGGTGTCCCCTTAAGGAGCGGCTCCATCGTTATCCAATTGCACTTTGTCGCGACCAACAACACGGCGGAGTATGAAGGCCTCTTGGCCGGGCTGCGAGCGTGCAAAGCACTCGGGTCAGTCGGCCGTGTGAAAAGCGATTCCGGATTGGTGCGTCAACCAAGTCAACAAAGAGTAACAGTGTTCTGATCACTCAATGGCGCTTTACTTGGTTGAAGTAAGGAAGATGGAGCGGTACTCTACATCCCTAGGAAGGACAATTCCCTGGCCGAGCATCTTTCCAAGGTTGGTTCCTCGTAGATGCCCGCCCCACCTGGGGCGCTCGTTGAGCATCTGCACAAGCCCTCCATTCCCTCTGTAGAGGAGGCAACCCCTCATATGCCCGCCCTGCCCGCGGCGCCAGTCGAGCATCTGAGCAAGCCCTCCATTCCCTCTGTAGAGGAGGCAAAAGGGACGTGTGGTACCGTCTCCTTCCTCGAGCATGGCACAAACTGGATGACACCATTCGTCCAGTATCTTGCCCACGGGACAATGCCCGAGGAAGCAGCCAAGCGTTCCCGACTCATAAGGCGATCCTCCGCTTACAGACTAGTCGAGGGCGCCTTATACCGCAAAGGTGCACTTGGAGTCCTCTCCAAGTGCATATCTCGGGAAGAGGGCGATTTCCTTCTCAGAGATATCCATGAGGGAATGTGCGGAGCTCATTCATCCTTCAGGACCCTTGTGAGCAAAGCATTCCGATTGGGATACTATTGGCCAACAGCTTTAGATGACGCTCGGGTGCTCATGGCGACCTGCCGGGCGTGCCAGTTCCACGCCCGCAAGGGCCACCAGCCAGCGTACGCGCTCTAAACCATCCCACTCTCATGGCCGTTCTCGACCTAGGGGTAGACATTCTCGGGCCTTTCCCCCGTGGTCGAAAGGGTTGTAAATACTTGCTCGTGGCCATCGACACTTTCTTTAAGTGGATCGAGGCCGAGCCTGTATCAACCATTTCGGCTCAAGCAGCCAAGAGATTTTTTCGCAGCGATATGGTGACGCGCTTTGGAGTCCCCAATCTCCTCATCACGGACAACGGCACTCAGTTCACCAGCGAGCTGTTCCAGGCCTACTGCGAGGATATCGGAACAAAGGTCTGCTTCGCCTCTGTAGCTCATCCGCAGAGTAACGGAGCAGCCGAGCGAGCAAACGGCCAAATCCTCCAAGGGGTCAAGAAAAGGGTCTTCAAAGACCTCACCCGGCACGGCGGGTCATGGGTGGACGAGCTTCCTTCCGTCCTCTGGTCTATGCGCACCACAACAAGCCGAGCTACGGGCAAAACGCCCTTCCAACTCGTCTATGGTGCCGAGGCCGTCCTACTCGCCGAGATCATGCTCAGGTCCCCGAGGGTGCACCTGGCCGATAGCATCCACCAAGGACGCGAGCGCCGCCTCGACCTCGACATCGCCGAAGAGGCACGCGAAAGGGCGTTGCTCCGATCCGTCGTCTACCAGCAAGTTCTCCGCAAGCACGCGGCCAAATCAATTCGGCCCCAAGCCCTGCAGGTCGGGGACCTTGTCCTGCGTCGAATCCAGGATACGTCTAAGGCCAACAAGCTCTCTCCAAAATGGGAAGGACCATTCACGGTCATCTCAGTAGCTCACCCGGGGGCTATCCGCCTAGCAATGGAGGACGGTCGCGTGCTCGCAAGCTCGTGGAACATCGACCAGCTGTGCAAGTTCATTGTCTAAACTCACACTTACCTTTGTGCCTAGCTCTAGTTCCACAGTTTCTTCTTTTGGAAAAATGGCAAGCTTGGTTGCCTCGCCCACGTGATATCTATTACCTTCAAGGTTTTGTGAATATATGCAAGGGCGTACTTTTCCACGATCCTGGTAATGAGACACGCGTCGAGCAAGCCCAATCGCTCAAAGATTTTCTTCTTAAAGCTCTAAAACCGGGCCGGCGCGCGCCTGCACAAGATGCCACGAACAACACCCTGCCACTAAAACTCACCACCAGAGGCTCCAGTCTCGATAAGCCGACCTTGGTCCGCAGTAGCTTTTCGCTGCACGATACAAGTTGCATGCAGACACCCTCTCGGTCGGTCCAGAGACTTAGTTTGGCTCGCATGGGTTTGGTCGTCGCACACCCTGTCAAGCGTCCGCGCGTTTTTCTAGCTTACGACCATACTCGCAACTCCAGCGTATGCGTCCTAAAGTGTTAAGGAATTCTAGGCCTTGCGCGTTTCACTCTCCTATGCTCGACGCTCGAAGAGGCTGATGCCATGGTCGCGGTAGCGGCACGCGCCTTTCTAACTCTCCTGCGAGCGAGCTCGTGCTCGCAACTCAGGCGCACGACCTTCGCTCGCAGCGGGGGCTTAGGAGGGCGAGTTGTCGCGATTAAGCGTATTCTTCAAAGAATCATCACCAAGTGCCTCGTTCCAAGTTTAGCATCGTAACGTTGCTTCTTTCCTAAAAAAACTCATTACCTGCGCGAAGTCTTGTCTTCGCCTATTTCGGAACCACGTGGCCCATGCCTCGTCCTAACGTACGCTTCTACCCGTCTATATCTCGCTGCCTACCTTGTACTCGTCTTTTGCAGGAAATAACTCAGAAGCACGCAAAGGGAACATGGCAGCAAACCCGGCCCTTGGGCGAAAGAAAAATGTACGCTCAACTTGCATTATCCAAAAGTCACCCGAAAATCGCCGGAGAGAAAAAAACAGAAACCCTCTACACACCATGCTTTACTCCCCGGAGGGCCACAGACAATTTCTGCCTCAAGTCATCAATCTTGGCCTCAAGATCAATCACCTTCCGTCGGGCATCGCGACCTTCAAGGGCTTCCTGGTGGAGCTGCTCGACTTCTTTATTGCCCTGTTCCGCAAGGTCGGCGGCCGCCCGAGCTGCCCGCTCCAGATCTGCCACCTTAGATTCGAGGGTGCGAGCCAGCTATCTTCCTTCTTCAAGCTCTTGCTCGAGCCCAAGAATCTTAGACCGGCCTTTGGCGAGCTCTTGCTCGAGCGCGAGGATCTTCTCCTTGCCAGCGGACACTTCGTCCCTAGCCTGGCGGGCGTACAGTTTTTCTTGCTCAAGCTCTTGCTCAAGCACGAGGTTGTTCTTCTCAGCATCGGCGGCATCTTTTTTCGCCTGACGGCACCTATGCACAAACACGTTGTCCTGAGCCTTGAGGTCGCCCACGCCACGCTCCGCTTGGCTATCCGTCTCATGCTCACTTTGTACCGGCCATGGCCTCAGGACGCCCATTGCGCGTCGAAGTCCTCCAAGGTCTTCAAGGAGTCACATGAAAGCTTCTGTGTCGCGCCCAAGTCCCAAAGAAGTGAGGAATTACAACGGTAACGAAAAGCATCCTCACCTGAGCAACACCCGCGCTAAAATTCTCCCAAAAGCGTCGGGTAACCTCGTGCCCCCGAAGATCTTCAAGGGTCGGCAGGGGGCTGTGGACTTCCCCGGAATCCTTCCAAGAAGGCAGTCGACTAAAGATTGATTTAATCATCCCCGGGCATGAGGTCCGCCTGGGTGCCACATCTCCTCCCCGAGCGCGGCCGCCGGGTCTTCACCATCCGCCCGAGCATGTTGTTCACTCGGGGGAGGCAGGACATTCTCCCGAGCACGCGATTCGCTCGGGGAAGGCGACGTCTCGTCTCGAGCAGGCTATTCGCTCGGGGGCTTCGCGCCTTCGCCTCGAGCGGGTGGCGTGCCCTGAGATCCCGAGCCCTCTTGGGTAGCCTTTTCACCCAAGGCCGCAGGGTCGACCTCCTTCCCTCCTTCCATACTCTCCATGCTGGGAGGGGCATGGAGCCCGGCCGGAGGAAGCGTTCCCTCCGGATCAGAGGGGGCCACCTTGACTTGGTCATCAGTGACAAACTTCTCCACCGCCTCCACACCCTCTGCCATCACGATGTCGGCGGCGTCGTCGAGCACCCCCGCTAAGACGTGATCAAGGAGCTCGTAAATCAC
Source organism: Guadua angustifolia (assembly GCA_036346375.1). Classification (NCBI taxonomy): domain Eukaryota; kingdom Viridiplantae; phylum Streptophyta; class Magnoliopsida; order Poales; family Poaceae; genus Guadua; species Guadua angustifolia. The sequence goes on from CM070501.1 coordinate 26,853,031, forward strand.
TTTGCGACAATCTGGGAAAGTCCTACGAGCTGTTCCGCCCACGTCAGAAGAGTGGGGTCAGCTCGGGCGCACGAAGCAAAGGGTGAGGAAAGGAAGAAAAAGCGGAATTCGGGGCTCACCCTCGGTCCGGTCCCCATCGTCGCCCGTGGGCGGATTGGCAGCCGCGACCACGAGTTCGGCCTTCTCCTCCGCAGCGCTGCTGATCCTCGCCAGTAGAGGGTCGACCTTCTCCATGTTGACCGCCTCCAGTGTCTTCCTAGAGCGGCGCGCTGCGACCCGGGGCTGCACGCCCTCCTCCTCCTCCTGGCGGCACGATGATCGAGCTCTGGCTCGCTGAGCCTCTTTGACCCACAGCTTGGCTCGAGCGGCCATCTCCTCCTCCGCACGGTTCTTGGTCAGCCCTTTCCTTCCCGAGCCGCCCAGGGTCCTTGTTGCATTCTCCAACCACGCTGCTCAAGCCGCCATTCTTCCGTCGGCAAACCCATGTGCCGCACCACCGGGTTATCGACGAGCTTCGCCCGCTTCTTCGTCAATCAGTGTGGTGGCGGCGGCAAGGCATGCCTCTTGCTCCTCGTGCTTTTGGTCCCGCAATGAATAAGCACCCCTTGCCGCTCGCCAGGTTTAAGCGCGCCCACCGCCAACTCTAGAGCTTCTTTCTCCTGTAGGGAAGCGGAAAGACGTTAGAAGGGCTCGGGAGGCTTTCCCCGAGCATGAGCCGCAAGACGGCTTACCGCATCGCCCCGCTCGAGCATGTTCTTCGGGATTTGCCGGTTGCGCTCGAGTTCCTTGCCCTTGGGGGTGCCAAACATCTCTCCGACTCTCTTCTCCACCGAGTCAAAACCCGGGGCTGTTGCCGATCGACAGAAAAAATTTAGCACGTGGAGCAAAAAATCGGCCGAGATCGTGAAGCTTACCAGATTCATCTTCGCGGGTCATGTCGACCCACCCGGTAATCTCGAAGAAGGGGTGCTCCCTCTTCCTCAGGGGGGACACCCTGTTCCTAAGGAAGTCGCGGACGATGTCTTGACCAGTCAGCCCCATGTTCGTGAGCTCGCTGATCAACATCAAGGACCGCTCCTCCTCGGGTGCGATAGGCGGGCGTGGGGTGTCGGTGCCGGGCGTCGCCGCGTCGGTAAAGCGCAAAGAGCTCCCCGCCGCCTTCCGAAGGTAGAGCCAGGAGTCGGCCCAGCCGGCCACCGAGTCCTTAAGGGAGAAGAGGGGGTACTCGTACGGGCGGTGGCCTCGCAGGCGGAAGTACAGAGCCCCGGTACGGGAGACGTTGCCGGTGCGGAACAAGCTATAGAAATGGAAGAAGAGGCTCGGCGTAGGAAGCACGCCCACGAAGCCCTCGCAAAGGTGGGCGAAGATGGCCAAGATGAGGATGGAGTTAGGGTTCAGATGGGTGATCTCGCACTCACAGTGCGCAAGCACGGCCTCCAAGAACTCGCTCTCGGGCATTCGAAGCCCGTTGACGGTGTAGAGGTCGCATGTGACGATCTCATCATTTTGCGGCACCAGAGCTCCTTCACCGCTTGGGATCCGCCAGGAGCCGGCGTCGAGGTACCCGAAGTCCTCCAGCGCTCGAAGCCTCTCCTTGGTGATCCTGGATGGGCCGAACTTCGCCATGCAGGAGATTTTGGGAGACGGCGCAAGGGCGAAGGTAGGTTTGAAGGCTGAAAAGCTTTGAGGTCTGGTTGGAGCCGTGGGGGAAGAAAGGCTTCGAGGGCCGTACCGCCTCGTATTTATAGGCGGAGAAGCCGAACGGGCTGCAAACCGCCCCATCCATTCGCATGCTGGCGCGTGGCGATGCGGTTTTCAAATCGCTTCGCAACGGCGCGCGTTCCCTAAACCGCCGAAGATCGCCGTAACCGACCAACAAGGTTCGCGGGAAGGAACTGCCGCGACTCGCTTATTCCCGATCACGATTCCGCTTTTGACTGCGGGTCAAACGCTACCGCTTTTCTCGAACATGCTCGATCCCCGCATGCTCGCCTCAACGCCGCGTAGTTTCGCCATGAGATTTCCGCCCTCGGCGTGTTCGCCGGATGTCGCGGTAGTTTTCGCGCAGACTTCGCCCCCGCGTGCTGCCGGATGCGCGTAGTTTTCGCCGCAGATTTCGTCCGCGCATGCTCGCCCGACGCTGCGGGTAGTTTTCACCGCAGATTCTCGCCTCCCGCGTGCTCGCCCGGATGTCAGGGTAGCCTTTGTTGCGGAGTTCTTTGATCCCGAGCCGCGTTGCTCGGAGGCCGCAGTGGCCTTACGCTGTGGGGTTCCAATCCCTTGCTGAGAGTTTGGAGGCCTAAGGCGGGGGCCTCGGTCGAGGAGAATCCCCCCTAAGCCTCGGGGCTAGCTGCCGGGATTGATATCCTCTAGAGGCGATTCAGATCCCAGCCGCCCCGGCATGTCCGTGCTTTCGGCCACGCCACCAAAAGGTTCGGACCGCCCGACCTCCGGGCTGTCCCCTATCCTTTGTCAAGACCGTTCCCGAGCATGCCTGCTCAGAGTCCGCGACCAGACGACCCGGTCTGGCCAAGGGATCTCGGGCCACGCCCAAAAGCCGGGCGCGGTCCCCGAGGGCGACGCGGCATTAATTATGCGGCGGCTCGAAGGATCGCATACGACGACCAGACGCTCGTGGTCGGCGCGCCGTGTCCACGCGCCTGCGTGGTTTGCGCGCCATTGTCTCGCGACCACTATATCCACGCCTGCGCAGCGCCCTAGGAGGAGGTGCGAGAGCGGCTCGCCATCGCTAAAACAAGAGCGCTACCGTAATAAATGTTTTGTCGCCTGTAATCCCCTATAAATACCTGTCCGCGCGAAGGATTGCGGAGATTTGGACTTACTATTTTCCACCTATACTCGGCACTTGTCTCGGTCCCTCCTGGAATCTCCCAGGGCCTCCCCGAGCAAACGCGTTGTAATCTACTCTCACACAGTAGTGCAGTCACTGGATGTAGGGTTGTTATCTCCCTGCGAGAGGCCCGAACCAGCTAAAAAAGAAGACCCCTTGCTTGTTGCGATTGTCGTTGCCACCTCATTTCGTAGGTCGGTAGGCCCTCGGAAGCTATACCCCCCGTGAAAAGGGGGCCTTAGGTTGATCCCTCATTCAACAAGTAAGCTCGGCGGGGGACCGGTTCCCGAATCGTCGACAATACTCAAGGATTTAGTTTCTTTGTCTTGATCCTATATGTATCAATAAAGAATAGATCAATACAATGAAACTTTCAAGTTAAATCACAAACTCCCCCTAAGTATGTGCATCCATGTAATATATGAATTGGGAAACATGATGCACGTTTTGTGGTTAATATAATAGGATATTCATACTTTAATTTGAATCCAAAGTATGTAATTAATACTAGAAAGAATACGCATACATACCTTGGGTTTTCCATTTTTCATCCAAATATGAGACTGCTGAATATATGCTCAATAAAACATGTTAGTCTCATAGATATTAGGTTTGTCATTAAACACAGATTAAACATTAATTAACATCAATCACCAAAATCAAAGGCGCTTGAACTTACAATGTTGAAGGTCTTCATGCACCGGCAATAAGAAAGAAGACGACAAGTGACTATTTCTAGACTTGTATTATCTTTGATTTAATTTGAGTCTAAGGATTGCCGTACTATTAAGAGGGATGCGACGTCGAATAACTTTTAGATGTGTCAAGTGCTCAAGTAAGGGTGGCAATTTGTCGGGACCCGAATATGCAAATCCGGACCCTCTGTGTATACTGCACTAGTCCAGGATCACGCTAGTGCACACAGGCTCAACTTTAGTGAATATCACAATCATACATAGCGGAAATTAGATAAAAGACATCATATGTCAAATAATAGTAGTTGAATGACCTTATGGTCAACTTACTTAACATTACCTCACAAGGCTGAACAACCAAATCGAACTGCAGCAGAAATGAAGTCGTAGATAAACCCCTCAGTATACCACAAGCAACTGACAAGGCTCGCACCCTAAACATTCGTCTCTTCATGGTACACCTTCTTCAACGCTGATGATATTGTAGGCCATGCTTATCACGGCGTCGCCTAGGCGACGCCTAGGCGCCGACTAGGCGTCCAGTCGGCCGGCCGGACTCGCCGTGCCTCGTCGCCTCGCCTGAAGCCGGCCAGGCGGCCGCCTGGAAGCCCTGGCGTCGTGGCATGGGCGCCTAGGCGTCGTCCAGGCCTTCTGGCGAGCGACTTGGCAGCTCCTCTGCTCAGCGAAGTGGAGAAAGACCAAGACCAAAGCGGGACTGAGGTGCAAAAGAACGAAAGACCACAGACCTCACGGGTGGAGAAGCGGCAGGCGAAACCCTAGTTTCGCGTCGCCACCGTCGCCGCCGCCCCGGTAAGCCTCCGCCTCCCGCTCCTCCTCCGCTTCTAAGCCTCCGACTCCTGCTCCTCCTCTGCTTCCCCCTCCTCCTCCGCCTCCCCTTCTCTGTCCGCTTCTCCTCCTCTACTCGGCGAGCTCGGTGACTCAATGGCTCCTCTGTAGCAGCTGCTTGGGCTCCTCGCTTTCGGCTCTGGGAGTCTGGCGAGTGGCGAGTGACCAGTGCTGAGCGCTGAGGCGCTGAGTTCTGAGGAATGGCGATGGTATGATATGAGGAATGCGATGGCAGGCATCGATTGGGAGTAGTAGTAGTAGCGTGAATGGGCCATCGGTTGGGAGTGGAAGGCATCGATTGGGAGCTTGGAATGGGCCATCGGTTGGTCAGGCTGTGGGCCGAGTAGGCCAGGCTAGGTATATGGGCCGAATTAACTTCTATAAATAGTAAAATAAACTAGTTTACCATTCAAAGGCAGCTTTTCTAAGGATATGTTTTGGTCGCCTAATCCCGCCTAGGCGCGCTAAGCGATCAGGCGCCTTGAGGCGACTCGCCTCGGGGGCCGTGATAACCATGTTGTAGGCAAGGGTGAGTACATAAAGCACTCAACAAGTTGTGCATGAATGCAATTCTATCATAACTATATGCAAGGCTTATTCCAAAGGAAGGCTAAGAGGTTCATTTGCGAAGCAAAGATTTGTAAACAAGTACAAGATATAGATTAAAAAGACAAGTAAAACAAATAACAGTAATAGATAGATTCAGCATTTCTCAAATAAACCAAGTTTCCTCATCCTAAGTCAAGATTCAACCTTCCATGGCAACCTGCCATCCATCCCAAGTTTTCATTTTTCAAAAGTCTAAACCCTTGGCTGTAATCCCCGAGCATCGCTCAATACCGTGAGCACGGCTACTCGAATAGTTTGTACACTCTGCAGAGGTTATGCACTTTACCCACACGACATGATAATCTCTTTTGTGCATGGCCATTAGCACACTTCCTTTGGTGTGCCGACAGAGAATCATGACATAGCCTTTACAATGCTCTGCCTTAACTCAGTACTACCCGCTGAGGTTTCAACACTGGTGGAACTGGTTACCACATCCAGGGCCCCCCTCTTGCGCCATCTGGGTTCATTACAAAGGGTGAACCACACCACCACGATAGTTATAAAGCTAAAGCATTGCAAATTAATCAGCTAGGCTGCCCCATAACAGACGTGTGGTTGCATGATTGACTCAAGTCAAAGGCTCGCAAGGTGTCCTTAGGGTTGATCAAAGCAAGACATACACATACCCTCTGCCCATCGGGCCCACCCTGGCATACTTACCCTTGCCACTTGCCTCAATCTAAAATTATCACCACCCTAGTTGATTACCAAGCACCACGTGCCATCAACAATTCAATATCGTTGCGTGACATCCATCGCCACAACTCAATCTCATCGTGTGACCACACATGACACACCAATTCATAACATTGTTCCATATTCCATTAGTCAAGATTATTTATCAATGATTCAACTACATGTGATGACGTGGCATGGCTAAGCAATCTAATCCGATCTAACCATCCCATGTTGATTTTATTATTAACCAACTATAGTAGACCAATCTAGGGTGACAATAGATCATGGCATACAAATATCAAGGTAGGGTGTAATTCAAAAGGTATGTTATCTAAATTCCAATTTAAGTTGAAACCATTTGTACACATGAAATAATATGCAATAAAGTAAAACAAAATAGCAATTTTCCTAACATGGGTTAAACATGATCAAAGCACAACTTGCCTTTAGGAAAGCCCTTATTCCCTTTCTGGACCTTGGTCTTGAGTTGATGAATCTCCCCCGGATGCATTGCGCAATTTATCGTCTACGCGAAACGAGAGAAAATAGCAAATAAACACCAAGAACAAAGAACAAATAAATTCTAAAAATCAAACAAAAGCTACCATTAGATAGATCTCAATTTTACAAATTTTTAGAAACTTGAATCACCTCAATCGGAGTTCGTATGAGGGACAACGAGCTCTCAGAAAATTCAAAATCCTGAAAATACATAAAATTGGAAAAATCATTAATATTCTGAATTATTTTTATAAAAGAAAATCCAATTATTACGTCATCGCGACGTCAGCCCTGAGCTCAAACAATGCGGCGCTGACACGTGGCCTCGGTCCACAGACCCAGTCCACACAAATTTGTTTCAAGCGATATTTGGCCCCGCCGACGACGATGGCGTAGACGAGGGCGAGTGATTCGGCGGTGACGTAGCACCCGAACGATGCCACATCAGCGCCACGCACGCGACTGCGCCCACGTGCCTGCCATGCGTCGACGAAGCATCAAGCCACGTCAACCGGCGGCGCGCGCGGCCCTAGGGTTACCGGCGACCGGCGGCGAGGGCACCTACCGACTCATCTCGTCGTCGCGAATCAGGTGACGCCCTCGGTTCTCAGATTTGGGCGTCAGTTCGTCGGTGACACGGCCTTCTTCTCTGGCGACGACGGCCTCCACGGCAACCTTCCTCCCTGGCGATGCTCCGGCGAAACCACGGCGCGCACGAGATGCCTCAGGTCACGGCGAAGCGGATGGGCTCGGTTTAGAGGCTCTGCGACGTCGGAAAGGTGGCGAATCGACGCGAAAAACTTGCGGCGGGACTTCGGGAAAAGCTCGAATTGCGGCGGCTACGCGGCACTCGACGGGCTAAGGCTTGGAACTTCTACGGCGTGAGGAACTGCGCACCCGGTGCTCCTCCTTTTATAGCGCACGGTGGCCGGAATAGGCAGGTTTCGGTGAGAGTTTGTGGCGGCCACGGCGAAGTCCTCGGCAGAGTCCGGCTCAGATACACCCGGGAACGAAGACTCGGGACCGTCCGATCGGAAATCAATGGCCGAGATTTACTAATGACTTTTGCTGTAGCGTTTAATCGCGATCATTCAACGGAGATCCAACGGTGGAGCTCATTAGGGTTTTGGCGGCGATGCGATTTGTTGAAGGCCGCAGGATGGCAATCCAACGTCACGCGATGACGCCTCCGGAAACCGGGCTAGCTAGGCCGCACAGTTCACGGACCGGCCGCGCAGAGTAAATGGGCTCGACCCATTACTATTCTTAGGTTTTCCCTCGAATTTTCCATTTAAAATAATTACATAATTTAGTTTGGTTTGTTTTAGGCAGCAATAATATCAGGAAAAATCCAATAAAATTCTCATAAATACTTTGAGACATTTTGAACTTAAATAAAATATTTTTACCAAAACTTTATTTTAAATTTATCTATATATAGTTAGTCTTAGACAAAAGGCTTAATATACTTATTTGAAAATAATTCAAATAAATCTCAGAAAAATTCAATAACTCCAAAAAATTCACAAAAATCATAAATAGCAATAAAACACTATTAGTTAAAATAAAAGGGTAAAATTTGGGATGTTACACAATTGTACCCGCGGGTTCGGGTACCCGTGGGTTTTGCACCCGATCGGGTCGGGTTCGAGTTTTAATTTTTACCCGCGGGTTCTTCGGGTCGGGTACCCGAAATGGGTTTGGGTCGGGTTCGGGTTTTAATTTTCACCCGCGGGTACCCATCGGGTACCCGAAATACCGATATACCCATTGGGTACCCGTCGGGTTCCGGGTACCCACCGGGTTTGGGGTCGGGTTTCGGGTACCCGTCGGGTTTGACTCGGGTTTTTGGGTTCGGGTTTCTTGTCGGGTCGGATTTTGCAAAACCCACACCCGACCCAATATATTGCCACCCGTATTACACAAACCCGTCGGTACCCATCGGATTGGTGCACCGGGTTCGAATATAGATTTTACCGATATGGCATTCGGTTCGGTCGGGTTTTTCATTCAGGTTTCGGGTCGGGTCGGGTTTTGTAAAACCCGCACCTGACCCGACCCGTTGCCATCTCTATGCTCAAGTATCGATCCTTGTGAAACTTAGAGAGAGAGTGGTATTGGTGGTGCCGGAAAGTGAGAATTGTAGGTCTCTCTTGGATTCTTGGTGAAATCTGTATTTATCCTTTGAGATTTGGGTAGTGAGACCTTGTTGGTTGTGTAGCCCTCGTTCTTAGCTTTCGGTAGAGTCCAAGATCACTGAAATCGGAGTCCGGAGTCAAAAGTTATGCTCGTTTTCGTCGGGCTGATCAGTCCAATCCGGAGTATCCGGGTTGGTTCTCTCGATTAGGTCAATCCGGAGTATCCGGTTAAGTTCGGAGTATCCGGTTAAGTTCGGAGTATCCGGGTTGTCCAGAGTATCCAGGGTTAAGTCCGGAGTATCCGGGTTTTGCGCAGTTCAAACGGCTAGTTTTTGGGGACCTCTATTTAAAGCCTCCTCCTTCCCCATTTGAAAAGTGGTCGTTATCCTGCAGCTTTGAGGGGTTATCCTCTTGTTCTTGAGCCCCCTAAACACCTCTTTACCCTTAGATCTAAGTGATCCCCTTTGTGAGAAGGGTAGGGAAGAATTTGAGGAGTGAGGTGTTAGATTGAGTGTGATTTGAGTTGTTGAGCACTTGATTTCATCTCCAAACTTGTTCTTCGTGGGCATTTGTTACTCTTGGAGGTTGAGGACTCCTAGACGACTAGGAGGTCGCCTACGAGCCACCGAAACTTTGTGTGGTTGGCCGTGGGAAGTTTGTGAAGGCCGATTCCGCCTCCGCAAGGGAAGGAATCAAAGAAGTGAAGACCGGCGAGTGCATTTGTGCAACACCGGGAGGAAGAGGGTTGAAAGAGACCCCGGCTCAAGTGTGACCAAGCCTCAACCGGCGAGTGCATTTGTGCAACACCAGGAGGAAGAGGGTTGAAAGAGACCCTGACTTGAGTGAGACCGAGTCACCTCAACGGAGATGTAGGATCCCCTCAAGGATCCGAACTTCGGGTGAAAAATCACCGTCTCCAAGTTTGCTTCTTATTCTTGCTTACTTTTATTCTTGCTAGAGCATTTGATTTTAAATCTTGAAATTGCCCGATCTACTTTTCTACTGTGTTTAGCTCTAGATATATACCTGTTCCAGGTTTCTGGTAGTGTTTAGAATCTTTGTGTTCAAGTAGTTTGATTAAAAGTTGAAGAGATTACAAATTTCATCTCGAGGTGCCCAACCCGGAGTATCCGTACAATTACCCCAGATAGTCCGGAAATACCGGAGTATCCGGATCAAAGGTCGGATAGTCCGGGCTGACCCCCTCGGGATTATTTTATTCCGCTGCGATTTAATTTTAAATTTATTATTCACCTATTCACCCCCCTCTAGGCGACATCCCCTGTCCTTTCAGCAGCGGATCTAGCAGAGTCCCAGATGAAGCCAACTCCTGAGCAATCGACTTAACGCTATTCTCTATTATCGGCTTTACTGTTGTAACTAAGGCCGATGATTGATTAATTAATGCATGATGCATAGATTGCTCAATCATAACTAATAACTCAGCTTGAGCCGGCATGTATTGATTTACCGGGTCAGTTGAGACGCCTGCATCGTCAAGAGGATTCAGCGTTGGTAATGCAGTTTTCTGGGTAACCCCACGTTGGTTCTTCTGATAGCAGCCCAACATCATCTCCTCTAGAGCAGCTTTTTGATCTTCAATTTTTTTTGCGCTGTTCTAGGGTCAAATCATCTAATGTAGGGACAATTATGGCTTCAGTATTGACGTCGGCTGGTGGAATCGATTCGCTTATTGAAGACATCTTTCCGCGGTCCCACCGGGCGTGTCAAGAGTGTGTTGACGCCAAAAACTTGAAGTAGGGTTTTTAGTTTCAGCACACCAGACGAACACCTGGTTCAAAGCGTGCCAACCGATTTGACCCTACAATCGGTAAGGAAGAAGTGTGAAAACTCGCCCAAAGCCGATCTCAGGTGACGATCGGTTTAACTCTGATCAGCCAAAGCCGATCAGGTCAAAACCAGTGATTAGCCAATCGAGGCTAACCTAAGGATAAAGGCAGATCGACTCTGAAAAGGCGATGCGTAGCAAAATCAGAACAAATCGAACTTGGGGCGTAATCGATGAAGATTAACAATCGGCGATGCGCAACTATGTTGATCAATATCGAATTATAAGGCAAAGTTACAAAACTAAGAGCTAGTCGATAGGAAAAATAAAAGTAGATATGAATTTGGCTGGATTGTTTGTCTTAACAGCCCTTGGTCCATCTTTTATACCCTTTGGCTGATCTATATCTTGATACAACACATTGACAGAAGAATCCGTATCGGCTTTGGTTTCCTGAATAATCCTACCCATTTCCAAATATCTTCAGACCGTGTGCTATCCATACTCTGCTAATCTCGGACTTTCGATTAAACCGCACCTGCCAAATTTTAGTGCAAACACAAACAAACATGACGATGAACAGGTACTTACGGCAACAACATCGTCTCATAGGAACATGCCGACCCAGTCTGTGTTCCTGGCAGTTGTGACCGACCGAGGATTGGCAGGGGCAGCGAAGAGTGCTCAATAAACTGCTGGTCACATACTAAAATCCAACCTTTACAGATCTCAGGAGGATAACCGGAATGAACACAGGTAATTGGAAATCTATCAAGGCAACTAAGCACTAAGGCATCCCGTTACAGGACCAATATCATGAGGAAACCTCATTCTGACATCCACAGCGAACAGAAAGTAGACAACATCAATTCGCCTTGACAGTGAACAGAGAGGCTGAAATATCAGTATCAATATCACTATCGTGTTTTTTATTTTCTCTGTGTTGTTAAGCCTCGTTTAACTAAAAGGTGTCATAAAAGTTAGTTGGCCTAAGGGCTCCATGTGCTCTCTGGTTGTTCTTTTGGCTCGATGTGTGTCTGCCGCGATACTTCCACGGCTTGTTGTTAAAACTTTTGTTATTCTATCTCTCTTGAATGAACTGATCTTTAAAAAAAAAAAGCAGGAGACGGCAGCGGCTGGAGGCTGGAGCTAGCTAGGTTTTCCTCTGATTTGTATTTGCTCCCTGCTTGGCCTTCTCTATTCATTGTGCATCTATCAGTGTTGTCCACATTAATCAAGTCCGTTTGAACGCATTTTGCTTAGGTCAAGTCCAGTGATAGATGGTTAGGGAATGTGAAAGCAAGAAAAATGTCGGTCAATCTTACTAGCATTTCCACGAACAATGTCATGTTTTGAAGGATTATATTATTTAATTAAGATCATATCTTGAAAACCATGGTACTATAAAAATTATGCGGTCTAAATCACTATTTCATAGTGTACCACCTAATTATAGATCTAGGTATGATAGGAATTATTTGACGAGATACAGATCTCGATATTGATAACCTTAATGCAGGGCATGTATGATTTATGCAGGGGAGCAGACGAGAAGAAGTTGAGAGGTGCTATCATGCTTCTCATTTTAACAGTTGCATAAATATTAAAGTATGAATGAAGAGTAGATGATAATTACTTATTTCTTCGCTTGTTTCAAGATTTGCGCAACTCAGATTGTAACCTTGATGCTATAAATAAAGAGTGTGGGAGTCATGTGGAGCAAACTCAATTATTCCGCAAAAAATTCCACACCAAAGTACCAAGCAATCCACTATTTCTGAGATGACTGAGATTGTATCAGTCAAAGCTAGTTCAGAGAAGGGGCCGGAAGGCCATTCGGAGAAAGAGAATTCGATCCTTCTCTGATGCCCACCCATCCTCGGTTCTTTACACAACAGGGCGTCAACTCATGCCCATCCCAGTTGACATGAGATATTTACAAAAAAACGCGATGGATATTGGATTACTAGATGCATTGATTTCATTATACAGTGATATTCTAAATGACAAGGAGCTCAGAGGGACAAACACAAACGAATTTGAAACATTCCCCTTCGATATATCTCGAGTTCTTTTTAGCAAGATGATCAAACCTAATTCCATTGGTAAAATGGAAACAAAATACAACGTCCAGAAACATGACCATACCATCATCATGAAGACTAGCAGAAGCGAAAACCAACTCCTTAACTGAAGAACACCGGGACCAAGCTATATCCATTGTCCTTCCAACCATGAAGCATATGTCGTATACCTAGTTAAGAGTTGCTTGGATCACCTTGTAGTTCTGCAAACTTCCCGTAGTTTCCTACCAAGGAAGGAGGCCATGCCACGAAGTAGGGAAAGAAACAATCGAAGCTACATGGAAACAGCGTCTCCAGCTTCATTGTTTCTAAGCAGAGCGAGTGGACCATATCTGATGTGGCCAAGTACACAAAGCCATCTTTCATGTCCATAAAATTCATCGTACCATGGGCAGGGGAGATGCCCAGTGGGTCATACTCCACCTCGTAATCGACCATGTCGTACGGCAGCCATGTCTCAAGACCGTCATCGTCAACCCCGGGCAACATGACGCTGATGTAGAATCCAGGTGAGTTATAAACAATGCAAGGAGTGCCATCCTTTGTTTCGCCGAAGATGACGTCGTAAGCATACCCATTTTTCAAACATGGTGGGAGCTTGGAAACAGCGAACTCCATCGTCTCAGTGTCCAGCGTCAGCAAGTGCTCCATGTTCACGAAGGGCCAGTAGATGTGCCCATTTGTTTGAGTCCCAGGCTGGAGCCAGGACAGCTTGTCGCCGTCATGCGGTGGCGTCCTCGAGGTGACCACAAACCATGGCAGAGCGAGCCAGTCCCACGTTTCCGACGAGAAGACGGCTGCCCGCACCCTGGATTCGTCGTGGAAAAGCCAGACCAGTCGGAAGGACATGGGGTCTTCACAGGGTTCACATTTTCGGCGAAATTTCGTCGAAATTTCCGAAATTTCGTCGAAATTTCCGAAATTTCGTCGAAATTTCCGAAATTTCGTATTTTTCAGTGGGGTCCGAAAAAAATTCTATACCGGTCAAAAATTTCAGGCGAATTTAAGCTCCCGCCCTAAACCAGCGCCAAACTGGCCCACAAAGTCTTCCCCTGCCGGCCAGCCCATCCAAATCGCTTTCTAACCCTAAAACACCCACGATTCCTTTCCGTGCGCCTCCAGGCTCCAAGTCTTAGTAGGATGACATTTCGACACTTGGTGCAATGGATTATCTAATGGGTGCTGTAATTTGTGATATGTAGTCTTATTTCTTTGTTGTTATATGCAATTGTGATGTAGGATGACTTAGAGATAGTTTCTAGGGAAATCTTGTCGAATTTTTTTAAAAAAAAAATTGAATTTGTTTGAATTTGATCCGATATTTCCGAAATTTCCGAAATTTCTTGTTTATTGGTGAGTGCCGAAATTTTTTTTCTACCGGAATTGTAAACCCTGGGTCTTCATCGGAGCAAAGCAAGTGCACGTCCAGCGAGAGAAGCCGGCCACGATCCCCCATCGTGATGTCTTCATTGGGCAAAGAGATGTACTTAGGGCTCTGTCGGTCCAAAGGGTTGACGGCGACAAGTAGTCCGGCGTCCCAGTTCGTGAGGAGTAGGACGTAGCCGTCGCGGCATCCGGTAATGTACAAGCCGAGGAGGACGTTGCAGTCGAGCTCCTGGAGGGAGGTGAGGAAAAAGTCGCCGCCGCGGACGGCCGCGAGCACGTCCCGGTCGCGGCAATGGGCGGGCGCGAAGAGCGGGAGAGCGTTGCCTTGGGGATTGGCGAAGAGGCCGAGGAGGGGCGCCCGGTGGAGGGCGCGGAAGCGGCGCCGGAAGGACGGGGAGGAGGCCACCGCTTGGCGCCACGCGCGGCAGGTAAGGGCGGCGCGGACGAGCGTCGCGAGGGAGGGGAGGCGGAGGAAGATCTCCAGCACGAGATCGTCGCCGAGTGAGAATATATGTGGAGGAGCCGCGGCTCGACGACGCTTTCGCCGCCGCTGCCGGCGTTGGCGGCCACCGGCCATGGCTGGAGCTGGCAAGGTAGAAGTGGAACACGAACTGCTGGCCTCTACAGCTGAGGGGTTCGAAGTTTTAAAAGGAAATTTTCCGCGCAGAGTCGAGGGGGCCAGTTAACGCCAGCCGTAGATCCCATGAATCCGGTGGACAAGAATTGCCTCGATCCAATCAGAGCACCTCGACTTCTGCCATTCCTCCTGGCCGACGCATACACTGCCCAAGAAGATACACACTCACACCAACCGGCTGCATGTCTTGAATTAATGGGAGAAGTATAACATTTCCCAAAGACGAACGACCGTCGCACATTTGACCGTAATCCTTACCAGAAAATGGATTTTGCTCGTTCTCCTGACGCTGAGGCACCTGATGCTGCCGTCGCCTGTCGTTCGATATATAGATGCCGGCAAAGCGGACGATGCAGGCGACTGCTGAATTAGTGCCTCCTCTGGCTGTCACTGGAGTGGAACTTTCCTGCTCATCTTAGGTCGACACTGTGTTTGTCGGGTTTTGATCAATATTGTGCGGTACTACTGTATTGTCGATTATGCTACAGTGCTTTGATACGGAAGATGACCATTCTGCCATGTACTCCTGGGATGAACTGAACTCCTGGAGTTTTCTTTCTTGTTTGGGGGAGATTTTAAGCTAACTCAGCTTTTAAGTGGCTTTTAGTAAAAGCTAGAAACCATATATAACTAACAAAAGCCAAAAGCCAAAAGCTAGGTTAGACCTGCTTTTGCAGCTTATTGCTGAGAGAAATTAGCTATTTGTTAAACAGTCTCTTATAAAAAGATATAGTTGCTTTTTAGCCCAAAAAACTAAAAACAGCTTTTCAAAAAGACTACAGTTCCCCTAAACAGGCCCTTTGTTTCCTCCTCAAATGTTACATCTCTTGTACTGAAAAAATCTATTAAATATGGTGATTCATATCTAGCATTTTAGGATTTGGAAAGGAGTGTTAAATAAATCCTAATAGGATTAGGATTCCTAATCCTAATAGGAGTAGGATTCCTATTTGCTTTAGATGAGAACTAGGGATACTATATAAACATAAGGGTGGAGCAATCAAGAAGCCACAAGCAAACTTATTCAGAGCAAAAAGTGTACAATTAAAAGCTAGATTATTCTTTAGCACTATATTCTTATATAAGGCAAGGATCCGATGATCCTAAAAAAGGTTTGAGAGGTTGTGAGAGAGCAACAATCCCTAGTACTCTTTTGAGATTGTGCTTAAATAATTTGCGGTCAGCTTAGCCAAATATTTCTCTCTCATTGTGGTTGCTTCAACATCATTATTTTGATTTTCTCTACGAGGCTCATCTGCTTTATTCTTGAGACCGTGCATGCTCATGTCTTATCTCACAGAACTCTGATATGATCCAAGGGCTGTTGTGTATAAAAAGGGGTATTAGAGTATAACAAGTGATAGCAGAACTAAGGTCAGATTAATTAGATTTGTGAGAATGTCAATAAAGCATCAGGTGGCACAAAATCAAGATTGATGTTGACGTTGTGGAATCAAGTAGAGAAATTTGACGGTGGAGGAAATTTCAGTGTATGGCAATGTGTCGTGAATGATGTCCTTGTCCAACAAGAGTTAATCGTTGCACTTGAAGAGGACAAACCAGAAAAGGTGTCCGTTGAAGACTAGAAGGTGATAGAGCAGAAATCTATCAGTACAATCTATCTATATTTCTCCAATGAGATAAAGTACTTGATAATCAAGGAGGATTCACCGAAGAAATTATGGAAGGATTTAGAAGAATTTTATATAGCAAAGTCGCTGATAAATCGGTGGGTGCTAAAGCGACAACTGTACAGGTTACATATGGAGGAAGGTACACAGTTCATTGACTATCTCAATGTCTCTAACAAGCCTATTACACAATTGATTAGTGTGGATGAGAAAATTGAGGAGAATAATTAAATCGTCATACTGGTATCATCTTTATCACCATCATGGGAGCAATTATTAATGAATATTCTCATAGAGAAAAACACTGTTAACTTCAATAAGGTAGTTGCATATCTATTGGAGGCAGAGTGCTTGAAAAAGCTATCCGAATCTTCATTCTTAGGTGATCAAGTATTAATTGCAGTACATGTTGTGGGCAAAAGCAAGAGTTACGGGAAAAAAAGGCAAGAGCAAAGGCACGCGTATATGCTATCTATATGATAAAGGGTTGTCTGAGTTTGAAGCAAATGAATAGTGCATACTCAATATGATAACAAAAGATGATTCAGACGTACTTGTCATCAATCAACCAAGTACTTCTCATGTATGCATATATTAGATTCAGGTTGTTGCTTCTATATATGTTCGGTGATAGAGATATTTGACGAAGGATCTCTATGCCGGTGTGACGAGAATAAAATGCTCTGCTTTGCTATGGGGCTATAACTACTAAAGGCCATACTCTATTTTCAAGCCTACAATTTATGAAGCCTATAAAAAAAGATAAAGCCAAAACCGATTACTTGGTCACGGCTCCGACTAGATAACTAACGTGTCCTCCATTGGCTCACGTTAAACCGCCCCGGCCAATGATTCGACCACTCCGACTAGATGAAACTGGTGCACGCAAGTGGTCACCTCTGCACGTGGGCATCGTGCGGACGGTTTTTCTCTTGACAAGTACAAATAACTACTCAGAAGTTACTCTCCCACGAAGAGATACCTTTTTTGGTGAGAAGGCACCTTCCAGCCAGAAGACACCTTTTGAAGTACAACTGCTGCATCTTCGTTATGTACAAATAAGAAAGCCATTTGTACCGTCAAGGAGGGAGAGGATGGTTAGAACCAGTATGTAATACTTTGTAATCTGTCAAGCCACTTAACTATTAAGAAGCAAACTCTGATCCCTCGTTTTGTAATCTTTATCCCTGGAGATTCGCAACTATTTTTATTCATAAGCTCGATCTAACAAACCCTAGGTCTTAAACATCGACATGGCGTATGGAACTGTTCACTCAGCTGATTGCAAGGAGTTTACAATTACTGAGGCAAGAACAGTTACATTGGAGATGTATAGTGGAGCACACCACACATTGACAAGAGTTCGGTATGTTCTTGGCACAAAAAATAATATAATATCTATGAGGTCGCTTGAACTTAAAGGTTGTGAGGTATTACTTTGAAGTGAAGTCATAAGAGTTACTTGTAAAGGACAGATGATTATGAAAAGTAGCTAGAGTAATGGAGGATACCGATTGATGGGTAAACCTAAAGGAAGGGCAATCAATGGGAGGTCTGAAAAAATCCTAATAGAGAGAAAGAAACCGTGTCGTCAATGAAGTGTAATCAGATCTCAACTTTAGCTATGTGTAGAACTGCAAAGAAGGAGATATCAGGTGGAGATTTCGAGAGGCCAAGCCCTAATACTAACACACATATTACGGTGATGTGTATAAGCCCTCGTGGTTGGGGTACCCCCAAATGTGGAAAGAAAAAGAAAAAAATGTGACGCGACTTGGAGCAAGTTCTTAGAGGAGCACGGTGATTTCAATGGATAAAAGTCAAATTAGAGATTGTTAAATATTGCGACTTATATCTAGCTTTCTAGGAATTAGAAATGTGTGCTAGATGAATCCTAATTAGATTAGGATTCTTAATTCTAATAGGAGTGGGATTTCTATTTTCTTTGGAGGAGAACTATGTAGGATCGGATGACGTCAATCAGAGGGGGGTGAATGATTGAGCGGAAGCTAAAACAAATTTTTAGTGATTCTTTAAACCCCCTAAATAACATAGGAAAAACTGCTTCGGTTTCGACAAAAACAGATTAACCTACGTTCACTAAAACAGTAATTACCGAAGATCCCACCGTTGGATTGATGTGAAATTTTAACTGTAGAAACTAGATTCAATTTCCAAATTAACACAATAGGAATCAACTTGATCGGATCTATGGATCTAAATATATTATCTTCACAATTTTACTGTATCAATAATAACGAAAATTAATCTAACCCTAATTACGAGATTAATCAGAATTTATGAGGAATTAACCAATAAAACTTTTAGATCAATTACTTGATGTCCTAGAAAGGTTTTGAATAGATCAAATCAAAATTATCACAGTGAAGCAATGAATCAATCTAAAAATAAAATAGACATTTAAATGAAGATCAAGAACGAAGAACAGAATTCACCTTGCGCCAGACCAAACTGCCTTCAGATGAAAAGTATTACAATCGCCAACTACGCCGGACTAAAACACCTCAAGGCGCCGGACAAAACCTCAAAGAAAAGCAGCCAATCTTCTAGTCGCAGCACGCCTCAAGCTTCCTGGCCGCAATGAATAAAACTCCAGCTGCAAGGAACAAGTTGCAACACCGGCTGATCAACTTCTAGTCGCCAGGAACAAATCACGTCAAAACATATGCATGCAAGAAGCCTCCAATCTTCTTTTTTCTAGTCACGGCTAGGAAACACAAGCAAACAAAAGCTCCTCGCTGCATGCATGCACGCCACAGACTTCAAGCGAAGCGCCCCAAGAAAAACACAATGGCAGCCGATTATCTAGTCGCTATGCTTTTTTCGCTTTGCATGCATGCAGTTGCCGCCTGATTTTTCTCACGCCGCTGGACCAAAAACAATAGTCGATCAAAACGACCGAGGCTCCAGTAGCCGCAAAAGCAATCTCGTTGATTATATTCCAGTTCCATACACTAAACCCTAATATCTTTTTAAATACATACGTGCATATCCATTGGCCCAATAACACATGGAGCCCAAAACTTAAATAGACACACGTACAACCCACACCATGGATAGAATCTGCGTAGAACTTTCCCGTTCCACGTCTTCACCATCTTTATGCGCCCAAGCTAGAGCACGACCATCCAGTGACATCTCCTGACCGACTCCGACCTCGGAAATCCCATCCTAGTCTCGGTCCCTCATCACACACCACGATCATCTCCTCGTTTCACCTACGCATCAAAGACAAAGAAAACAACTTCCAAAAACAAGTTCATCCTAACTTGATCCACATTAGCTTTATTAACTCTTTTTACCACTTATTCATCATATCAAAAATCTCGCCAATAGTTCATCACAAATATATCATGTATCATAATCTTACAATCTCCCCCTTGATGAACACTGGCAACACCTCTAAAAGTCATAAAACATATATGATAAAAGTAAAGTGTAAAAAGCATAACTCAGCTCAAAAGCACAAAGTGAAAAGAAACATCATCTCCCTTTTGAAGAGAGAAAAAAATCACCACCTTCGACAATAAAAACATTTTCTCTTCTTCCCCTGAATGTATGCTTTACTATTTCTCCCCCTTTGACAATGATTTCATCAAGAAAAACAAATGAGTGCCAAGATAAGAAAAAATGAGCTCACTCGATCACATAACCTTATAGATCACATATTAAGCATAATACATGAACTTAATATAATTTTATAATTTAACAAGTTAGGAAGTGACATGCATCTCAACCTCAATTCAATCAACTATAGCCAAGTAATAAGCAAAATCTCAGCAGAAAAACAAGGCCCAAAAATGAAGCAACTAACAACACAGGGCAAGTAAGTAGTTTCAACTCCAATCTAGTAAACCAATTTAATCTTTATAACAATAAACTGCATGTGGCATGCTTGAAGCATACTTCTTTTATTTTCAATGAATGGCATGCTTGAAGCATACATCTTATCTTTTAGGAAATGTCATGCTTGAAGCACACATCTTGAAGCTTTTGCATATTTTGATAATTTTACCAAGCTTCTTCTTGCAGATTTGAGCCTTTTTTTTAACTTATTCCCTTTTCTTTTATTGTAAACATGCAAAGTGATTAAATGGTCTATGAAAGAGTAAAGCTGAAAACACACATGCTTCATAGCCCAAATTTGTCAAGAAGATTCAATACCAAACCTATAGAAGCAAGATATCACAAGGTATTAGCTATAGACAATCAAACCAAGGACTTACGCAATGTCACTTTTAGTTCAAGTAAAGCAATTTAGATTGTCATATATAAGCTCAATTACATAATATATAAAGAAATATGATAAAGCAAGCTCATCAAGTAAAAGACTTGGTATGGAAACTCCCCCTCAAAACAGACTCATGGGATGCACAACTCCCAACTCTCCTCTCAAAAACACTATTTTGTTGTGGAATACGAGCAGAAGAAAATTGATGCTCAATTCCATGTTTAGAACAAAAAGAAGCAAAAAGAGTGTTCTTGAATTCTCCTCTATTATCACTCCTAATTGCTTTAAGTGCTTCAGGCAATTCCTTGAACAACCTCAAGTATTTTGTCGCTGTTGGTTTTCACGTGCGAGCGCGCAGCGCAGCGGTGAGATCCCTCGCTTGTAGCCGCCCACCCGCGTTCGAGTCTTCCCCACGCGCTCGGCTTTGTTTTTTTTTCTGCCGACGCGTGGCGCCCTCGCTTGCCTGAGCGTTCTCACTGCAAATCCACCCAAAACGCTAAAAGCTCCTGCACTTTTTGCTCCCCCCTCCTCTCCTCCTACTCCTCGCCACGAGATCCCATCCATGGTGGCCGCCCCTGCCGCAGATCGTATCCTTATGGTGCTGGTTTCGCTTTCTTTGAAGGTCTCTTTGTCTTTTGGGTGAGGGTTTGGTTTCTTGATTGGGTTGGGTATGCTTCGCTGTGCCGTTCATGGTGGTATGTGGCGGCGGCGGTGGCCGGCCCCATGCCGGGTGCTCCTATCTGTCTTTGCGGTCGCGCTTGCTTGACTTTCACAGATTGATGTGTTTTTACTCTTGTTAGGCTTTGTCCATTCCCAAACTTCTTTTGTAATTTTTGGAATAGAATTTTGTCTGTCGTTCGCCAGGATTTAGATGGCAAGTTTTGGTTTTCTGTCTAATTACTGTTTTGTAGGCTTGCTACCATCTCTCTAGCAGCGGACATGATATCTTCAATAGAATGTATCGCCATCTTTTATGGTTTTTGTGCAATTCACATGATCTCATATCCATCGACGATGATCCAGTGCAGGTGGTCTTGAAGTGCATAAGAACTTTGGTTTCTTATGCAACCGTCTCGAAAATTGATTCTTTTTTGCAGGGTTTTAAGTAGCTTGGTTATGATATCGATATGATCTTAAAGGTGCACGAGACTTACTTTTGGTGGATGGATTTTTCTCAAAGATCAATCGGCTGACGTCATATTCCCTCGTATATAACAAGTGTCTAACCGATGCGTCTTGGATGATAATTTACTTGTGATTCCTTTCATGCATTTGGTAACAATTTTTATTGCCATGAGGAAAGTTTGGGAATCAGAACTGTTGTAGCATTCCTATTTTGATTAAGCAACCTTACGTTTGATTAGAAAATAAGGGGTGCCAACTTTTCCTTTCTTACTTCTTACTAGGGATGAAAACGGATAGTAATTCGGATATCAATCTTTTTGTCTTTGTTCTTCAATGGGAAACAAATAGGATATAGAATTTTCTATCTGAATTCATATTCTTGTTTGTGGTGTTGAGCTTATTCAAATTCATCAAAAATGAACCTCAAATTCATTATATATTTATTTAAATGATAGAAACAAAATTCGGATATCAATCGGATACGGATTCGGATATTTTTTCACCTTTTTATTTATGGGAAGCAAATAATGCGTAATTTTTTTTATCTAATTTTATAATCTTATTTTTTATAATGAGCTTGCTAAAGTGTTAAAAAATGAAAACCAAAATCGTTATATATCTATTTAAAAATGTCAAATTTGTTCAGAAATTCGGATATCCGTTTTCATCCCTACTTCTTACTGCTATGGTTCCTATGCTATTACCTCAACACTGATGGATTCCTATTCTTATAGATGTCTCTTAAGCTTTCTTCGGACTTAGGCCATGTTTGGATGGACTAGAGCTAATTGTTAGCTGGCTAATGACTAGAGCTAATTGTTAGCTAGCTAATAATTAGTCCATCTAAAATTAGCCCAGGGTTGTTTGGATACATGGCTACTGGTTGGGCTAATTTCTTTGAAAAGTCATGTCTGCCCCTCATAATGACGAGGGTATTTCAGGTTTTTCCTAGCGTGTTACATGCTTTTAATCCAAATTAGCTCCCACCCACCAACTAATGGACTAATTGTTAGTTGAGGGGTTGGCAGTTAACAATTAGTCCAGGGATCCAAACATGGCCTTAGTCGTTACAGCCTAATTGTTATGTTACAATAAATCAAGAGATATGCCACACAACAGTGATATCTCAAGAAATTTGGTTGCCAATGCAGAATCAGATGGCAGTTGGTTTTCTGCTTTATAATCCATTTCCATTGTGTTGTTGGTCTGCTTTTAATTTCTTTTGTGTTTTTTCGTTATGCAGAGCGCACCTTTTACCCAGTTGGCGCACTCAGTTTTCATCCCAGCACTGGAGCAAGCTTCTGCGCCAATTGAAAAATTCATGCTTTTTCCATATTCTGATGCATCTCGTTTTCGGTTTAGAATGTCTAATTGATATAACTGATTATTGCCCTATTTAAAAAATACTTGTCTTTATCAGGTGAGGTATCTTGTTTCAATAGTTGAAATTGCAGTAGCTCATTTTTGACTTTGACTACTTAGGTTCATATATACATTTTGGTATCGGCGTTACTCTTACATAAGCGCGAGTTTTTGGTTTGCGACGTCTAATTCATATAGCTGATTATTGTCCTTTTTGAAGAATGCTTGCTTGTCTTTGTATCTTGTTTCAGCAGTTGAAATTGCAGTAGCTCACTTCTGGCTTTGGCTACTTAGGTTCATATATAAATTTTAGTGTCAGCATTGCTCTTTCATGAACATGTACACAGGTCTCTTTACAATTTGTTTATCATAAATGCTTTACAGATTTTTTCCCAAACTTGTTGTTCTTACTGACCTTGAACAGCTCTTCTCGCTTGCTAGGACATGGTAATGATAAAATGAAAAAGTTACTAGAACACTCAGATCTATAGAGATTCACGGCTATTTGTCGAAGATTCAGCTTCCTTTCCTCGGCCGTATTAAGAAGAGGATTCCAATTCTTTACCCAATGAATATACTCCTTTCAATGCTGATTGGTTAGCTGAATCCATCCCTTCTTTTGGTGCTACCTTAGTTCATATATATCGCCGCTCCAAAGTTTGTCCTGGTAAGTCATTCTTTCGGTCGTTCTTTCTCCGTGATGATCACTTCTCATATTTACAGCATTTTCGTTTTCGGTGCAAGACCCTTCAACGAATTCCAGTGAACACGCAGTACAAACTAAATATAAACCTGCCCCTGTGCATGCTTCACTTCGTCCTAATAGTTTCAAATCAAATGTCTTGCTCCGTAGGAACACAGGTGATCTATCCGTTTTCGACAATGCCATAGCAATTCTTCTGCCCCATGGAGCAGCATGCCGTGTGCTCGTGAAATGTCTAAATCCAGGTGAATTCGTTACTGGTCCTCGTGATATTAAAGCATATTCTACATATTATTTCTACCAATTGTTTTACGGTCGGTTTCGCCGAAGAGCTCATTGATTGTGATATCAGATACCAACAGATCCTCGATTTACATACAACAGCTATCAAATGTGCTCTTTCTGCGCTTAATCCTTTTGTATTGTTGACCTGTTTTACGCCGTTTATCACTGTTGGTATCCTCTCCTCTACGTGCCCAGCTAAGGAAACTCCGTCCTGATTCAGCCCGAAATCTTTTCATTGTCGCCTGCTAGAAAGCATGCATCTTTGGTTGTATGTAGTTCCAAACAGGTGTAGAAAAAGGGACAGAAAAACTGATTTAAACTCAGTGTAACTATATGTACTTAAACGTAATTTCAATCGTGTTGTGTATACTTGTGATCCCGCAGCATGTTCGGATATTTATATCTAAATCTGAATTGATTTCCACGACTGTTTCACCTAGAAATTCATCTGCAGATCAAGAGGGTTGTACGATTACAGAGAGAGTATTATCTTTGTTTATTCTCGACATGTACAATTAATCTACTTAAATTGTGGCCGCTTCTGAGCTAGGAGCCGATTATGAAAAGTACTTTTCATAATATTTGTGTCAAAAAGTACTTTCATAATATTTTGTGCAGAGAGAAACTCCAATTTTTTCATAAACCCTTTGGAGCTTTCGAAATTTATTTTTTTCATGATGTTACAGAGAGTCACTCCAATTTTTGCATGGACTCTTCGGAGCTTCCATAATTTATTTTTTAACATGTCATTTCTTCAAACATTTACTCAAAACTTTTTGAAATTATATATTTATCCATTTTTCCATTATTAGTCCTTCAAAACTCATGTGATTTTTTTTGCTTGGCTTGCAGCAGTTGGCACGGCGTGGCGCGGCGTGTGCCGCGCCAACGTGTCTAGTTATTTTTAAATGTTCATCAAGAACTACAAAGATTGACTACACTCATACTAAAAGTTCATTTTTTTTGACCGAAGAGAGTATTTACTTACCAGGCCGCCGATACGAATGAACAGAGAATACTTGGCTTTGGCATCAAATGAGTGCCATATTTCTAGATTATGCTACAATTGCTTCCATAGGTAGATGACCCATACGCATGTAGCGTTAAGGAACGAGAGAGCGGATGTAATGACCACCATTTTTACATAAATGTAAAAATGGAAATCTAATGTGCTTACAGTACTAGTCCCTGGATCAGTAGCTAGTACGCATATTACAACATTTGGAATCACAACCATACATTATATTAATTAAGCGGAAACGATTATACAAAGAAATCTTACAGCTCAGAGCATATAGCAGCAAAGAAGCAAGGCCTTGTAGTGTGCCCATCCAAACCCGCAAGCAACTGACGAGGCATAAATCCCTAGAAAAGATCGCTTCAACAAGGATCCCGCATCCTGCGACGAAACAAACCTTCGAAGCTTCGCTAACTTAATACCTAAAACAACAAATTAAGCAAGGGTGAGTACTTTCGTACTCCGCAAGACTTAAGGTGGTATTTGCAAATGCATAAATGCAGGCCAATTCAAAGGAGGCTACTACAGTTAATTTGCATAAAGCGAAATTGAATTTGTAAATCAAGTTATTTGCAAACGGAATTTATAAGAGCAAGTTTAATTGGTAACAGATAAGTAAAGTATAGTAACACTCACAGTCCTCCATGACGTGAGTGACGAATCACCCAATTCCTGAAATCCATCAATGTCAGCCCTTCGACATAAAGCACAGTTGCAAAACCAATGAAACCAACCCTTTTGAAAATAATAAAACATCTAACATTGGGATGACTTCACCAAGTGCCCATGACCGTGGGCGTGGCTAATCGATTAGATTTATACTCTGCAGAGGTGTACAACTGTACCCACAAGACATGACCTTTTCTTTTTGCCACACGCTTCACATCCTATCGTAAGCGTGGTGGCTAGAATGTTCATGACGAAAACCTTTACATTACTTGGGTTAACTTCGCACCAGCCCGGGACGTGAACCCATACTATGGCAAGAGAATCCAGAGCATAGAAATGATGGAACTCTCCCATAGTACGGCGTACACCGTTGCATTGGAAAGTAGAAACCCCTACAAGCAGACCTAAAAAGGAATGCCTGTGCTAGCTCCCGCCTTCCATAATGCAAAGTTAAACCAGGTAACTTAATTGGTTTAAGGCTGCCCCATCCCAGCACTTATGGTTTGCATAGATTTCTCAGATCAATAGCGTCCCATTGCTCGGTCCTTAAACTGACACGGGCGATACTTCACCCTACACTACGAGCAATTCCCTTTGCTCAACCGGCTATTGCCAATAATCACCCGCGTCAAAACTATAGTTTTATTTTGGATTTTTAATCAAAATACCAGCAACCGACAGTGCCATTTCCAAGGTTTTCAGGAAACAATTTTGATCTGATCATGCACATTGCTGATTCTAAAGCATGGCCAAGCATGAATAATATGAACGCATATACCCATGATGACATTAAATAATGCCTATCCTTAATCTATGGCTATCAAGGTTCACATGTCCATAATTATCAAAGAAGGTTCATGAGACAATAGGTATAACTACCAGCACCACAATATAGCGAATTTACAGAAAATAAACGTATGCATGAAACCATTTGATAAATAAAAGGAAAATTAAATACTGGGTTCAATATGATCAAAGGGGTGCTTGCCTTACTTAATCTTTGTTTATGACGAAGACGGAATCGAAGATGACGAAGGCAACGACGGAATCAACAACGTCGGGTTCTACACATCGATTAACGGAAATAGCAAATAATAAACTTCAATAAGGCAAAAGAAAATAGATAGCAAATCAAATAAAGACTCTTCACAGAGAACAGGGATTGCTCTTTATGAATTTATTAATTTTATTTTACTAATTCAAGATGCAAAAATTGTTTGAATTAATAGATTTAGAACATTAACCATTGGTTGAGTGATTTGGATGAATTGCACTTAATCCATAATTGATTTTGCTTAAAAAGCGGTTTTGAATTACATTTGATTTGGTAAGATAGGTTACTGGGTACATATTCACGGTTTCTAAGAAGGTTCTGGTGATACAAATAACTTAACTATAGATTTTTTATTCATACTCAAAATTCATTCATTCATATTACGGACCACATACTTGTGAATACTTAGGGGTATTAAGTTAACAAGATTAATACACAAATCATGATGAAATGAGATTATCTTTTTATATTTGGGTAGGTTATACTTTGGAGGGCACTACTAAGCTAATTTCATAAGTTTAGGATTTGGACAAGACATTATATTCATCGTTGAAAAAGCTAATATGGCATTATAAAGTTAACGTTTACAAAATCGGTGAGAAGGTGAAACGCAAGGTTAACACTTAAGAGTTCTGATTTAGCTGGATCTAGATGGAAAGCAAGTTGTAAATAAAATGTTTTCCTAGAATATGATAGTATGAACTTTGTACAGTGCTTCTAAATAGGTTTTATAGGTTTTATCATTTAGACGAGTTATTTAATCTACTGATGAAATAGTCTAAATGATCACAAAAGTAACGCTAAATCAGATCGAGTTCCATTTCAAGTTTGCGGCTACCTTATACACGATTATTAACTCATTTTTCTAACATTAACAGGGTGCAGTCCTAGAAATGTTCTAAAGCTATTTGTGCAGTATTTTGACACTAACCACAATAGATTATTCATTTATTTATTGTTGTAATTAACATTTTCTTTTATTAAAGAATGCAAACTAAGTTTGATTCTAAGTATTTTTACATGGATAGGCCTCTTCTGATTTTAGGAATCTTTTACAAAATATTTTATGATTTTATGAACTATTATACACTCATTTCTATTAATGGCCATATTAAGGTTTACTAATGATTGCAAAGCAAATAAATTAAACTTAGTTCAAGAATTAAATATTTTTGCATGATTAGGTTTATTATAATTCCAGAAGCACATAAGCATTTATTTTATGATTTTTAGAAGTTGTAGTTTTCATGTATGCAACAATGTCCATAATAGTGCGTTTATTTCATTCTTGATTTTAATAATTGTTCTATGACTCATAAGTTAATTATTTTTGCAGATTTAAATTCATTTTGGTCTTATCATAATATAAAAATTTAACTTATTATTTTATGGCTTATTTTCCACTAATTTGATATAAAGACCATATTAATATTATTAATGAGTTTAATTTAAATAATTCTCCTGTAGTTCAAAAATTACATAATTTTGTATATTTAGGATCTAACTGATTTTACATGAATATATAAATTTAATATACTAAAATTGGATTAAACATTCTCAAGATATTACCATTTGAATTTGCTTGGTTTGGAATTAGACTAGAAAAGGGAATACGCTTCCTGAGTTAAGAAGGCGTCTTTACCAAATGAATTGGGTCTTCTCGCGTGGCTGATAGAAGGGGCCCACGGCGTCAGTGAGGGAAGATAGGGGAGCGGCTAGGGCACGGCGGCGAAGGTGTTCCGACGAGGATCCGGCGAAGGCGAGGACACGGAAAGCTACAGCTCGGCAAGGAGAGCTCGAGGGTGGAACCGATTCGGTCGGAGGAGGCTTAGGTGAGTTGCGATGAGGAGGGGCGGCGAACATGGCGGTGGCAAGCTGGAGAAGATGACCAGGGACATTTCAGCTCGAATCGGTAGCAATATGAGCGTAAGGGGACACTGGGGATTCCATTTTTGTGGTTTGTCAGAAGGTAGAAGCTCTGGGCTGAGCCGCCTCCATGCGACCGGAGTTGGGGAAGAAGAGCGAACGGTGCGGCAAGGTTTTGCGTGAAGAGCTCAGAATATTTTTGAGGGGATTTGCTTGGTAGTGTATGAGGATGTTTTGGCTCAGATTAATTTGGAATTGGTACTCTGCTTCAACTGATTGGGTTTCGGTTTTGAGCTCCCAAGTTGACAGCCATGGTGGAAATGGGAGTGAACTTCATGCGTTTGGCTGGGAGAGAGTAAGGGGAAGTAGAGGGAATGGGTGTGTAGTCTCAAGACGATCACATGGCTCAATTTATAGCTGAGGAATGCAGTGGATAAGTCGGCCTTGGTTGAGCTTGCCTTGGGCGGGAGTTTTACCGGGCGTGACATGGAGTAATGGCGATGCTTAATTACGACGACGTGGCTCCGGTACAGCGTAGAATGGCTGGAGGTCTTCGTGTCAGCAATCGGCGGCTTGGGCGGCATTGCTGGTACATGGAGTAGGTGAGGGAGGCACTGGAAAAGCAGAGAGAACGGAGGGGATGAACTTAGCTCGGGCGACAGGGAGGAAGAAGGAGATGGCCTGCGCGAAGAGGAGGCTGACCAGTGGGGTCAGGGCCCATTGGCAGTGAGGGTGAGACTCGGGTTCTCTTGCGTCAGTAAATGGGGTAGTACAGCTCGGGGTCCACTTGTCAGCGAGAAAGGATGAACTCAGATATTTCGGCTGAGGTTTCTTCACTGAATTCGCATTAATTTGGGCTGTCATTCATCAAGTTTTCCCAAAACTTTTTGACTGGAGTAGTCTAGTAGTTTTTGATCTTCAGTAAAAACTTTGGGTCAAAATTTCTAGAGATAATTTAATTAAAATTCTGACATTACTATCTGCTCAAAATTTCATTTTTGGATTTTGATTTTTATTTGATATCAAATGAACTCTATTATTTATGAAAAATTGTTTTTAAAATTTATTAGAGATATTTATGCTACTGTAAAATTTTCAACTTAAAACTTTGCTCCATTATTTTATTAAAATTCTGACATGGCGATTTCCTTATTTTCATTGTTTCTGTTTCGGAATTTTAAAAGGACTTACTTGACATGATAAATATCTGAGATTTTTACTGGGAGTAGGTAACACATTGAGGTTACTATGGTAATTTTATAAGCTCGTGATGGAGTCTACAGATTTTGCATTAAATCTGACCTTACACTGTTTTTAGTCAAAAGTAAATGTCTTTTCAATAATTAAGTCTCATTATTGTTCATAAAAATTTAATTATGGGCAAAACTGATTTTCCTACAGGCCTAGAGTTTGGATGGTAATTTTTCCAAATTTTTACTTTTACCATTTTACTTTTTTTTCCCATTTCCATTCCTTTATTCTCTTTATTGCATTTTTCATACAAAGCATAAATCCAAAGAAATCCAAATAAAAACCAATAATGCAAATAAAACTCAGAAATAATAATATTCAAATTCAAAAATATTTATTTTTATTTTACTAAATTTTTCAGGATGTTACAGCGGAATACAAATTAGTAATAGTCCAATGCTTCTAACTTCCTTCACAGAAAAAAAAGGTGCTAATTCCAATTCCCAATGGCAACATAAACAGATTAGGAGTTCCTTGTTTCAAGAGCTTCAGCTTTTTCAGCCTTGGACATATGTAACGAGGAAGCCAGCCAAAGACCAACCACTTCAAATACAATTCTTCATGTCATGATTTCTAAGGCCATCCAAAGACCAATACCAAAACCTACAGTCAGACAATGAGACCAAGAATAATATACTGGGCAACAACCTAAGGATGCGTTTAGTTGTCTGGATGAGATTGGATGGAATATGTCATCCAGTCTGGATGGGATGAAGTCATCCAGATAGCTGTTTGGTTAGGTGGATAGGGATGAACCAATTTTTTTGTTTGGTTGAGTGGATGGATGAGCTAATTGTAATCAAGATTTTGAATTTCGGTTTGAAATTTTTGGACAAAATTTAACCAAAATTTGAATTTTTGGACAAAATTTGAACTTTTTGAAATGTTCGGATAAAATTGGACCACAATTTAAATTTTTGGACAAAATTTGAATCTTTAAACAAAATTTGAATCTTTAAACAAAATTTGAATTTCGGACAAAATATCATTGAAAATTGAATTTTCGGACAAATTTTGACTAAAATTTGAATTTTTGAATAAAATTTGACCACATTTTAACCAAAAATTGAATTTAACTGAGTACACTTTGGCAAAATTTGAATTTGAACAAATTCACCTCTTAATACAGCAAATTGAATGAGTTCATCCAGCATTTTTTGAGGGATGGCTCTATCCAGCATATTGAGGGAATATTCTAAAAAACTGAATATCCATATCCCATTCATCCACCCAACCAAACAAAAGAATGATTTCAAATCCAGGGATCGCCATATCCCATCCACCCTTATCCACTCAACCAAACGCTACCTAAATCCCTAAAAGCATGCATACAAGGCCACATATTACATTTCTAATATATTATTGCATACATGCATTCATAAAAGGCCACAGAAAATAAGTATCAATTCCTTATAATGCCCTTCCAAACAAGTGAATAAAAACAATGTTCATGTTCATAAAAGAGAAAGTGTAACCAGATCCACAACATGTTCCAACACAGTAAAAACATTTTTTTCCCATAGAGGCTCTTCAAATGCCACTAGAAAAAGATATTCAAACTTAATCGATACTTGCAAAATGCAAACTGCAAGTCATCAAACACCAAATGATATTAAAATTGTAGCCCATGCTTCAATTCAGCTTGCAACCAAAGCAATAAATACTTTTTCTTCAATCTTCATGCCTCTGTAAAGCATATGGTATTATTGATGACCTGAAAAACCAGAAGCAATTTCTTCTCAGAATGGTAGTAGAAGAGAAGACCTGTGTTATCTAATTGGATAAATATCGTGTATGACATTAAATGGTTGGCATATTTGGGACCTGTCACTTAACTTATACTATTTCTGTATATATATAGCTGCATTTTAAGGTTGTACATCCATCATATGCATACTACCTAGTGGCATATACAAATTTTTTCCATCTGAAATGTATGTCCTTAAGAAATAAGAATGTTCCACAATCAAGACAAATTTATATGTACTAATCATGCAAGGGTAAGACAATCTCTCCCTTTGCACAAAGAAAAAGCTAGACGTAAACTATCTAAAATACTTCAAAATAGTATGTCATGATCCAAAGATTTGCAAGATTCTTTATAACTGTTTATTATAAAGCAGCCTATGCTTTAAAAGTTACTTTGGCTTTTAGAGAAGTAATTCACTCCGAATTTTTGTACGATGATTCTATCAAGATTTACAAGTGTCAAGATGTTCTAAACTTCAAATACATATAATAGAAAGCAATAAGCAGTAGATGTAAATTGGTTAGCATACCATGCCAGCTAATCTCATCGATAAAAATATAATAGTACAGAAAGGACATGGTTGTTCCTTGTTATACACTACCTAACAATAAACACCACCAATTCACATGACAGTTTTAGTATAAAGAAACACACCCACTGTAACATCCTGAAAATTCAATAAAGTAAAAATAAATATTTTAAATTTGAAAATATTTATTTCTGAGTTTCTTGGCATTATTGGATTTTATTTGGATCTCCTGTGATTTATTCTTTATATGAAAAATTCAACAAATGGAAATAAAGAATGGAACAGAGGAAAAGGCAAAAATATAAAAAGTAAAAATTTGGGAAATTGCCATGAGAACTCTAATCATTCAATTAAATCATCTGAGCCAGCAATTGAAATGTTATGCATAAACAAATGAGGAGATAAAAGGAAAAGACAACATTTAAATCAAAATAATGCAATGTCAGAATTTTCATAAAATAATGGAACCGTATTTTGACATGAGAATTTTATAGAAGCATCCTGAGATTAAATCCTTTTGAAAAACAAAGTTTGAAAAATAATAGAATCCAATTGATCTCAAAGGAAAATCAAAATTTAAAACAAGCAAATTGATTAGTCATTGCCGTGTGGGCCAATTATTGCTACTCCGTTCCGTTGGCGCATTGGAAAATTCTCAGTGGCTGACAATGGACCCAGGGCCCCACCTGCCAGCTCCTTCTCCCCCCAACACCGTTCACTCCACTGAAGAACTCTCCCGAAGCCCGTTCGTTCCACTGGCGTCTACTCCGGCAGAGTCAGCCCACTACCAAGCCAATGCATTGCTCCTTAGTGATTCCAGAGGCAGCGCCTTCATTTCCACTGAACCCTCCTTCATTCCCTCCTCTTCTTCTCTCCTCAAGCTGCCCCAGAACTCCTGCAATTCCTCCATTGCGCAAGCTACAAAGCTCAAGCCGACATCAATTCGAGGGTAGAGCAAACCATTTACAAATTCCTCCCGGATGCACCCTCTAGAGCTTCTAGTGATCAAGCTCGAGCAAAAGAGTTGGTCTCCTTCATGCGAAATCACGCTTGCCGTGAGCATCTTCTTCCCATGGCGGTCACGGTGGCGGTGAGCTCCGAGCTTCTCCTCCCAGTAAACCTTAGGAATGGAACCCTAGCTAGCCTCCTCATGCTTACCTTGCCACCGATTTCACCTCTAATGGCCTTGTCTTCTTCTTCCTCGTGCGATCCGCCATGCCGCCGCCTCCTCGTGGGCGCCCTGCTCGGAGACTCTTCGCGAATCTCCACTGTCTCCAGACTCTCCTCATTGGTGAAGCTGGTGTCGTCGCAATTGCGGAGGACCACCGGAAGACCCTTCGCGGCCAGCCCTAGCCATCCTCTGTTTTCTGTCATGCGTTGGGGGCTAACGTGCTCGAGGTTGAAGAAAGCCGAGACCAAAAGCCTCTGCGGAGAAAACGCCTTTCCCATTTTCATTTCGGTAGAGTAGATTTCATCATTGAATATCTTTTGTAATTTTATCCAATTTCAATAAAATAAATTTGTATAATCATCTAAAATCAGGATGAATCTAAATATATAAAAAGATTTAATTTTTGAATTACAGGATTATTATTCAAAATAAACCTTGATTATGATGCTAGTATGATTTTAATGGGAACTTGTGAATAATAAGAAGTGAAATGGTGAAATAAATATTAATGTGATGCTAGGATCAGTATGTATTCAAATATCCAAAAACATTTAATTTTTGAGTCACAAAGCAATTATTAAAATTAAAATTTAGAATAAATTCAATGATGTATATTATTGCTTACCTAGAAAATATAATTCTTAAAATCATTAAATGAATTTTTATATGTCTCTGGAATCCTAGTAAACTTGAATGTACAAAAATATTTAAATGTTCAACTCAATTTAGTTTAATTGCTTTATGATCACTAGTAAAACCTTGTATGGCCCTTAATGGAAACAAAAGCCTAAAAGCTTATAAAATAGGGAATAAATTGTATTTGTCTCTTGAAAACAATACAAATCCATGTATGCAAATATATTTAAAATAAGATTTAATTTGTATTCTTTTAATAGAAGAACATGTTAATTATAACAATAAACAATTAGGTAATCTATTGCAATTGAAGTTGAAATAATGCCGAACTAACTATAAAACATTTCTAGGATGGTATGCTGTCAACACCTGAAAAATGAATCAAAGATCATGTATGGTGTAGTTAGAAACTCAAAAGCGAAACTTGGCGATTTAAGCGTTTGTATTGTGATCATTTAGGCTATTTCAACAATAGATAAAATAACTTGTCTAAATGCTAAAATATGTAAAACTAGTTTAGTAACATTGTACAAAGTTTTTACTACCATGATCTGTAAAAGAATCATATTCCATTAAGGTTTGCCTATTAATCTCATTAGATCAAAACCCTTAAGTGATTAACCTTTTGATTTACTTTTGGCCGATTCCAAATAACGTTAACTTTACAATATCACTTAAGCCTTTTCAACAATGAACATAATATTTCATCTAAATGCTAAAACATATGAAATTGACCTAGTAGCACTCTCCAAAGTATGTACTATCATGTTATGAAAAGATAATCTCGTTTTGCTAAGGTTAGCATATTTATCCTATAGGTTGAATAACCTTAAGTGATAATGGTTAGCTACACACTTTCAATTCGATTTTGTAATACAAACCTTCATATCATATTAGCATTTTAAGCAATGATTATAATGTATCGCCCTAAAGCCTAAAATTTATGGAATCTACTTAGGATTGTTATACAAAGTATAAATCATCTTAGTATGAAGAAATAACCATAGTTCATCATGATTTGCATTCAAATCTTAATAGTGAATAGCCCTAAGTAGTCACATTTCTTTAGACCTTAATGCGAATGAATAAACTTTAGGTAATAATGAAGGAATCCTTAGTTAAGTTGTTTTTATCACCGAACCTTCTCTAATATCATGTAAGTTAGGCCAATAGCCTAAATCAATAGACCTAATCTGCGTAAAGCTAATTCTAAGCAAAATCACCTAAAGATAAAGAACAAATCATTCATACTCTAACATGATCAACCAAGCATTTTCATTAACTCACAAAGCAACTCATCTAATCTGAAATTGGTAAAGAATAATCTAGAATTGATCTTTAAGTTATAATCTCAGCAATATAAGAAAATATTCATATTTCACTTTGCTTTGAATCTGAATCCTAAAAGAGCAAAACCCGTAAGCATTTAGTATTAAGAACTCATATTGTGAATAGTAAATTCAAATGAAATTGCACCTAATGATTAATCTAACCAATTTTAGCATCTTGAATTAAGTAAATTAAGATTAATAAAGTCATAAAGAGCAATCCCTATTTCTTGTGAAGAGTTTTAGTTGTTTTGTTATCTCTTTCTTTTGCTCTTATTGAAGGTTAGTTATTTGCCTTTCTTTCCGTTGTTTGACGAGTAGACCGGACGTCTCTAGTTTCGTCTTCGCTGCGTAAATCGCCGCGATCCCGTCTTCATCGTATTCGTCAAATTAAGCAAGGCAAGCATCCTTTGACCATATTGAGCCCATTATTTTATATTCCTTTTGTGCATCAAATTGTTTTATGCATGCGATTACTTTATGTAAATTGCTATTTTGTGGTTTGGTAGTTATACTGTTGTCTCATGAACCTCCTTTGATGATTATGAACATGAGAACCTTGATAACCATAGATTGAGGATAGGCATTACTTAATGTCATCATGGGTATATCGATTATTTTATTCATGCTTAGCCATGCTTTAGAGTCAATGATGTACATGATCAAATCAATATTTGTTTTCCGAAAACATTGAAAATGTCATTTGTTGGTTGTGGGTACTTTGATTAAAACCCCAAATAAAACTATATGTTGATGCGGCGATTATTTGGCAATAGCGGGTTGTGCGAAGTAACTTGCACGTAGTGTAGGGTGGAGTGTCGCCGTGTCGGTTTAAGGACCGAGCAATGGGGCGCTATTGATCCGAGATTTCCGTGCAACCACAAGGGTGAGGATGGGTTAGCCATAGCCTATTAACTTATTTGGACATGGCTTTGCTCATTGGTAGGCGGGGAGCTAGCGGAGGCATTCCGTCGGATTGCTTGTGAGGGCTTCCATGCGATTCGTATGGGTAATTGCTCGGCGGTGCAGCGGTGTACGCCTTGCCATGGACAGAGCGTGGTGTTGGGTGTGATAAATGTGGATCCACGGCTTGGGTGAGTGTCTCTGTTTGTGGCGGGGTTAACGTCCGGCTGGATCAAAGTCATGTCTGAATAATGAACGGCTGTGTATGATCGCTCTGCAAGCACAATGTCCTATTGGAGGCAGTGTGTGATCTTGCAAAAGGTGGGTCATTCCTTGTGGGTAAAGTTGTACACCTCTGCGAGTTTAAATCTAATTAATTAGCCGTGCTTTCATGGTCATGAGCACTTGGTGATTTCATTCCAATGCTAGATGTTTTATTATTTCTCAAATGGGTTGGTATCATTTGTTTTGCAAAATGTGATTTATGTCAAAGGGCGACATTGATGGAATTTCAGAATGTGAATGATTAAATCGCTCACGTCATGGAGGATCGTGAGTGTTATTATGCTTTACTTATTTGTTATCAATCAATCAAATGCTCTTACAAATTCCGTTTGCAAATAACTTGATTTACAAATTCAAATTCGCTTTATGCAAATTAACTGTAGAAACCTTTCCTTTGAAGTGGCCTGCATGTATGGTAGGCTTTGCTCAAGTCTTGCTGAGTATGTAAAATACTCACCCTTGCCTAATTATATTGTAGGTGGTTTAGAAAGCGAAGCTTCGAGTTCGTTTCCATCGTAAGTTGCGGGATTTTTCTTCGCGTATTCTATCTGAAGTTTATGCAGTCGAGTTGCCTCACTGGGATTGGATGGGTAAACCACAAGGCTTGCTTCTTTTCTTTGCTATATTTCTCCGAGTTGTAATATTATTTGTATTATCGTTTCCGCTTAATTAATGTTTTGTATGGTTGTGATTTCCAATTGTTGTAAACATGTGAGTGCTAGCTCTTGATCCAGGAATAGTACGAGCAATCACATGGAGGTTCCTGTTCATCCGTAAAATGGGGTCTCACAGAGTTGGTATCGAGCTATCTTGATCGTAGGATAAACCTTAGATAGATTGGTCGTTAGCATTGAAATATGATAATTCAAAATCTTACTTTCAAAAGTTACTAAATTTGCAAAATGTAGACTTGCTATTCTTTCCTCATTCATAAGACTCTATTCTTGTCTCTATTTTCATTTTGTTTTGTAAACAAATTCCTCTTATCTCAAAAAGAAATCCTTGTCATGGTTTATCTTCGCTGTTGATTCTGAAGATGTTCAAGAGATGTTGCTGTCATTCCTCATGCTAACCAGAAGAAGACGCAATGTATACGCCAACATCTCAAGGAAATTGACAACACTTCGCCATTTCGACAAAACAGAAGGGTAACTTGAAGATGCTACTTCATAAAGAGTTAGCTTCACTCACAGGAAAAAGGCAGAAGATTAGAATATCTTACGATCTAGCTTAAGATAAGAAACCATTTAAGCATAGCATATTATTCCGCTTTAGTTATATAGAGCGATTTATGTTGTCGTTATGTCTCTTGCTACTTGAAATTGGTTTTGTTCTGAACGTTGGGACTGATTTATGTGTAACTTGACCATTATGGTTAAAGCTTCATAATAAATGGTCCTTATGTATGAATATGAAAACTCAACCCATAGGATAAATACAAAATCATGAAATAGTTTATCTCTTCTTTCCATAGGATTTCTACAACATGTGTAATCATTATTGGCATTAACCTTTCACAAAATCAAGTCTCATCCAGAATTAGTAATATAGTCCCCATTGCTACTCTTAGCTTTGCTTGAAATCACACTACTCATATATAGACCAAGCTAAGATCTTACCATATTAGTAAACACCAAACTAACTCAGGTCACTTTAGGCTAGTTAAAAACCAAATCTTTTCCCATAATAATTTCTAGCCATGCCTCAAAACTCACCTCATTATTTTGCCTAAATTATATTGAGTTTAAGTTAGAATCGGAAAAGTTCTATGGACCAGCGTAAACATTAGAATGATCGTCAAAAGGAAAACTAGAAAAAGTTGAAAACTCTATTTCCTAAAAGAAGTATAAAAGAGCATCATCAGTTGTGTACATATTCTTTTCCATCTAGGATTTAGTTTCTCTGTCTAATATACTATCCTCTTGTTGGATATCACATATACTCATTCTTGTAGAACTTTCCTAAGTCTTAAATTATTTCTCTAGAAGTGTTTCTTTCCTTATCCTTTGCAAAATAAAACCACCAACAAATCTTGTTGAAATAATTTGGAAGCAAATCAACAACATCATGACATCTATATCGGCAACTTGAAGAAAATAGATGTAACGAGCATCACAACTTCTCCGACTTCATCAAAGCCTCGGAAGACTAACACAACAAGTGGTGCGAAGATTAAAAGAAAACTCGTCATTGAATAGTCTACTTTGGGAGATAAGTATTATACAAGTTACACATTATTCTAGCTATATAGTAAACCTGTTATGCTTAAATACATAGGGCGATGAAGAAAAACCTTAGATACCCTTCCTACATACTAAGCAAAATATATGCATATTATTTACGTGTTATTGAAACTCATTGTTTGTCTTTCTATTGCTTTCGGGTTACTCTCGTGAATGTTAAACCACGAGTTGAAATTTACGACGTGTTAACCCTACTTAATAAGAAAATTTTAATTAAAAAGATTTTAAAGAACGAAATGTTGCCTCATAAACCAAACTAGAAACTACTTAATCTGCGTGGAAACCACAACTAGAGTTAGTTGGAAAGAATCAAGTAGTACTTCGTAATATAGATAACTCTTATCTGACCGTCTTTCTCCGACTCCAACATCTTGTCAACCGCGGTCGTAAAACGCCTCTAATCCAATAGAATTCTGTTTAAATGACCTTACTCTAATAAATATGGTTGCAGAATGCCGCGACACAATTCACTAACACACCTACTAAAAGTGATGAGTAATAAAATTTTTAGCCTTTGTAATCAACTTTCGGCTCTCCCCAAACCGTCTTGGTTAAAATGCATCCTTTCACTCATCTCAAGTATTTTAACATACTCTGTATCTCTCTTTAAATTAGCTCATTCTTGCTAATAATACTCGGTATAAACTGCTAACATTCCTTGTCTACTTCGTGAAACTACGCAAGACTCAAACTACCAAGAAATGATAATCCTATCTAAGTTCAACCAAATCTTTAGTATTTAGCTAAAGCACTTCCCTTACATAGCAATCGATATAACTCTCCACTTTCCTTAAGTTCAAAAAGTGCACGCGCAAAAACAAACTAACAAGAAAAACGATTACTAGTATCTCTAACCATGGTATAAATGCTCACCATAACTGGACAAAATCATTTAAGGCACACCCTTCGATTCTAGCAACTAGCACAAAATATTTCCAACCTTGGCATGATTCTAGCCGAGCCCAGAGCACACTGTGGGAATGCGCCTTCAGTTCAGAGAAAGCGTATTTTCCTTTTTCTCTGGGTTTTCCAAATCGAGTCAACCTCATATGTGCATAACTTTTGCGTTTCTAAAACCAAATTAAGTGAAACAAGTTCTAAAATCTAGTTCTTCCGTAATACGCAAAAATATTTTGAAAAACAGTATTGGATGAATTTGAAATTCAAATTTGAATAAATGGTTTAAAGATGTGCTACATATTAAAATGTTGCAAACAAACTCAAAATTTAATGAAACTAATTTTGTTTGAATCCTTATGCTACCAGAAACTCAAGTATATATAGGAATGTTTATATTTCACCTTTGTTGGATCGTTTTATACCAAAGGTTATTTTCAATCCAATAAATACTCAAAAATGAATAAATTGTGCAAGAGGAATATGAAATAAATGAAATTGATTTATAAACTTTTATATGGCAGTAGGCTACCACATTATCTTTGAAATGACTAAAGTAGGAGCTTGAATTAGATTTGTTCTCATGAATGGTAAATAGTCCGCATGGAAAAGATGTATGTATATATATAGGTGACTAGTACATAAATAAAGTTCATAAATAAGTAAAAAGGTAAGAGAAGGGCTCCTTAGGGCCATGTTATCTGCTGCAACAATAATAACCATAATGCATTGTAGTCTGTGCTTAAATTCTTAAGCAATATATGCCTCCATGTTATATGTACCTAAAGAATTGAGTATGATCAACCAGGTGTGTAGAAAATGTCACAAGTAAGTGCTAATGCATGAATAACTAGTTCCTGAATGCCTTGCATGATCAGACCATGTAATATAGTAAGAATCACTGTTATAAGGTTATGATTAACACTTAACCACGTAGCTGAAGTATCAATACTTGTGTTATCTAAATAGTCATAACTTTCATAAACTAAGTTCAAATTTGAAAAGACCAAATCCTATAACTTTGATGAATAATATCTTTGCTGGTTAGGCAAAAATACTTCATATTAATACAAAGTTGAGCTAAGTATACCT
Source organism: Guadua angustifolia (assembly GCA_036346375.1). NCBI lineage: Eukaryota > Viridiplantae > Streptophyta > Magnoliopsida > Poales > Poaceae > Guadua > Guadua angustifolia. The sequence goes on from CM070501.1 coordinate 26,893,298, forward strand.
TAGGCCCTAATGAACATTATATGAAAAGCATCTCGGATAAAAGCCAAATATCAGAAAAAAAACCATTTTAAAATACTCTTAAGATTATCCCCTACTTATGCCAGAAAAATGAGTCAATTGTCATGGATAGTGTAGTCGCAAGTTGAGACTTAATACGACCCAAAATAGTGTTACGCGATTAGTCTCTGAAGCCTTTTTGTCCACTCGTAGAATACCTCGTCTAAGTGCAAATTCCGTGTAGAATAGCTCAAAAACGATGTTTAAGATATGTACTTAAATTTTCTAAGAAAATGTTCTATTTACAGCTCTTGGGTCATGTAGTTTCTGCTTGCGCAAAATCCTTAAACGATAAGAGTTCCCGTACCTCTTTTGGCCGATTTCTTATAGCGTAAACTTTAGCATCCTGTAAGCCTTTTCAGCAACAGGTATAATACCTCAACTAAACACTAAAAATTATAAAATGAGTTTAGAAACATTATTCAATGTATATACAACCTTGTTCTAAAGAAATAACGTTATTCCATAGTGTTTATCATAGAAATCTTAGTAGTTGAAAAACCTTGAAAAATGACACTTGAACATAGACACTTGTCCCAGAAGAATTCTGCTCAACTCCACCTTGAATTTCAATCATCATTTGTCATCCCTCCAACAACGCCAATGGACGTCTATCTGTACTTAAAACTGGAAGGCCAAAATTTCTTGCTTTTGTTATTGTAAATATGGGCATTATGCCAACCGTTGCCTAAAGAAGAAACAAACTCTATATTATTCTCAACCCCAGGAAGTTTTGTAACAACCTTAAAACTGACTTCAAGAATCTGAAGATCAACAATTCTTTAAACATGCACCTAATCTAACTCAAAACATCAGTCCCAGTTATTCACAACGCATATTCGCGATGGAAGTTTGTAACCTACCAGATGCAGCATCGAATTGATAGCGTCGCCCGCATTAGCTAAGAAGGATTTGGATATCTTGTTTACATCTACTCAAGAAGAGATCTACTTCACCTCATCAAGGAAGACGTTAGAAATTTCCAAGCCATCGCAAAGACTTAGAAAACCTTAAGTGCTCATGTCAGCCCCTGCCTCGATATCAGGCGTTGAACATAAACATCTTTTCATATGATTGTATCTAGCACTTGTTGTGATATTGAGTATGCCTTTTGTGTATTCAATTCCTGCAATCAGTCTTTTGGCCCTGTACATTTCATTCCTTCATAGTTGCCAAATCCAAAGAAAACGAAAACCCTCTATCTGCTAAAATAATCAGACGAATTAAATCATCAGGATCATTTCATAACCCTCTTGCCTCAACCCAATCCCGGAATTATTGCCATCTTGTTTTCAATCTAAAGTCAATCCGAAATGATATTTATTCTCGGCTCATTTCATCAGCCAATGTCGAACTAGATAAGTCAATCATTGTATTCAAATATCCCTGTTGGTATTAAATGTTCGATTCCTCCCAAATAAATCTCACGACAATGCAACCTTTCCTTCTCCTCAAAAATTCTAAATGTATCACATACCACTCTCTAAAGTAGATTATCTTTATTAACAGTATTGAATATTTAATCAGAAGAAATATGTAGAAGATACTAGTATCTCTCATCTGCTTACCTAAAACTAAAATAGAATTCTTTTCTATTTCGGACACGCCAACTTGGAATCGCAAAATGAAAATCCAGTGAAGCAATTGCGATGAAGACGAAGTGTCAACCAAACGACAAAGTTATCTCCGAGAAAGAATTCCCAAATCTATCTCCTCCTCAAGATTTGCAAAGTTCGTGATATTCGCCGTTTCCACATCCGAGATAACCTGGCGCCAGGATATATTAGGCTATATCGTATCGCTGAGAAAATGGAATAAAAGGCATACAAATTAGAGTTGTCATCCTAGCTCCAGCGTTTATCGTATCTTCTAGGTATCGCAATTAAGGAATTATCTACATCTTTATTCTGAGCTCATCCAGCTAAATGGAAATCGATTTATAATCTGATTCAACTTGTCGAGAGTGTCCGATTAAAATCCTAAAAGAAACTAAGCGTCGCACTCGTAGTAAATGCAAGACGATCAAGATTCACGGAGCACTCATCCTGAAGAAGAAGCAATTTGGAAACAAGAAGACCGACTCAGGAAGAAGTTTCCTGACTTCTCTTAGAAATACTTTCCCTTAGACCCGCCAAATCTCGGGGTCGAGATTTCTGTAAGGGGGGTAGATCTGTAACATCCTGAAAATTCAATAAAGTAAAAATAAATATTTTAAATTTGAAAATATTTATTTCTGAGTTTCTTGGCATTATTGGATTTTATTTGGATCTCCTGTGATTTATTCTTTATATGAAAAATTCAACAAATGGAAATAAAGAATGGAACAGAGGAAAAGGCAAAAATATAAAAAAGTAAAAATTTGGGAAATTGCCATGAGAACTCTAATCATTCAATTAAATCATCTGAGCTAGCAATTGAAATGTTATGCATAAACAAATGAGGAGATAAAAGGAAAAGACAACATTTAAATCAAAATAATGCAATGTCAGAATTTTCATAAAATAATGGAACCGTATTTTGACATGAGAATTTTATAGAAGCATCCTGAGATTAAATTCTTTTGAAAAACAAAGTTTGAAAAATAATAGAATCCAATTGATCTCAAAGGAAAATCAAAATTTAAAACGCAAATCAGGATCAGTCATTGCCGTGTGGGCCAATTATTGCTACTCCGTTCCGTTGGCGCATTGGAAAATTCTCAGTGGCTGACAATGGACCCAGGGCCCCACCTGCCAGCTCCTTCTCCCCCCAACACCGTTCACTCCACTGAAGAACTCTCCCGAAGCCCGTTCGTTCCACTGGCGTCTACTCCCGAAGCAGGAGTACAGCCCACTACCAAGCCAATGCATTGCTCCTTAGTGATCACCAGAGGCAGCGCCTTCATTTCCACTCGCCTCTCCTTCATTCCCCTCTTCTTCTCTCACGAGCTGCAAGAGAACTCCTGCAATTCCTCCATTGCGCAAGCTACAAAGCTCAAGCCGACATCAATTCGAGGGGTAGAGCAAACCATTTACAAATTCCTCCGGATGCAGCCTCTAGAGCTTCTAGTGATCAAGCTCGAGCAAAAAGAGTTGGTCTCCTTCATGCGAAATGTGGCTGCCGCCGCTCGCATCTTCTTCCCCATGGCCGGCCACGGTGGTGGTGAGCCCTGAGCTTCTCCTCCTGTAAACCTTAGGAATGGAACCCCTAGCTAGCCTCCTCATGCTTAATTCGCCACCGATTTCACCTCTAATGGCCTTGTCTTCTTCTTCCTCGAGACGCCATTTCGCCGACTTGAGCTCGTGGGCTGGCTGCTCGGAGACTCTTCCGAATCTCCACTGTCTCCAGACTCTCCCTGCCTTGGTCGATCTTCTTTGGTGTTGTCGCAATTGCCGGAGGACCACCGGAAGACCCTTCGCCGGCCAGCCCTAGCCATCCTCTGTTTCGGTTCTGTGCGTTGGGGGCTAACGTGCCTGAGGTTGAAGAAGCCGAGCCAGAAGACGCCTCCTGCGGTAGAAAACGCCTTTCCCATTTTCAGTCATTTCCAGCCGAGTAGATTTCATCATTGAATATCTTTTGTAATTTTTATCCAATTCCAGTAAAATAAATTTGTATAATCATCTAAAATCAGGATGAATCTAAATATATAAAAAGATTTAATTTTTGAATTACAGGATTATTGTTCAAAATAAACCTTGATTATGATGCTAGTATGATTTTAATGGGAACTTGTGAATAATAAGAAGTGAAATGGTGAAATAAATATTAATGTGATGCTAGGATCAGTATGTATTCAAATATCCAAAAACATTTAATTTTTGAGTCACAAAGCAATTATTAAAATTAAAATTTAGAATAAATTCAATGATGTATATTATTGCTTACCTAGAAAATATAATTCTTAAAATCATTAAATGAATTTTTATATGTCTCTGGAATCCTAGTAAACTTGAATGTACAAAAATATTTAAATGTTCAACTCAATTTAGTTTAATTGCTTTATGATCACTAGTAAAACCTTGTATGGCCCTTAATGGAAACAAAAGCCTAAAAGCTTATAAAATAGGGGAATAAATTGTATTTGTCTCTTGAAAACAATACAAATCCATGTCTGCAAATATATTTAAAATAAGATTTAATTTGTATTCTTTTAATAGAAGAACATGTTAATTATAACAATAAACAATTAGGTAATCTATTGCAATTGAAGTTGAAATAATGCCGAACTACTTAAAACATTTCTAGGATGGTATTCTGTCTAACACCTGAAAAATGAATCAAAGATCATGTATGGTGTAGTTAGAAACTCAAAACGAAACTTGGCCGATTTAGCGTTTGTATTGTGATCATTTAGGCTATTTCAACAATAGATAAAATAACTTGTCTAAATGCTAAAATATGTAAAACTAGTTTAGAAATACTGTACAAAGTTTTTACTACCATGATCTGTAAAAAGAATCATATTCCATTAAGGTTTGCCTATTAATCTCATTAGATCAAAACCCTTAAGTGATTAACCTTTTGATTTACTTTTGGCCGATTCCAAATAACGTTAACTTTACAATATCACTTAAGCCTTTTCAACAATGAACATAATATTTCATCTAAATGCTAAAACATATGAAATTGACCCTGTAGCACTCTCCAAAGTATGTACTACCCTGCTATGAAAAGATAATCTCGTTTTGCTAAGGTTCGCATATTTATCCTATAGGTTGAATAACCTTAAGTGATAATGGTTAGCTACACACTTTCAATTCGATTTCCTGTAATACAAACCTTCATATCATATTAGCATTTTAAGCAATGATTATAATGTATCAGCTAAAGCCTAAAATTTATGGAATCAGCTTAGGATTGTTATACAAAGTATAAATCATCTTAGTATGAAGAAATAACCATAGTTCATCCTGTGTTGCATTCAAATCTTAATAGCTGAATAGCCCTAAGTAGTCACATTTCTTTAGACCTTAATGCGAATGAATAAACTTTAGGTAATAATGAAGGAATCCGTAGTTAAGTTGTTTTTATCACCAGAACCTTCTCTAATATCATGTAAGTTAGGCCAATAGCCTGAATCAATAGACCTAATCTGCGTAAAGCTAATTCTAAGCAAAATCACCTAAAGATAAAGAACAAATCATTCATACTCTAACATGATCAACCAAGCATTTTCATTAACTCACAAAGCAACTCATCTAATCTGAAATTGGTAAAGAATAATCTAGAATTGATCTTTAAGTTATAATCTGCAGCAATATAAGAAAATATTCATATTTCACTTTGCTTTGAATCTGAATCCTAAAAGAGCAAAACCCGTAAGCATTTAGTATTAACAGAACTCATATTGTGAATAGTAAATTCAAATGAAATTGCACCTAATGATTAATCTAACCAATTTTAGCATCTTGAATTCGTAAATTAAGATTAATAAAGTCATAAAGAGCAATCTCTGTTTCTTGTGCAGAGTTTTAGTTGTTTTGTTATCTGTTTCTTTCGCTCTTATTGAAGGTTAGTTATTTGCGTTCTTTCCGTTGTTTGACGAGTAGACCGGACGTCTCTAACCGTCTTCGCTGTAAATCGCCGCGATCCCGTCTTCATCGTATTCGTCAAATTAAGCAAGGCAAGCATCCTTTGACCATATTGAGCCCATTATTTTATATTCCTTTTGTGCATCAAATTGTTTTATGCATGCGATTACTTTATGTAAATTGCTATTTTGTGGTTTGGTAGTTATACCTGTTGTCTCATGAACCTCCTTTGATGATTATGAACATGAGAACCTTGATAACCGTAGATTGAGGATAGGCATTACTTAATGTCATCATGGGTATATCGATTATTTTATTCATGCTTAGCCATGCTTTAGAGTCAATGATGTACATGATCAAATCAATATTTGTTTCGAAAACATTGAAAATGTCATTGTTGGTTGTGGGTACTTTGATTAAAAACCCCAAATAAAACTATATGTTGATGCGGCGATTATTGGCAATAGCGGTTGTGCATTTAACTTGCACGTAGTGTAGGGTGGAGTGTCGCCGTGTCAGTTTAAGGACCGAGCAATGGGACGCTATTGATCCGAGATTTCCGTGCAACCACAAGGGTGAGGATGGGTTAGCCATAGCCTATTAACTTATTTGGACATGGCTTTGCTCATTGGTAGGCGGGAGCTAGCGGAGGCATTCCGGTACGGATTGCTTGTGAGGGGCTTCCATGCAGTTCGTATGGGTAATTGCCTGGCCGGTGCAACGGTGTACGCCCTGCCATGGACAGAGACGTGGTGTTGGGTGTGATAAATGTGGATCCACGGCTTGGGTGAGTGTCTCTGTTTTCAGGGCGGGGGTTAACGTCCCGGGCTGGATCAAAGTCATGTCCAGGTAATGAACAGCTGTGTATGATCGCCTGGCAAGCACAATGTCCTATTGGAGGCATGTGTGATCTTGCAAAAAGGTGGGTCATTCCTTGTGGGTAAAGTTGTACACCTCTGCAGAGTTTAAATCTAATTAATTAGCCGCGCTCGCGGTCATGAGCACTTGGTGATTTCATTCCAATGCTAGATGTTTTATTATTTCTCAAATGGGTTGGTATCATTTGTTTTGCAAAATGTGATTTATGTCAAAGGGCCGACATTGATGGAATTTCAGGAATGTGAATGATTCGTCGCTCACGTCATGGAGGACTGTGAGTGTTATTATGCTTTACTTATTTGTTATCAATCAATCAAATGCTCTTACAAATTCCGTTTGCAAATAACTTGATTTACAAATTCAAATTCGCTTTATGCAAATTAATCAGAGAAACCTTTCCTTTGAAGTGGCCTGCATGTATGGTAGGCTTTGCTCAAGTCTTGCTGAGTATGTAAAATACTCACCCTTGCCTAATTATATTGTAGGTGGTTTAGAAAGCGAAGCTTCGAGTTCGTTTCCATCGTAAGTTGCGGGATTTTTCTTCGTCGTATTCTATCTGAAGTTTATGCCTGGTCAGTTGCCTGCGGGATTGGATGGGTAAACCACAAGGCTTGCTTCTTTTGCTGCTATATTTGTCTGAGTTGTAATATTATTTGTATTATCGTTTCCGCTTAATTAATGTTTTGTATGGTTGTGATTTCCAATTGTTGTAAACATGTGAGTGCTAGCTACTGATCCAGGGAATAGCACAGTAATCACATGGAGGTTCCTGTTCATCCGAACGGGGTCTCACACCCACTCTCAGTCACTAACACACGAAATAGAGTGCCCATACGTATATGGAATGACTTTCTATATTTCAATCAAATTCATACATTCCAATTTGATTTCTGATATATAATTAGAAATATTATTAATTAAAAAATTCATACCGTTAATTTTGTTTTTGTAAAATCTTGTATGTTTTGGACTCTTTTGGATAAAAAGATATGGATCTATCCTACCCTTAGGCCACTATCTCGAATGGAACAAACCCAGTCAGTCTGGCCAAGGGTGATCCACTCACACCTTAATTATATTCCGCACCTCAGTTTCAAGGTTCTGTTTGGCAGAGCTCCAGATCCCAATTCTACCTCAGATCTGAAACTTATAGGCTAAAATAAAGTGAATTAAGTTTATATTTTTAGTCTAAAATGTAAACAAGATAACCCACCTAAACACTTTTAATGTACCCATAGCTTCAGCTCTATAAATTTTTGGAGTTAGAAATACCCTACTCCGCTAACTCCACGGATTTTAATAGAGCTAGAGTTACGCCAAACACCCTCTCAATCGACGTTTTACCCTTTTGTTACCACTACTCAACCTTAATTCCTTTGACCTTTCACCCTGCCACCATCCACCCCCATCCACCTCCATCTCTATCTCCGATCTCGCCGCCACCTATGCCGCAACACCTCCTATAAGCCTCCTATTCCCTATCCCCCCACCCTTACCATCGGCCAACCCTCTCCACCACCACTCGCCGACGAATCACGTGCTTGGATCTTAAGTGGAGAATCTTTGAGCTAAGGGAACTGATGTGACACACAGCGGCGATTGCCACCCGCCCCCACCCTAATCCGTCATAAGAGGTAAAAATTGGATCCCAAAGTTCGCATCTCTCTTTGGATATTTTACTTTATCTAGTTCAAGTACAATTGCAAGAAACATGTAGTTAGAGAAGAGTATATATCAGTTTTACCTTTACCTTATTGGCCACGTGTGATGGATCAGCATCTGCACCTTCAGATGCAGGAATCCCACAATCTTCTACCAAGTAACCAAAGCACGAGGCCATCGCATAATGTAGGGAAAGAAATCACCATCATATGCCCTCTCGAGCAACAACTTCACTTCCATTGTTTCCAAGCAGAGGGACATGAAGCAGCAATATAGTGGAGTGACACGCAAAAACTCTGAAGTCGCCAAGTACACGAAGTCATCCCTAATCTCCAGAACAGTCAGTCCGGGATGGTCGTCCCGTAGGATCCCGGCGACCATCTGACGAACCTCCTCCTCCAACTGGACGGTCTCGTGCAGCTCTGTCACAACACCATGTTTGTCCACTTTTCTTGTGACGATAGCAAAGTTGAATCCCTCTGCGTAAGCAGTACAGAGAGTGCGGTCCTTCGTCCCACAGACGAAGAGCCTATCAACCGGCCTCCTCAACTCCGGCGAGGCGAGTAAAACGGAGAACTGCACAACCGTCGTGTTCAGTGCAAGCGTGTAATGTTGGTTCCTGGATGTCCAGTACAAATAGCCACTGGCCTGCATGCCGGGGTAAAGCCACATCGTACCATTTTCGTGCGGCTGCGCGGTGACGTTGAACCATGGGTGAATCTGCCACGCCCTTGTGTCGGAAGAGAAGATCGCGACCGCCACCCTCGATTCATTGTGCCAAACGGCGACCACCCTGAACCGAGTAGGGTCCTCATCGGAGTGGAACAAATGGAGGCCCAAGAGCTTGCAGTAGCCGCGATGGTTCGCCTTCAGGTCATCCGGAGGATTGCTGATGAAGGTCAGGCTAGGGCTTGAGGCCCGCACCATGGGGTTGAAGAGGGCTAGGTTGCCCCCGACCAATTCCGCGAGGAGGAGGTGGCCGCCGCGGCAGTCCTTATCACCCAGCCGGACGTGTGGTGGCTAGGCTGGGCGGAGGTTAGAAACCCGTACTACTACCACCTAGAGCCACAAGTACCGTACTACCGCTCCTGAGTAGCCGATAGTATTGCTCTACTGTAATTCCCTCAAGAGAACTTTTTTGGTAAATAACTACCGCCACTAGAGACCGGTAGTCCCGTCGGACCAGCACTACCACTGTCTCAGGCCGGTAGTGTTGCTCAACATAGGCAGCACCTTAAATTATTTCAAATTCAAAATAAAATTCGAATCAAATTCAAATTCAAACACTGTAAGCTCAAACCAAATTAATAACTCATCACTAAAAAGATAGATCTCCACGTGATCACCAACGAGGCCGGCAACCACGAGCCACCCAAGTCACGCAAACGCTCCACTGCCGAGGTTGGCTGATGGTACAACTCATTGACCCATTGTCACGCTAGATCCATCTGTGCGCTATGGGCAAGCAGCGCTGGCAGAATTGCTCGTTAGCACTCAATCAAAATTGTTTCTATTATAGTAGTCAACCGTTTAAAATTAAAATGAGTCTATTTTGAGAAAAAAAGTGTTAATAAGGTTCGCTCGATAGTGCCGTTAACTCAAATTTGAAATAACCACTTAAATAGTAAGCAAAATGATTTGAATAGTGCTTTTATACATAACCCTTTAATACAGGTTGCACAAATCTTAAAACATGTGAAAGGACAAATAATTATCATCTACCATACAACACCATCGATACAGAATTCTCACTTGCAATAAGCAATGGAAACCGTAAACTTAACCAACCTTTTCTTGCAAACATGATACATTTTCTCATGAGAAGTTCAGGCCCCACAAGTTTGTATGCCGCCCAATAGCTTGTCAATCAGTTGGAAATAAGCAACCCTCCATGTCTTGCCAAATAAAAAGATAATGAACACCGCCCAAAGACCCAAAACAAATCCTGCAGCCAGCCCGAGAAAAAAGTTCCTCGCCTCTGATTGATGTTCATCAAGATAACCTCTAGTTACCTCAGGCCCTGAACAGTTCCTAGGAAGAGGAAGCCCGCAGAGATAGTTGTTGCCGATGTACGACAATTCTGGATCAGTAAGTGCCTGCAGCTGATTCCCTGAGGGTATTCTTCCTGAGAGATTATTGTATGACAGGTTCAACTTGATTAACATTGTTATGTCTGAGATACTGGAAGGAATTTCACCAGAGAGCTCATTGAATGACAGATCGAGAGACTCCAATGATCGTAGCAAGCCGATCTTCTCTGGAATCCTGCGGACAAATGATTATGGGAGAAGTTCAAGTTTGCCAATTTATCAATGGTTGTTATTTCATCTGGAATCTCTCCGACTAAATTGTTGCAGGACAAATCAAGACCAATAATAGATATGATGTTACTGGTGTAGTTAAGATACTGGCCTTTCGTTACCACTTCTAGGCTATCATCATATTTTCCTGACCAAAAGGTGTCAGGGTTTCCTGGCCTTTCATAACCCCACCATAAGGGGTTATTGTATGTTTGTCTGTGATCTTGAGTCATTGCTTTCAAGTTGGCAAATGAATGCGGTATAGAGCCCGATATTCTGTTATATGCAAGGTCCAAGTATTGTAGATTTCTAAGCTCTGTGAGCTGAACTGGAATAGAGCCAGAGAACATATTACGCCGCAACCGCAGATAAGACAAATTGGGCAATTTCTTTGCTATCCATGTCGGTAACTCTCCGACAAACTTGTTGTGGGCAAGATCAAGAAGATCAAGAAGAATCAACTCCTTAAACCATCGCCAGCAAATTAAGATGATCAAGGTTGTAACACCTTTGCGAAGCCCTGCGTGGCAGTTAACGAGATGCAGGCACCAATGTTGGAAGTTTGCAGTTTGGCCCCAACGATCTGGGAGGAGTGCTGGTAATCGCATCCATTTGGCCACAGCTGCCCATAATTGCTGGACTTTTGTGCATTCCATGAACAGATGGCTGATAGTTTCGAGACTTCGACAACACATGGGACAAAAATATTGATTCGGCCACCCCCTCTGCTGCAGTCGTTGAGCCGTCCATAGGCGGTTTTGGTGAGCTAGCCACATAAATACTTTGCATCGCAGAGGCGCCCATGTTGGCCAAACTGCAGTATGGAAGGATGAGTAAGTGCTCCCCAAGAACTGCATATTGTACGCTGATGAGGCTGTGTAATTTCCGTTGGATGTGTGCGTCCAAGTTATGCTATCACGGATCTCTGGCTACAGTTGAACAGGTTGTAGTCTGAGCCATAGATTGACATACTGTAGTAGAAGATGAGGTGTTAGATTGTGTTTGATGTCCCGAATCCAGTTGTTGTTGGATAGGGCATCAGCCACACATCGTGATTTCCGCCTGGAGTGTTTGTAGAGATCCGGCGCGTGCTGAGACGGTGCCATCCCTTGCAGCCATCTGTCTGTCCAGAAATAAGCCGTTTGACCGTTTCCAATGGTAACTTTGGTAGCTGTGGAGAAAAGTTGTAAATCAGTTCGATCACATGGAGTCCATTGTCCTGTCCATGGTCTATCCGGATCCCTCCATCTGAGCCAAAGCCAGCGTATTCGCAGCGCTCTTGCAAACCTGTTGAGGTCTAGAATGCCTAGTCCTCCCATGTTGTAGGGCCGACAAACTGTTGTCCACCGTACTTTGCAGTTTCCTCCGTGGGTTTGTCCGTTTCCTGCCCATAAGAATTTTCTTCTGAGCTTGTCGAGGTCAGTGACAAATTTTTTGGGTGGCCTGATCACTGTGAGGAGGTATATTGGAAGCGAGGTGAGGACTGATTTTACTAAGATCAGGTGGCCTCCCATAGTGTAACATCCTGAAAATTCTAAACAGTGAAATGCTATAATCTGAATTTGCATTTTGAGTATTTTTGAGTTTATGGAGTTTTTGGTTTTTCCTAAATTGGTTTCTGTATTTTTGAGTTTATGGAGTTTTTGGTTTTTCCTGAATTGGTTTCTTTGATTTGGTGTTGCCAAAACAACTAAAGGAAGTGGGAGAAGTCGAATGAACCCAAAGAAGAATTGGGAATAAATTATCTTCTGAATCCAAATAGCTGGAGAAATCGAATTACACACTGATAAAAAGATACAAATATCAATTGGGATAATAAAAATGAAAAAGGAGGTTAGTTTGACTAGAAACAGTGCGCCCTCAAAATTCGTGAAAAAAATATCCAAAGCACACCTCCAGCTGAAAAATTTACCCAGTCACCTTTGGTACAGTATTTACCATTGGTAAAAATCTTGGGAATTTATCAGATCGAATAAAGCCCCAAATAATTCGAAAATAGAAAACAGCAAAAGCTGAAAAATAGAATGTCAGAATTTTTATAAATTGCTGGAGCAACATCTTGAGCTGAAAATTTTATATAAGGATCCTTGCCTCAAATAAATTTCAAAAACAAAGTTTCAAAAATTTTATAAAAGATTTGAATAGTCTGGTAATTCAAACACAGAAATAGGAATTCAGTGCACTGTACCATATCCGAATTTTGGTAAATGTTGTGCTAGATATTTTAACCCCAAATTTTCTCAGAAGCTTGTTTATTGCCAGGAGAGAGTATGCAAAAAGTGGGCAAAATTGGCCGAAGAAGCTTAGTGGAAAATTAATGCAAGTCCTTTGCATTTGACCAAATCCAGCCTTAAGCAAATCCTTGCCCTCACTGCCATGTGGGTCCAGTCCCACCAGTCAGCCTCTTCTCTGATTTGCTTCGCTCTGGTTCTTCTCCTCCTCAAGCGAGCTGCTCTCGCTCTCTCTCCGATCCTTGCTGAGTCACTCGCCTGCGGTCGTACTGGAGCTCCTCCCGAGTCACTCAGCGGCGTCTTGGCTCGCACCAGTGGCGTACGCTGCCTCCGCCAAAGCCCGATGCTCATTGATGCAGCGCACTACGCCCGTGATATCCGAGTGAGGCAGCACAGGCGATTCATTCGGGAGTTCCCCTATTGGCTCACTGCAAAAGACCCATTTCGTATCGCCTGGAGGCTTCCGAACCCTTCTCAACTCCCTGCTGGAGCCAACACTGCCTTTTCCCTCCTTTCGCCATTTTCTCGCCAAGAAACAGAAGGAGGGGGAGAGAATGGAATTTCGGTGATCTGGTGAGAGGTACTACGAATCAGTTGGCCTAGAGCATCCTCCAGTATCCCTGAGTTCGTTCCCCTGCTTCATTTCAGCTCATTCCGTGCGGAACGTCGTCGCCACGGGGTCCTTCTTCTTCGGCTCCGGTGCACCGACGACAGCTCGTTCCGGCTCATCTCCAACCCGGACACCAGGTGAAATAGCATCCCCTACCTTCACCGATGCTACTTGAAACTTTCTTCCTGGAATGCTTCGCCGGCGAAGTCGCGGCCTTCGCCAGTGGCTCACGCCGCCCTCGGCGGTGGCGACCACCCTCCCGCCACCCGAGCCATGGGAGTACCACCAATAAGCCATACTGTCATGATGCTCTAGATGTCGTCATTCGCCGCTCGGTGATGTCACGGCGGTGAGGAAGAAACCGAAATGCCTTGTTTTGGGTCTCTATCATTTGGGCCCTACTGTCGGTCGAGTGTGTGGCGTAGCTCTCAGCAGGTAGGAGAACGTTTTCGGTCGGTAAAACGTGTTCTGGGTTTTCAACTGAAATCTAAAACCTAAGCTAAATTCAAATGGACATAATGTTTGGAAATACTGCTCAAAATTTAGCTAAATAAGTCCCTAAAATCACATAAGATCCAATAGTATCAGAACATACGAAAATATTCTTGAAAAAGTCACTATGTGGATTTCTGCAATGAAAATACCGCAATAGGTATTTATGTGCTAAGGAAAAAGATTAATTTGGATTACACCAAAATCAATGAAATCAAATATAGTTGAAATGCTTGTTCTGGAATGAGTTTAAGTTTGTAAAAACATTATACTTGAAGTTAGTTTACCTTGCTAAATAAATTCATGTGTGATTCAGCTAAAAAGAGAATGAGTATAAAATAAAATGCTGCAAGAAGAAATAAATGGATTTCAGCAGATATAGATGACATAAATTTCTGGGAGTTAGTATGTGTTGAAAGTGAATCAAGAATCAAACACAATATAGTTGGAAACTAAGTTGAGTCTTGGCCGATGTTGACGTTAAACAATATGGTCATTTAGGCTATTTCAGTGGTAGATAAAATAGCTTGTCTAAACACTAAAGTCAGTGAAACCAGTCTAGAAACATTGTACAAAGTTTTTACTATCATAAGCTGTAAAAAGAGTTATATTTGGTTAAGGTTTGCATGTTAATCTTGTCAACCAAAAATCCTTAAATGTTAACATGTCACCTCGCGTTCTTGCCGATTTTGTAAAACGTAAACTTTACAATGTCATTTAAGCCTTTTCAACGATGAATATAAAGTCTCGTCTAAAGTGTAAAACTTATGCAATCTGATCTATGGTGTTGTCCAAAGTATGGACTACCCAAATATAAAAAGATAATCTCATTCCATCATGTATTGCCTATTTATTTTGATGGTTTAATAACCCTAAGTATTCACCTATTTAAAGGCTGTGTGAGGAATGAATGAACTGTAGCGCAATTGAAGAAAACTATAGTTAGGTAGTTTTTATCACCAGAACCTTCTCAAACCTTATGTAAAATAAGCCAGTAGCCTACATCTGAAGATCTAACTTGTACAAAACCAATTCTAAGTGAAATCAAATTGAGGTAAAAGAATTTATCACCCATGAACTTGTATGGTCATTTGAGACCTTTCATTAACATACAAAGTAACTCCTCTAAACCTAGATTTAGTAAAGAACAACCTAGAATTGATCCCTAAGATATGCTCTGTAAGGATCTAAGGAAATAATCTTGCTTTGTCTAGCTTTGGCCTGTAGTCCTACTCAAGCAAAACACTTAAGCAATAAAGTTCCAGAATGCATGCTGGGAGTAGTAAGATCAATACACCTTGCAACTAATGAATAATTTTATAAGTTTAAACAATCTTTGCATCTTGAATTCGAAAAGTATAATCAAACGATTCATAAGAAGAGAATGCTGGATCTTGTGCAATGGTTTTATTCGCTTTTCTATTTGTTTCTTTCATTCTTTCCTTGCCAGTTTATAATTTGCGATTGGTTATTTCGAATGCAACGTGTAGACACAGATTCCCTCGAGGAGGAGGAGGCAGCTGCCGAACCAGGGTTTGACATTTGCGACGAAGAGCAAGGCAAGCAGTTCCTTGACCATGTTGAGCCTACTAATTCACCTACTGTATGTTGTTTTTGCAACTGTATAGTGCATCCGGATAATTCTCCATAAAAAACTGCTATCTTGGGTAAGGTTAGTAACTATCCTTGGAATTTATGGTTTTTCTTAATATGATTGTTACTGTGAACCTTGTAAACCTTAGTATGCGTAGACATAGTTAATGTCAGTTTGGGTATAATCGTTAAATTATTACAACTGCTTAGTTTTGCCTTAGATCGTCGTGATGTTTTCTAAAATGATTTCATAACTGGTTATTACTCTAGTAAAGGTGGTTGATATGTTGGTTAAAAACTTGAAAACCCGAAAACTATGCTTTGATGCGGGCGATTATTGGCATTAGCCGGTTGTGCGAAAGGAATTGCACGTAGTATAGGGTGGAGTGTCGCCCGTGTCGGATTAAGGACCGAGCAATGGAACGCTATCGATCCAAGAAATTCCGTGCAACCACGAGGGCTATTTATGGGGTAGCCTTAGCCTATTAAGTTATTTAGATGTGGCTTTGTTCATTGGTAGGCGGAGCTAGCACAGATATTCGGATTTGGACTACGACGGGTATTCGGTCAGTCTACTTGCTAATGCTGCGGTGTACGCATACGCCATGTTTAGAAACGTTGTGTTGTGTGTGAAAGTGGATCCACGGCTTGGGTGTGTGTTTCTAGTTCTATGGCAGGGGTTAACGTCCCGGGCTGGATCAAAGTCACGTCTGAATAATGTAACGGCTAGGTATGAGCTTGCTAAGCACACCAAAGGAAGTGTGCCGTATGGCCTAGCAAAAGGTGATTCATTCCTTGTGGGTAAAGCCGTACAACTCTGCGAGTTTAAATCTAATTAATTAGCCGCGCCCGCGGTTATGGGCACTTGGTGAAGTCATTCCAATGTTAGAGTTTTGCATTTTGTGAAATGGGTTGGTTCTGTTTTGATAACTAATTGTTTGAGTCAAAGGATCAACTTCTGTAGAGTTTCGCCATTTGGGATGCTATGTCCTGGAGCAAATTTATCTTCTGTTGGTTATACAAAAGGTCATGCTGTTTCATGAAAATGCGAATTGTAATCTATTATGTCAAATGTTCAAATTCTTTCTGCAAAACGCAAAATAACCTAGAGCTTGTTCCTTTGAAATGGCCTGCATGACTAGTATTTGCATTTGTTATAAAGTCTTGCTGGGTACAAAGTGTACTCATTCTTGCTATCCGAATTGTTCAAAGGAGAATCCATGTGATGCGCCAGAAGAAGTGTTCTTTCAAGCAGGTTTCGGGGAATTCGGCGACGATTTCTTCTAGGGCTTTTGCCTAGTCAGATGCCTGTGGGGTTTCGGTTTGGGCATACTACCAGGCTTTTGGATCTTAAGCATTTTCTGTCTTCCGCTGTTTATCTTCGCTTGTATCTAATGCTCTGTATATTTAACTCTGTGGCAAGTTATGTAAATTAAAGTTTGGCTTTTGGTTGTGATATGAATGTTGTAAACATGTGAGTGCTAGCTCTTGATCCGAGGACTAGTGCGGTAATCACATGGAGTTTCTGTTCCTCGAATGGGGTCTCACTGACATTGGTATCGAGCCTAATATTTGTGAGGAAAACCACAGGAGCTAAAGGCTTAAGGTAACTAGTAAGGAATATGAAGATATAAATTGCAATAATTTAAAAGCCGTCCCCTACTAATAATGAAATTTAGCATAACTGCTAATTTTCTTATTTGTAGCCTCTCAACTATCTGCTATTATGATTATCAATACTGCATTCTTGTCCTTGTAAATGGTTTGTTATGTCCCATGTCACGAGTCCACGGTTCCTGAGCTTTCAGGAATGATGGGCGCTTTACACTACTTGCTGGGAGAGTGCCAATATCAGGGTCTTAGAGTTGTGGTGGACTTGGTGAATAGGTTGGATAGGCACTATGTCCAGTTGGCTCGGGAGCTTCTGGAAAATGCGGAAGCGTATGGCGTTTCTGGAAACCCATCTAGCCGTAGGGGTAGCTCATGGTTCAGTTTCTCAGGCGGTAATGAATGGTGAAGAGTTACAGAGTCCAGTTGCTTGTCGTCCTCCGCCAGCTTCTTATGTGCTTGCTTCGGGAGTGCGTCGTGGGGCTAGGGTGTCTACTCTAGGTAATCGTCCTCGACTTGTGAATGACAAAAGTATAAATCTTTGTAGCCTTTGCACCTATCGGCCTGGGGCTTTTTCAGGTGCATAGGCGCAAGGAAGGTACTTCTAAGGCTTTTAGGAATGGCTGTGAGTATGTTGAGTTGTCTTCTGGACCTGCTATGAAGAAGTTGAAGGGTGTTAGTTAGAGTAGAAGTGTAGGAGGTAGAATGGAAGTGGAGGTTGTAAGCCCTTCTGTAAGGTTGTGTAATATGGGATAAAAAGGGAGCAGTAGCTTTTGCAAGTGTTGAGAAATCTGTGAACGTTAGCTATCTAAAGTAATAATAGTAGTGCTAGTAGTTTGTATGTGTCTTTGTTCTGGTAACAAGTATTTACTACTACTCTCGCCTGCACTTTAAAATTTCAGATGGCTATTCCGGTTAACTGGGCAGTGCTAGCCAGGAGTTTGGCCGAAGATTTGGGGCAGGAAGAAAATCAAGCCATGTTTACTATCAAACGAACGGCTGTTGGCTTCAAAGTGCAAGCGCATGCTACTACCATCCTGCGAGGCCATGTGTTGCACCAACAGGTGAAGCACTGCTATCCCCTCAGGAGTCGGGCGGTTCAAGAAGCAGGCAGGAAGTTGATGAGGAAGATTTGTCAGGCTCATGGGCTAGATATGAATGCCTACATCCGGTCGCAACAAAATCACTTAAGCCCAAGAGTTCGGAGGACTGGAAATAGGCGGGAGTATTTGCGCAGGTTTCGCCCTACCGGTGCAGTGGTGCCTCCTTCTAGTCCATCTAGCTCGGGAAGTAGCTGTGATGCGGATCCACCACCTCCTTATCCTTGATGGGTGGCGGTTGGATAGCCCCAAGTGATCCCGATTAGTAGATGCGACAGTCCTAATCCAAACTATTAGTACTACAGTAAAGTAGTTTGAATGTAAAAGCACTCTATGTATATGTGCGTACCAGGTAATTAGTATGTGTATTATGCAAGTAATGTAAGACTACTGCGGTGACTTTTGGGTGTGTGTTGTGACTTTTGGATATGTGCTGTATGCATAAATGCTAAAGGATTTTCTCTCGCGAATGGTAACTGTGCTAGTGAAATTTTCGATGAGATGATCCTGTGTTTTGTATTCTTCTGGATGTGATTGCACTAAAAGAATAGAAACTTTTTCAGGATGAGGTCGACAAGGTCGTTAAGTCAGATTCTTAGCAATGCGGAGAATCCAGATACTCGTACTCCAAGAATGGGTATCCCAACACCTTCTCAACCGAATCCTCAGCACCCAGCGTATAGAGCTTCATCATCTCGGGCGGCTGGAAGTGATCCACCTGCTCCTCAGGACACCCAACATCCTGGTCATGGAGAACAATTACCAGAACAGCCTACCATGGCTCAAGTTCTGACAATGATAGAACAAGGTCGGCAAACTGACACTTTGATACTCCAACAAATGGCTCAAACCTTGGCTGCACTAGGTGCAAATCGTGGAGGAAATGGGGGACCACCACAAGCATCCAAGTTGAATGAGTTTTTGAGAATCCAACCTCCTGTATTCTCCTCGTCATCTGAACCGTTAGAGGCAGATGGTGGTTGCGTGTCTTGATGGAGAGTAAGCTAACTATTGCCCAATGTGATGAGAGGAGAAAGTGTTATATGCCTCATATCGCCTACAAGGAGCCGCGCCATTTGGTGGGAGAGTTACCAGCGATCTGCGCCAGAGGGTCATGTGGTGCTTTGGCCGGAGTTTAAGGCAACTTTTCGTCGTACCCATATTCCAGCCAGTGTCATTGAGGTGAAGAAGAAGGAATTTCTGGAATTAAAGCAAGGCAGCATGTCAGTAATGGAGTATTTGCATCATTTTAATCACTTGTCAAGATATGCTACCTATGAAGTGGCTGACGAAGCTAGAAAGATTAAGAGATTCAGAGAACACTTGAATGAGGAAATTAAATGGGCATTGATAGCACAAGACATAAATGACTTTCAATCTTTGGTGGACAAGGCAGTGAGAGTGGAGCAGGGAAGCAAGGAAGTGCTAGAAAGCAGGAAGCGCAAGTGGATGGCGCAGAAAACTGCTGGCTCTAGCCAATTCAGACCATCGGGTGTGCCGTCGACGAATATTCGCCGACCACCACTCCAAGTGCAGCGAACCCAGCGGCAAACTTCTCAAGCCCAGCGCTTTGTGAGTTGAGCTCCTCGCACGTCACAGCCGCAGCGGCAATCTGCCTGCTCACCTCAGCAGACTAGGGTGTCGAGTGGTGCTCAAAGGCAAGCACCTAACGTCACTTGCTTCCATTGCAATGAGCGAGGGCATTATGCAAATTCTTGTCCCAAGAAGAAAGCAACACAGACTCAGGGGAGATCACTGGGAGCAGGGAGTCAGCAAGCTCAGAGGCCGACTCCATCACCAGTTCAAAGGGATAATGTTGGGCGTTTGCATCATGTCACTGCCGAGGAAGCCCAGGATGCACCTGATGTTGTGCTAGGTACGCTCCTCGTCCAATCAACTTCAGCATTGGTGCTCTTTGATTCTGGAGCTTCTCATTCCTTTGTTTCTAAGAAGTTCTCAGAACAAAATCATTTAAGAGTTTCGCTGTTACCTGCTTATATGATTATTCAATCCCCTGGGGCCACTACTAGGACTAAAGAGTCTTGTCCTAATGTCGGGATAACCATAAAGGGGGTACCATTTTATGCCGATCTGATCATAATAGAAATGGCGGGGCTAGATATCATTTTGGGTATGGATTGGCTATCAAAACACCAAGGTTGCATAGATTGTGCTAATAGATCTGTAACCCTCATAAATCAAGATGGCATTCATGTAGAATTCTCGTCAGTGGTCAATTCTCTTAATCCCCAGCCAGTCTTGTGTTCTATATCCAATCCTAAGCTATGTCTAGTGCCGGTAGCAAATGAATACCCGGATGTTTTTCCTGCTTTGAATTGGGAATGCCTCCGGATCGTGATATGGAGTTTGTGATTGATGTTGCTTTCAGGCTGCGCCCATCTCAAAGCGTCCATATCGAATGCCACGATGAGTTGGCTGAACTAAAAAGCAAATTGATGAACAATTAAGCAAGGGATTTATTAAGCCTAGTGTGTCGCCATGGGGAAGTCACATTACATTTGTTGAAAAGAAAGACGGTGGTCTCTGAATGTGTGTAGACTATCGTGCTCTAAATGAGTCCTGATTAAAAATAAATATCCCTTCCCGAATTGATGATTTGTTTGATCAAATGAATGGGGCTCAAGTCTTTTCAAAAATTGATCTAAGGTTGGGATACTTTCGGTTGAAAATCGACCTTCGATATTCCAAAGACCGCCTTCACTACTCGTTCTGATTTGTATGAGTACACAAGAATGTCTTTTGGTCTTACAAAGCGCTCCGGCCAGTTTTATGAACTTGATGAATAAAATCTTCATGGAATATTTGGACAAATTTGTAGTGGTCTTTATTGATGATATTCTCATCTATTCTAAGAATGAAGAAGATCATAGGCAACATCTGCACCTGGTTTTTGGGAAATTAAGAGAAAATAAGCTTTATGCCAAATTTGAAAAAATGCGAGTTCTGGTTAGAAGAAATTGCATTTCTTGGGCATGTCTTATCCAGTGAAGGTGTGGCAGTAGACCCGGGTAAAGTTCAAACAGTATTGAATTGGAAAAGACCACAATCAATCACTAAAATTCGGAGTTTTCTGGGAATGGCTGGGTATTATCGTCGATTTATTGAGAATTTCTCAAAGATTGCAAGGCCATTAACTCAACTCTTGAAAAAGGAAAAGAAATTTGTGTGGACTGCTGACTGTGAAGAAAGTTTTAAGGAGTTGAAGAAGAGATTAACATCTGCCCCAGTATTGGTAATGCCGGATATTTATAAAAAGTTTGAAGTGTACTGTGATGCTTCACGTCATGGATTGGGGTGTGTGTTAATGCAAGAAGGAAGGGTTGTCGCCTATGCATCTCGGCAACTTCGCCCTCATGAGCAAAATTATCCCACGCATGATCTTGAGTTAGCAGCTGTAGTTCATGCTCTCAAGATTTGGCGGCACTATCTTATTGGAAACAGAACTGAAATTTATACAGACCACAAAAGCCTCAAGTATTTCTTCACTCAACCAGACCTAAACTTGAGACAAAGAAGGTGGCTAGAGCTAATTAAAGATTATGATCTCGGCATTCATTATCATCCGGGAAAAGCCAACGTGGTAGCCGATGCTCTTAGCCGGAAACTCTATTGCACTTGGGTTTCTAATCAGTCTGAGTTAGTAAAGGAGTTTCAAAAGCTCAACTTGAATTTAGTTGAAAAGGGTTTTGTAGCAGCACTTAAAATCCAACCAACTCTTAGTAGTCAGATCAAAACCGCACAACTTGAAGATGAAGCTGTAATGAAGGTTCAGCAGCAATTAAAGGAAGGCCAAGAGTCTGAATATACTGAGAGTAGGGATGGGGTGATCCTAAGAGGAACTCGAATTTATGTGCCAAACAATTCTGAAATTAAGAAATTAATTCTTTCTGAGGTTCATGAGTCACCCTTATCTATCCATCCTGGAAGTACAAAGATGTATCAGGATCTGAGAAGAGAATATTGGTGGCCTAATATGAAAAAGGACATAGCTGAATATGTGGCTAGGTGTGACATTTGTCAACGAGTTAAAGCCGAACATCAGCGTCCAGCGGGACTCCTTCAGCCATTGCAAATTCCGGAATGGAAATGGGATGACATCAGTATGGACTTTATTACTGGTCTACCCCGAACACAGAAAGGGAATGATTCTATTTGGGTGATTGTAGATCGACTAACCAAAGTAGCGCATTTCATTCCAGTCAAAACTACCTACTCTGGAGATAAACTTGCTGAACTGTACATTGGAAATATTGTGCGGCTACATGGAGTACCAAAAACGATTGTATCCGATCGTGGATCACAATTCACGTCTCGTTTTTGGGAAAAATTGCATAGTTTGCTGGGAACCAAATTAAATTTCAGTTCGGCCTATCATCCTCAAACTGATGGGCAAACTGAAAGGACAAATCAAATCTTAGAAGATATGTTGCGAGCCTGTGTGTTATCTTATAGCACTAATTGGGAGAAATGTCTCGCACTGGCGGAATTCTCCTATAATAACAGTTTCCAAGCAAGTCTGCAAATGTCCCCATTTGAAGCCCTTTATGGCAGAAAGTGTCGGACACCTCTTTTCTGGTCTGAAGTAGGAGAAAGGCAATTCTTTGGTCCAAATTTAATCCAAGAGGCCCAAGAACATGTGGAGATGATTAGAAGCCGGTTGAGGGAAGCTCAATCTCGCCAGAAAAGTTATGCTGATAATCGTCGGCGTGACTTGAATTTCGAAATTGGAGACTTTGTTTATCTTAAGGTCTCTCCTCTTCGTGGTGTTCGCCGATTTCAGATTCGGGGAAAATTAGCACCGCGGTACGTTGGGCCCTATCAGATTTTGGAGAAAATGGGAGAAAAAGCATACCGGTTAGAACTTCCACCTCAGTTGGCTAGTGTTCATAATGTCTTTCATATATCGCAACTTAGAAAGTGCCTTCGTCTTCCATCTGAACTCACCCAAGTTGAAGAACTTGATCTACAACCTGATTTGACTTATCGAGAACGCCCAATCAAGATTCTTGAAGAAGCGGAGCGCCATACTCGCAACAAATCTCACAAGATGGTGAAGGTTCAGTGGAGCAACACTCCGAAGAAGAAGCAACGTGGGAGCGCGAAGATCGCCTTAGAGAAGAATATCTGATTTCTTCCTTTAGGTGACCAAATCTCGGGGTCGAGATTTTTGTAAGTGGGGTAGATCTGTAACATCCTGAAAATTCTAAACAGTGAAATGCTATAATATGAATTTGCATTTTGAGTATTTTTGAGTTTATGGAGTTTTGGTTTTTCCTGAATTGGTTTCTTTGATTTGGTGTTGCTAAAACAACTAAAGGAAGGGGGAGAAGCCGAATGAACCCAAAGAAGAATTGGGAATAAATTATCTTCTGAATCCAAATAGCTGGAGAAATCGAATTACACACTGATAAAAAGATACAAATATCAATTGGAATAATAAAAATGAAAAAGGAGGTTAGTTTGACTAGAACAGTCGCCCTCAAAATTCGTGAAAAAAATATCCAAAGCACACCTCCAGCTGAAAAATTTACCCAGTCACCTTTGGTACAGTATTTACCATTGGTAAAAATCTTGGGAATTTATCAGATCGAATAAAGCCCCAAATAATTCGAAAACAGAAAACAGCAAAAGCTGAAAAATAGAATGTCAGAATTTTTATAAATTGCTGGAGCAACATCTTGAGCTGAAAATTTTATCTAAGGATCCTTGCCTCAAATAAATTTGAAAAACAAAGTTTCAAAAATTTTATAAAAGATTTGAATAGTCTGGTAATTCAAACACAGAAATAGGAATTCAGTGCACTGTACCATATCCGAATTTTGGTAAATGTTGTGCTAGATATTTTAACCCCAAATTTTCTCAGAAGCTTGTTTATTGCCAGGAGAGAGTATGCAAAAAGTGGGCAAAATTGGCGAAGAAGCTTAGTGGAAAATTAATGCAAGTCCTTTGCATTTGACCAAATCGACCTTAAGCAAATCCTTGCCCTCACCGCCATGTGGGTCCATCCCACCGGTCAACCTCTTCTCGATTTGCTTCGCTCTGGTTCTTCTCCTCCTCGAGCGAGCTGCTCTCGCTCTCTCTCCGATCCTTGCTGAGTCACTACGCTCATGGTCGTCTTTGGAGCTCCTCCCGAGTCACTCGGGCGTCTTGGCTCGCACTGATGGCGTCTGTTGCCTCATAAAGCCCGATGCTCATTGATGCGGCCAAGACTACGCCGCGTGATATCCGAGTGAGGCAGCCAGGCGATTCATTCGGGAGTTCCCTATTGGCTCCTTGCAAAAGACCCATTTCAGTATCGCTGGAGGCTTCCGAACCCTTCTCAACTCCTGCTTGAGCCAACACGCCTTTTTCCTCCTTTCGCCATTTTTCGCCAAGAAAGCGAAGGGGGAGAGAATGGAATTTCGGTGATCGGTGAGAGGTACTACGAATCGGTTGGCCTAGAGCATCCTCGGTATCCTCGAGTTTGTTCCCTGCTTCATTTCAGCTCATTCCGTGCGGGCGTCGTCGCCACGGGTCCTTCTTCTTCGGCTCGACACCGACGGCGGCTCGTTCCGGCTCATCTCCAACCCGGACACGGGTGAAATAGCATCCCTACCTTCACCGATGCTCGCCAAACTTTCTTCCTGGAATGCTTGGCCCGTGGCGAAGTCGCCTTCGCCAGTAGCTCCGCCCTCGACGGTGGCGACCACCCTCCCGGCCACCCCAGGCCATGGGAGTACCACCAATAGCTTCGCCCTGTCGCGCTGATGCTCTAGATGTCGTCCGTTCCGCCGCTCCGGTGATGCTTCGCCGGCGGTGAGGAAGAAACCGAAATGCCCTGTTTTGGGTCTCTATCATTTGGGCCTACCACATCGGTCGTGGGTGTTTTGGCGTAGCTCACTGCAGCGCAGTAGGAGCACGTTTTCGGTCGATAAACGTGTTCTGGGTTTTCAACTGAAATCTAAAACCTAAGCTAAATTCAAATGGACATAATGTTTGGAAATACTGCTCAAAATTTAGCTAAATAAGTCCCTAAAATCACATAAGATCCAATAGTATCAGAACATACGAAAATATTCTTGAAAAAGTCACTATGTGGATTTATGCAATGAAAATACCGCAATAGGTATTTATGTGCTAAGGAAAAAGATTAATTTGGATTACACCAAAATCAATGAAATCAAATATAGTTGAAATGCTTGTTCTGGAATGAGTTTAAGTTTGTAAAAACATTATACTTGAAGTTAGTTTACCTTGCTAAATAAATTCATGTGTGATTCAGCTAAAAAGAGAATGAGTATAAAATAAAATCTGCAAGAAGAAATAAATGGATTTCAGCAGATATAGATGACATAAATTTCTGGGAGTTAGTATGTGTTGAAAGTGAATCAAGAATCAAACACAATATAGTTGGAAACTAAGTTGAGTCTTGGCCGATGTTGACGTTAAACAATATGGTCATTTAGGCTATTTCAGTGGTAGATAAAATAGCTTGTCTAAACACTAAAGTCAGTGAAACTAGTCTAGAAACATTGTACAAAGTTTTTACTATCATAAGCTGTAAAAAGAGTTATATTTGGTTAAGGTTTGCATGTTAATCTTGTCAACCAAAAACCCTTAAATGTTAACATGTCACCTCGCGTTCTTGCCGATTTTGTAAAAGCGTAAACTTTACAATGTCATTTAAGCCTTTTCAACGATGAATATAAAGTCTCGTCTAAAGTGTAAAACTTATGCAATCTGATCTATGGTGTTGTCCAAAGTATGGACTACCCAAATATAAAAGATAATCTCATTCCATCATGTATTGCCTATTTATTTTGATGGTTTAATAACCCTAAGTATTCACCTATTTAAAGGTGTGTGAGGAATGAATGAACTGTAGCGCAATTGAAGAAAACTATAGTTAGGTAGTTTTTATCACGAGAACCTTCTCAAACCTTATGTAAAATAAGCCGTAGCCTACATCTGAAGATCTAACTTGTACAAAACCAATTCTAAGTGAAATCAAATTGAGGTAAAAGAATTTATCACCCATGAACTTGTATGGTCATTTGAGACCTTTCATTAACATACAAAGTAACTCCTCTAAACCTAGATTTAGTAAAGAACAACCTAGAATTGATCCCTAAGATATGCTCTGTAAGGATCTAAGGAAATAATCTTGCTTTGTCTAGCTTTGGCTGTAGTCCTACTCAAGCAAAACACTTAAGCAATAAAGTTCCAGAATGCATGCTGGGAGTAGTAAGATCAATACACCTTGCAACTAATGAATAATTTTATAAGTTTAAACAATCTTTGCATCTTGAATTCGAAAAGTATAATCAAACGATTCATAAGAAGAGAATGCTGGATCTTGTGCAATGGTTTTATTCGCTTTTCTATTTGTTTCTTTCGTTCTTTCCTTGCCAGTTTATAATTTGCGATTGGTTATTTGAATGCAACATGTAGACCTGATTCCCTCGAGGAGGAGGAGGCATTGCCGAACTGGGTTTGACATTTGCGACGAAGAGCAAGGCAAGCAGTTCCTTGACCATGTTGAGCCTACTAATTCACCTACTGTATGTTGTTTTTGCAACTGTATAGTGCATCCGGATAATTCTCCATAAAAAACTGCTATCTTGGGTAAGGTTAGTAACTATCCTTGGAATTTATGGTTTTTCTTAATATGATTGTTACTGTGAACCTTGTAAACCTTAGTATGCGTAGACATAGTTAATGTCAGTTTGGGTATAATCGTTAAATTATTACAACTGCTTAGTTTTGCCTTAGATCGTCGTGATGTTTTCTAAAATGATTTCTGGCGGTTATTACTCTAGTAAAGGTGGTTGATATGTTGGTTAAAAACTTGAAAACCCGAAAACTATGCTTTGATGCGGGCGATTATTGGCATTAGCCGGTTGTGCGAAAGGAATTGCACGTAGTATAGGGTGGAGTGTCGCCCGTGTCGGATTAAGGACCGAGCAATGGAACGCTATCGATCCAAGAAATTCCGTGCAACCACGAGGGCTATTTATGGGGTAGCCTTAGCCTATTAAGTTATTTAGATGTGGCTTTGTTCATTGGTAGGCGGGAGCTAGCACAGATATTCCGGACTGGACTACCTGACGGGGTATTCCGGTCAGGTCTACTTGCTAATGCAACGGTGTACGCCCTGCCATGTTTAGAAACGTTGTGTTGTGTGTGAAAGTGGATCCACGGCTTGGGTGTGTGTTTCTAGTTCTATGGCAGGGGTTAACGTCCCGGGCTGGATCAAAGTCACGTCTGAATAATGTAACGGCTAGGTATGAACGCCTTGCCGGCACACCAAAGGAAGTGTGCCGTATGGCCTAGCAAAAAGGTGATTCATTCCTTGTGGGTAAAGCTGTACAACTCTGCAGAGTTTAAATCTAATTAATTAGCCGCGCCCGCGGTTATGGGCACTTGGTGAAGTCATTCCAATGTTAGAGTTTTGCATTTTGTGAAATGGGTTGGTTCTGTTTTGATAACTAATTGTTTGAGTCAAAGGATCGACTTCTGTAGAGTTTCGCCATTTGGGATGCTATGTCCTGGAGCAAATTTATCTTCTGTTGGTTATACAAAAGGTCATGCTGTTTCATGAAAATGCGAATTGTAATCTATTATGTCATATGTTCAAATTCTTTCTGCAAAACGCAAAATAACCTAGAGCTTGTTCCTTTGAAATGGCCTGCATGACTAGTATTTGCATTTGTTATAAAGTCTTCTTTGGGTACAAAGTGTACTCATTCTTGCTATCCGAATTGTTCAGAGGAGAATCCATGCGATCGCTGAAGAAGTGTTCTTTCAAGCGTGTTTGGAATTCGCGACGATTTCTTCTAGGGCTTTTGCCTAGTCGGATGCTGTGGGGTTTCGGTTTGGGCATGCTACGGGCTTTTGGATCTTAAGCATTTTCGTCTTCCGCTGTTTATCTTCGCTTGTATCCAATGCTCTGTATATTTAACTCTGTGGCAAGTTATGTAAATTAAAGTTTGGCTTTTGGATGTGATATGAATGTTGTAAACATGTGAGTGCTAGCTACTGATCCAGGGACTAGTGCGGTAATCACATGGAGTTTCTGTTCCTCGGAACAAATGGAGGCCCAAGAACTTGCGATACCGCGATGGTTCGCCTTGGTCATCAGGAGGATTCTTGATGAAGGTCGAGCTAGGGCTTGAGGCCGCGCCATGGGGTTGAAGAGGGCTAGGTTGCCCCCACCAATTCATGAGGAGGAGGTGGCCATGGCAGTCCTTATCACCCAAACGGACGTGTGGTGGCTAGGGTGGCGGAGGTTAGAAACCCGTACTACTACCACCTAGAGCCACAAGTACCGTACTACCGCTCTGAGTAGCGGTAGTATTGCTCTACTGTAATTCCCTCAAGAGAACGTTTTTGGTAAATAACTACCGCCACTAGAGACCGGTAGTCCCGCCGGACCAGCACTACCACCGTCTCAGGCCGGTAGTGTTGCTCAACATAGGCAGCACCTTAAATTATTTCAAATTCAAAATAAAATTCGAATCAAATTCAAATTCAAACACTGTAAGCTCAAACCAAATCAATAACTCATCACTAAAAAGATAGATCTCCACGTGATCACCGACGAGGCCGGCAACCACGAGCCACCCAAGTCACGCAAACGCTCCACTGCCGAGGTTGGCTGATGGTACAACTCATTGACCCTTTGTCACGCTAGATCCATCTGTGCGCTATGGGCAAGCAGCGCTGGCAGAATTGCTCGTTAGCACTCAATCAAAATTGTTTCTATTATAGTAGTCAACCGTTTAAAATTAAAATGAGTCTATTTTGAGAAAAAAAAGTGTTAATAAGGTTCGGCTCGATAGTGCTTCGTTAACTCAAATTTGAAATAACCACTTAAATAGTAAGCAAAATGATTTGAATAGTGCTTTTATACATAACCCTTTAATACAGGTTGCATAAATCTTAAAACATGTGAAAGGACAAATAATTATCATCTACCATACAACACCATCGATACAGAATTCTCACTTGCAATTAGCAATGGAAACCGTAAACTTAACCAACCTTTTCTTGCAAACATGATACATTTTCTCATGAGAAGTTCAGGCCCCACAAGTTTGTATGCCGCCCAATAGCTTGTCAATCAGTTGGAAATAAACAACCCTCCATGTCTTGCCAAATAAAAAGATAATGAACACCGCCCAAAGACCCCAAACAAATCCTGCAGCCAGCCCGAGATAAAAGTCCCTCGCCTCTGATTGATGTCCATCGAGATAACCTCTAGCTACCTCAGGCCCTGAACAGTTCCTAGGAAGAGGAAGCCCGCAGAGATAGTCGTTGCCGATGTACGACGATTCTGGATCAGTAAGTACCTGCAGCTGATTCCCTGAGGGTATTCTTCCTGAGAGATTATTGTATGACAGGTTCAACTTGATTAACATTGTTATGTCTGAGATACTGGAAGGAATTTCACCAGAGAGCTCATTGAATGACAGATCGAGAGACTCCAATGATCGTAGCAAGCCGATCTTCTCTGGAATCTTGCCGGACAACTGATTATGGGAGAAGTTCAAGTTTGTCAATCCATCAAGGGTTGTTATTTCATCTGGAATCTCTCCGACTAAATTGTTGCAGGACAAATCAAGACTAATAATATATATGATGTTACTGGTGTAGTTAAGATACTGGCCTTTCGTTACCACTTCTAGGCTATCATCATATTTTGTTGGCCAAGAGGTGTCAGAGTTTCCTGGCCTGCCATAACCCCACCATAAGGGGTTATTGTATGTTTGTCTGTGATCTTGAGTCATTGCTTTCAAGTTGGCAAATGAATGCGGTATAGAGCCCGATATTCTGTTATATGCAAGGTCCAAGTATTGTAGATTTCTAAGCTCTGTGAGCTGAACTGGAATAGAGCCAGAGAACATATTATGCCGCAACCGCAGATAAGACAAATCTGGCAATTTCTTTGCAATCCATGTTGGTAACTCTCCGACAAACTTGTTGTGGGCAAGATCAAGTAGAATCAACTCCGGGCAGCTCTGCAAAAATGATGGAAATTTGCCAGACAGTTTGTTTTCATACAAGAATAGAGCTGAAATTGATGTGTTCAGTTTTTGGGTTGCCTCTGATCCTTCTGTACATCGGGGAAACTGTCCTACTAGACGGTTCTTTCCCAGATCCAAAACTGACAAAAACTGCAATTGGCAAATATATGCCGGAATAGTGCCATTGATACCGTTTTCAGACAGCAATAAATCAGAAAGTAGTGGTGCTCCGAAATTTCGTGGCAGTGGACCTGATAAAGAGTTTCTGGACATGTCAAGTTCTACCAAATGGCTTGGTAATTGCGGTAGAATACCGGTGAGGTTGTTGGAGCTGAAGTCAAATATCATAACTGAGGGTGAAGACATAAATTCCAGCGTCCTTGGTAACCTGCCACTAATTTGGTTACAAGAGAGGTTCAAGTATTGAACATTTGAAAACACAGTCCAAAACCAATCTGGGAGATGATCAACTATGCCTGCATCAGAGATGTCAAGATTAATAACATCCCTTTGCTCTTTAAGCCATAAAGGAAAATGAGGTCCCATTTTGCTACGTGGGAAATAAGCCACCCGTAATTTAAAGGGGGGAATCCAATTTGAGCTGATCATCATGTCTAGGGAGTTGTAAGATAAGTCCAATTCCTCCAAATTCACCAGACTGGCTAAATGTTCCTCTGAAATAGAACCATTGAACTGGTTGCCATCTAGATACAACATTCTGAGTTTACTAAGCATACCAATTTCAAGGGGTATTGATCCTACAAGCCTATTAGAAGAGAGTTGAACAATGCTCAAATCAGTCCATTGGTTTATCCACTTTGGAATTGCCCCACTGAGGTTGGTACGAGATAGATCTAAGAACTCCATCTTACTCCATGCACAATGAGGCAACCCCTCCAAAAATTCTGACATGTCTTGGTTGATCGAATTTGACCAGAGTGTTAGCTCTCTCAAATTGCATAGATTCTTCAGCGGTTTGGATTTTACACTGGTGAGCTTATTGCCTCCAAGATGAAGTACCTCAAGGGAAGTCATGTTTCCTATTGCATCTGGGAATTGTTCAAAAATTTCATTATTCGTAAGGTCAAGATGCCTGATGGTGCCAACATTCCAGAACCAGTAGGTTGGATTCAAGGTATCAACCCCATTGGCTGTTAGATCAAGCATCTGAAGTGATGTGAGGTTAGAATGCACTACAGGCTTGTGTGGAAAAACAAGTTCACAATCACTGAGACGAAGGGCTCTTAGATTAGGAAGCATGTTAACCTCTTGGACCCAATTGCCAACAGTACTAAGATTCACACCACTCATGTCGAGAAATCTTAGCAAAGAGAGACGTGGTAACCACGAGATTTCCTTGCTGTGTAATTTGTTATCATTAAGATTCCAAAAGTTGTAGAGGTCAAGATATAGCAATCTGGAGAGATTACCAATTTGAGGAGGCAGTCTACCATCAAAATCCATGCAAGAGAGGTTGAGATATACCAAGCTATGGAAGGAGCCCAAGAATCTTGGTATGGGCACACCTATTCCCCCGATATAGTTTCCGCTAAGATCTAAATACTCCAAATGATGTAGATCAAGTAAAGAAGAACTTATCTTCCCAAGCATTCCGGGAGGATTATGAGAGAATGTGAAATCATTCGCATCATCGAAGACGAAATTGTTGCGGAGGTCAAGCTTGACGACATGTCCTGTCCTGTTGCTGCACCTGACACCACTCCACTGGCAGCAGTCTTGACCATTCCACGAGGCAAGGAGGTTATGTGGATCGCTTCGGATGCCAGCTCTAAATGAAAGCAGTGCATCCCTCTCATTTGTGAAGCATCCACCATTGGTATGTTGTGCATAGACACAGAAGGAGGTCGTGGTGCCTAGAAGAAGCAAGAGGCAAAAGGCTGCAGCTGCTGCATCCATGGAGGATATCGAGTTGCAAAATGCACTGTTACTTGTGGTTTTCTTAGCCAGCCAGTAACTAATATAGTATAAGCATGCAGCAACATGCATGGACCGCATCACTATTCCCTCGATGGACCGCATCACTATTCCCTCGATGGACCGCATGATAACTTATCACTATCAAGAGATATCTTATCCAGAAAACGGACCGATGGACCGCATGATAACTTATCCAGAGAAGAGTAGGAGCCTCAAGCGGGCAAACAAGTCAATGGATGAACCTATCAGAGAAATTATGTATCCAGTATTGAAATTCATGGCGGCATGCAACAGCGAACGCCATTGCTTACCTTGACTTCGGGGTCAAGACTTCCAGCTAACCTGTGTTGAATGGAGGACCTACGAGTGAGGACTGGAATCTAATTATGATACTCATTATCTGCATTGATCTAAACAAATAATGAATTATAGATGGAGATTATGGGGGTGTTTGGGATAGCTCTAGCTCCACCAAAATTTGTGGAGTTGGTGGAGCAGGGTATTTCTAGCTCCAGAAATTTGTAGAGCTGGAGCTGTGAATACATTAAAAGTGTTTAGGTAGATCATCTTATTTACATTTTAGACTAAAAATATAAACTTAATTCATTTTATTTTAACTATAAGTTTCAGATCTGAGCTGGAGCTGGGAGCTGGAGCTCTCCCAAACAGGGTCTATATGACAGATTAGCACTTAAAAACACTTGATATTATGTGATATAGTATAGGTCACAGCTTTGACTCCCACAGGGGTGGGGTGGGTTGTAGATCATTTGATAGTTCTCGTTGTCTAGCTAAAAATTCTAAAAGGCAATACAATGAGGATTGTTTGGATGCTTCATTTTTGGAGAAGTGAACTGCATATGACCAATGATGTACTCATTAATTAATCATGTCACAATAGAATACTCTTTTGCCAATAGCATGGCAAAGAGATTTTTTTTTTTTTTTGCTACATAGCATTGCAATCGACCGCAATATAACACCATAAACATGTGAAATTTATATATGCCAGGTGGTTTTTATTATTTTTTTAAAAAGTTTAGCCAGAAACTCTGGCATCCACTTAGCAAAGAAGATAGACGTCATCCATGTTCGAGCGTTCGATGGCACCCTCCACCGAACGAGAAGCGATCAATTCCTGACATTGCTGACTTCCTGTCACATTTCTGTGGTCTTCCCTCTTTTAACCAAACAAATAGTACTGGCCAAAGAAGAGTCTGGGACTGTTGTTTAGTTGTTTGGGAGGTCTATTTCTAACGACTATCCATATGGACGGATCGGGAATTTGAACTAAAATTTTGACCCATCTACATATATGGATCGGGATTATGACCCAACCAAACAAGGTCTAAAGAATTAATTAACGGGAGAAAAATACGTGCCACTGTGGTGCCTGGTTGGATACCATGCATGAGAGAATACTGGCCACGACTTCGTCAGTACTAACGTGAAGGCTTTGACGCGTTCAGATTCAATCGCGATCACCTCCAAGTTTCCAGTGGGAAACTGCTGAAGTGTAGGCAAACCTTGCGCTACTGGTTTACCTTAATGTGCCGTAGTCCGTGCGCAGGCATCTAGGATGTGTTTGGTTGTCTGTATGTGCTTAACCTGGTTCGTACGAGACATGCGGGATGGTGGAAGACAGGATGAGTGGATGCAAGAGAGTTTGTTTGGTTGCCTGCATGTGTTGATTCAGGTTGAACTGAGAAGTTGTTTGGTTGGATGTATGAGGGGGACGGATGGGATGACTAGCTAGTGACCTAGCTCAATCTCACAAGACCATCGCATGCACAACCAACAAATAAGCATGATTTCATCAAACTCCACAATTATACGGGGGTATAAGAAACCTGGCTGCAAAAAAGACAGCACGCATGGATTCTAAAAAGAAAAGGGAAAAGACGACATGCATGTAGGACAAAGAGCTGCATGCATGTCACAGCAGTAACCGCGCTCTGCACGCATGCACGAATTGAAAATCTAATTAAGCTAAGAACGGGAGTCATGCTTTCGTTGGCGTGTCATCGTTGCTAGGGGTGGTGTTTTTTCGATTTGATCAGTTTAGTTTTTTCGTTTTAAAATAATTTGGTTTTTGAAAATTGGCAACCGAATTTCTTGGACCCTGAACTGAATTAACCGAAATATTTCGGTTCGGTTAATATCGGTTAACCAAAATATGAATAAACATTAAGTATATTCATAGGTCATTACAATATAAGCATAATAGAACATATAAATTGTTTAGTAGCTTTGGGAAGAACATTATAAAAATGGTATTGTACGTGGGCTATTCGGTTATTTCGGTTTTTAGAAGCTAAAAACCGAATCAAACACCGAAAACTGAATTATACCAAAACAAAAACCGAAATAATCGGTTAATTCGGTTCGGTAATTCAATTTTGGTTTAAAATGCCTACCCCTAATCGTCGCCCGGTCCGCCCGCAACATTAGGGTTGGGAATCATGCCGGCCGCCATATACGGCTGAGCAGGTTGGTGAGAGGAGCGCATTGGCCTAGAAGGCGGGGTAGGGGTGCATGTCAGGCCAGTTCGTGCTGGGACAGGCACGACAGGTCTGGGTCTAGACCGTGCCATGCTAGCCCAATTTGTATTCAGCGAACCCAAGCATGGCCCATTTGCGAATGATGTCTACTTTGTGCCGTGCCAGTCCAGGTCCGGCCCATTTGCGAGTCGTGCCTACTTGGTGCCTTGCCGGTCCAGGTCCGACCCATTTTTGTGGTGAGAGGAAAGGAGCCAGAGACGCATGAAGCTAAGACAATGGACACAAATATTAAGAAAAAGAACTAAATTTTATTCGTTCTTGAATATGTGCAAAATTACTACCTCGTAATGAACATGAGTATAGGTCTCATACAAAACTTTGTAGTAGTTGTGTGAGTATACAATGCTCCTTGGTACAAAGACTTGTACCTTACAAGAAGCTTTATAATGTACTTTATAGTACTTGTGTGAGTACACATACTCCCTTTGGTAACTATAGATTAAGTGTTAGGTAAGATGTGTGCAAACGTGCAATGGGACTAGGAAGATGACCAATGATGTTCATTTGCTTGTTAATATCTCTCTCGCCGTAACATCTTAATTTTTAGCTTATTTAGATTTAATATGGTTATTTATGCATTTTGTGAATTTTCTAAATTTTTAGAATTTATTTGGATTTATTTTGTATTTTTAGATCATGCCAATATGAAAAGTATTTGAATATTTTAAAAGTTTAAATAAAATTTTGTCACAAATATTTTATTTGGGTTGAAAATATCTCAAAGTATTTTTGGGAATTTTTCTGGAATTTTTTCTAGTAATTTTACAATTTTATTTGCCTTAAAATATTTTCTAAATTATTTTAAAAGGAAAAAAATCCTGGAAAATCATTATAGCAGCGTTGGGTCGGTAGTCCTTTTTGGTCCAGCTGTTTCTTTCATGTGGGATGGATTTCTATACACTGTGCGGCCCGGTCCGTCGTAGCCCATAACCACAAACCCTAGAACTCGTGGTTGGATTCGATCTAGGTGGATGATGACTCCAGGAACCATAACCGATTGCTGCCATTAGATTTCATGTATGGTCTGGATTGGACCGCGTGTGTATGCATCATGGGCGTCCATAACGCCACATGTCGTGAATTTAATCGCTGACAGAAGCCAATGAGTAAAATCAGTCTGTCGACCAAATGAATCTCTGACAAAACAATATATCGGCCAAATAAATCAACGATAAAACATATAGCTACCGCCGAATTGCCACATAGGTGTATTTTGTAATTTTTTGACGTATTATTTTTGTAAAATTATTTTAAAATGTATTATTTAAAAAAATCATGGGATGCAGACATGTATGATCTGAGAGGTGAATGATCAGCAATAATTTTCCCCTTCCTCGCTGGACAAAAGGTGCTAACCGGACCTCACTTTAACAAAGAACTATAGAAAGATACATTTTCAGATAAAACCATACGGAGGCGATACTACCGCAGTGATGAGTCCAGTAGTACTAGATGAATAGTAAAATTAGGATGAACAGAAAAATCAACACAATTTCAAACCTAAGAATTGAAGTAGCTTTTGATCGGCTAATCCAAAACCCGTAAAATTTTACATGCACCTTTATATCGATGTCAAGAATTTATTCGAATCATCAATCACAAGGATTGATGTCAAAGTTCTAACCTTTTTCAAATCTATAAAAGGTTACACCAAAACCGGGTCAAAAGCCACAAACTTTAATCTAAGTTTGCTCGTGGGGATTTAATGATAAAGATGATCTCTCAAATGTCACAACAAGAAAGAATAATAAAGAAACAGCTCTCAAACGTGCAAGAACACGATCTACCACGAATCCTTCTTTTCCAAGTCAAATATCAATTTCTTAACAGGAACATTGAAGATCTTATTAAAGTTTATCTAAATGATTGGGATATGATCTATAGAGGATTTATCTCAATTATTCATCCTTGGCAACACAAGATCAAGAAGGAAAGAAACTAAAGAGAGATCAGAAACTTAAGAAGGGAAAGAGTCAAAACTTGAGCAAGATTACAAGCATGAATTTGATTTCTATTTCGAATGCAGGAGGTGATTATAAAGCTTCTCCATGGGAGGGCAAAACTCTCTCTAAAGCACACATCCACACAAAGACTCTCCTCCCTCTAGGAGTTCACTTCTCTCACAAGGCTTGTTCCCTCCCTCCACACCTCTCAACCACTTATATAGAGGAGGCAACCCAAAAACCCTACCCTAGACACAAAGTAGATTTCATTCACACTCAATATGGGCTAACCTACTAACCCAACACCATAACGGATTTTACACTCTCACATACATGCTTCTTAAAGCAGATTTCTCCATGACACTCCACAAGGTCGAATCATGCCAATCTCCTTTTGGATTGACCTAAACCACTTAGGCCAATGTCGTAGTTTTTCAAACCGTCTCCACCTCTGGCAATAGAAAAATTACCAATATACCCCTCTACTGGTCTTTTTGCATTTCATTCGTTTCGCGGCATCGCCCATACTCTATCA
The DNA here is from genome assembly GCA_036346375.1 of Guadua angustifolia. Classification (NCBI taxonomy): domain Eukaryota; kingdom Viridiplantae; phylum Streptophyta; class Magnoliopsida; order Poales; family Poaceae; genus Guadua; species Guadua angustifolia. The sequence goes on from CM070501.1 coordinate 26,930,343, forward strand.
CCTTCCATGTTGCTCCAATGACTTGCCGCCAAGCCCCTCAAGTGTCCATATCCCCAAATCGTCATCACTTGCAAACGGGCCCAAATCGTTTGACACACCACGTGTCCTTGTCCGCTTGACCATAATGGCGCTAACTTCGTTGACCATTCTGGACCTCGATTTCTCCCTGAGCATAGTCTGGGTCCATCTTGCTGTTGCCGCCATGCCCATCACCAGTAACTCACGCTTCACCTCCTTGTCTTTCAGGCTTGTAGCAACTCCTCGACTTTAGTCATCTTCTAGCATCATCTTGACCATCTGGACTTCAACTTTCCTAGTCATGTCCCGGTCTCTCCACCTCATCATGATCTAACTCCGAAGTCCTACAACCATCACAGACAAGCAAAACATCATGCAGCATTGCTCAACAAAATATGTAATAAACATCACTTAACCACAACTGTCAATGCTCAAATATTTCATTCTGAAAAATAACTACCACTTCACAAGAGCTGGTAGTACCGTCCTCAAGCAACCTAGAAAAACAATCCATCTGGAAAATAACTACCACCTCACAAAGCCCGACAATACCACAATCCTGGTGTTACCACCCTTAACACGTCAGTAGTACTGCCCTCACTCAAATTGCTCAAAACTAAAGCCAACTCATTTCAAACTCAAAATTAAGTATCACCAACTCAAACACAATCAAGTACTCAGTACAAACCTGGGTAGACCACCACATGATCTCTTAAGAACCTATGTCAGAAAGAAGACACGCACGTTGCCCAGCAACTTTAGCAATACAACCCACCTATGCCGCATGCACCTCTAAAGTGCCACGCTTGTGCGTCCAGGTTAACGTAGTGATCAATCCTCCCCGTCTCGTTGTGTGCTCTCATCCACCACACCACATATGGGCCTGCAACCACCCGACCCTTGCCAACACGGCGACACCCCTTGTGGCTCAACATGGAAGTGGGAGTGGATACCCTTCCACCTAGGGCTGTAACAAAAGTTTGAGGCTTGTTCGAGCTCGAGCTTGATTCTGAGCTCACGAGCTTTGCCGAGTCAAGCTTGAGTAGCTCGTGAGTTGATTGTTACCGAGTTTACTTGAGCCGAGCTAAGACTAAGTCCAAGCTCAAACCTCAACTCAAGCTCATCCAAGCTCGAGCTTGGCTCATTTACAGCCATACTTTCACCGCAGCACGGCTTGGCATTGGCAGCGCATCACATGGCGTGCCCAGCCACGGCAGCTGCCGCTCCACTAATGGCTCAAACAAAACCACCAAGCAATCTAGGATTTCAGATAGAATCGACACTGTATCAGAAGGGAGCTCAGAGAAAGGAAATTCGATTCTTCTCTTCCCCATCCTCGGTTCCTCACGCAGCAGAGCGTGGCACTTATGCCCATCTCAGTTAACAAATTGAGATAGTTCTAAAAAAAAGTAAAATAACATTCCGCAATGGATATTGAATAACGTGATGCATCCATTTGATCATACAGTGATATTCTAAATGACAGAGTGATAACACAGAAATTCATACACACTAATTTTTTTACAAGATAAATCTAGCATTAAGTTATTCGTCCTCCTTATTCGAGCAGCAACTTCTTACAGTAGAGACGCATCACACATTTATACCTTACCGGTGCTTGCTTAGTTTGTACCTTCCTTTCTGAACCATTTCTGAAAAGTGACAACGAAAAACACATAATACACCCTGTCGTATAGTATGTCGAACAGCCTGAAATGAGCATACCTCCATCTCTTCTTGAACAAAAGGCCACAAAATACCATCCAAAGGCCTACAACAAATCCCACAGTTAAGCCAAGATGAAAATCCATTCGAGACAGACCATCTTCATGCCCTCTGATGGGAGGATCACCTTGAGTTGGCCGATCTCAAGGGCATTGCTTTGAAACTGGATGTCCGCAAAGATCAGGATTGCCGATGTACATAGAAGCTGGATCATCTGTGTTGCGAGTGTCTAGTTGATGTCTTGATGGTATTCTTCCCGATAGATTGTTGTAGGATAAGTTCAGACGGCTCAAAGATGTCAACTCTGATATGCTCCATGGAATTTCTCCGCAGAGCTGGTTGAGTGAGGTCAAGCGACTCTAATGATTGTACATTGTCAATCATATCTGGAATATTCCCACTCAAGAGGTTTGATGATAAATTCATATTTATGAGTGCAACAAGAGAAGTTCACTCTTTAGGAATCTGCCCAGTTAAATTGTTGCAAGACAAATCAGTGCCGCTCTCTCCGCGCCGTCTGGCGCCACCTCTCCGCCCTCGACTTCGCCGCCGTGCAGGACAGGAGGACCGTAATCAGCGGCGTCCTCCGAGGCCACCGCGGCTCCGTCCGCCACGTGCGCACGCGGTAAGACGACGACTCCATCCCCGACACGCGTGGCTGGGCCGCCGCGCTCTCGGGGAAGGGCGTCCAGTCCCTGGACCTGAGCCTGCGCTGGGAATCGACTGGCAAGGCACTCCACCCCTCGGTGCTCTACGTGCCGGCCGTCCCGGCTTCCTTCGAACGGCTTCCCGGCCTCACCGAGCTCTCCCTCGACGAAATCACGTTCCAGTGTGGGACGGACTTGGAGACGTTAATCACCCTGTCGCCGAGCCTCGGGGAGCTCAACCTGACCGCCGTCCAATTCGCCAACGACGGCAAGTCGTCGGTGGTCACCATTGAGTCGCGCAGCCTCCGGTTCGTCGAGATAGACGGCGGCCGCGCCTTCCGCTGCACGCCCCGTCGTTCAGTGGAAGGTGGGACAACTACCGCGCACGGTCCACTGGACCTTCCACAGCGTCTCTTGTGGCACCGTGGCTTGACGGCGACCACGCTGGGGACGCTCCAGCTCGGCGAGGGGTGCCTCCCGCCCTGTGCCGCGGCGCCGCCGAGCAGCCCACCGCTCAGCCACCTGAAGAGCCTGCCCGTTCAGGTGACCTTCAGCGACGCCTCGGACATGTCGTCACTTATGAGCCTGCTGCGCGGTGCGCCAAAGCTGGCCGAGCTCGAGGTCGAGACTACCGAGAGACGGCTACGGCTACAAGTTGCATAACCCTACGATTGATGTCGACGGCGAGGATTTGCTCCCCGCGAAGCCTGCGCGTCGCGCACCTCGCCGCGCCGCCCAACGACATGAGCCTCGTGCGGCTGGTGCTGTGGAAGGCGAGGACGACGCTGCGGGCGGTGGAGGTCGGGCTGGGCGTCAAGAAAAGGCTCCGGCCTCCGGGCGGAACTAGGCGAGAACGGCAGGGCGAACCCCTCCGTTCGAGTCTACTACAAGTACGGCAAATTACCGACGGATTTTGGTGGATCCGATAGGCAGCCCAGTTGCCTGTGCCAGAGCTGCACGGAAGAGCACCGAGCTGCAAGAGATCAAAGGAGAGCTATTTATTTTCTTCATGCGTCCAGTCCCAACAAAGCCTTCGCCGTTTTTAGTGTAGAAAGAAGAGGTCTGGCCCAATAAGGTCCAACTTGTTTATTGGTTAGCCCTTCAATATCTGCAGAGCCTGATGAAATTCCCAACATTCACCGTTGCCGATGATTTACACCAATTAAGTTGGCTGTGTTTAATACGCTCCATAAACCTCCCATCTGATATATGCTCCATCCGGTCATAAAATGGTAGTCATTTTTGGGCACCGACTCTGATGAGGTTAATAGAGGCCTGATCTTTTGGTGAAATTGTGTGAAATCATGTGCTGAAAAATTGGCTGAGTAATGAAATTGGCATTGCAAAGTGGTTGTGATTATGGCATGTGTGGTGCTTGTGCATATGCTGGTGATAGCATGATGATGGTTTTGCTTGATGCAACGTGCTCATGTGAGTGGTTGCATGGATTGACTTTGAATCAAGTCGTGGACTTGTGCTTGGATTTGTTTAATATGCTGGTGATAGCATGATGATGGTTTTGCTTGATGCAATGCGTTCCTTTGAGTGGTTGCATGGATTGACTTTGAGTCAAGTCGTGGACTTGTGCTCGGAATTGTTTTTTGTTTATTCATGTGCAGGTGTTGCTCGAGGGCGAACGTGGTCGATGACGTGACCGGAACTAGGTTCATGGAGGAACTGAGGTTCGAGACTAGGTTCAAGGAGGAATCGTGGTCTTGGTGGTCGAGGATGTCATGCGGAACGTTCGAGCTAGAGAACATGCACATGGAGGCTGGTTAGTCACGTATTTACAATATGTGGGCTGTACATGCGTGCAAGAGTTGTTTTTGGCCATGTTGGGCCAGGTTGAGATGTATACGAACTCTTTCCATGTGGGAAGTGGAGTTGTATTCAATCTCTTTATGCTTGCTCTGCATAAATAGGGGAGGTGTCTCTGTTTATGTAGAGAGCGAGTTTAGGGTTTGTACTCTTTTGTTTGAGTAATCGTAACGGATCAAAAATAAAGATCTTTCTTGCATCTCCGGTGCTGACGATTTTCGTTTTGCTCTTGGCTCCGGCATAGTTGATCGATCGCTAGAAGTTTTGTCCGTCACAGCAGTCACGAAGTTCATCACGGAGTTCGGTTTCTTACAAAGGTATCATCTTGCAAAGGTAGTATCTTAAGATCTGTAAGTCCGATCGTGTTGATTCTTTTTGGGTTAGCTTCGGAATTAAGTCTAGTCTCTACAGTTAAAATTTCACATCAATCTAACGGTGGGATCTTTGGGAATTTTTATTTTTTTGAACTGATCACTAGTCTGCTCGCCTGGTCGCCCGACTAGTCGGCCAGATTCAATCATCTTGCGAAGAATATAACTTTAGATCCGTAGATCCGATTGACCTGATTCTTGTTGCATTAGCTTTATAATTGCGTGTAGTTTCTACAGTTAAAATTATATATCGATCTAACAGTTGGATCTTTAGTAATTATTGTGTTAGTAAACATATATCAGTCTGCTCGCCCAAACTGCTCGCCTGGTCACCCAAACTGGTCGCCCAAGTGCTCTATTGGTCGTCCAAGTGCCCAAACTGGTCGCCCAAGTGCTCTATTGGTCGCCCGAGTGTTTCATCGTCGCACTGATCGCTCTACTAGCCATCCGATCGCTCTCATCGTCGCCTAAATCGTTTCTCTTGGTCGCGCCAGATCGGTCTCATTGGTCTCCCAACTGCATAAATTGATCTCTCGACTGTGTGAACTGGTCTCCCGACTGTTTTCCATCTGTGTGAACTGGTCTCCAAGCAATTTGAGTTTAAATTGGGGTGTGTTAGAAAAACAAAGTTCAAAAATTTGATTTTAGCTTCCGCGCAATCATTCACCCCCCCCCTCTGATTGCTACATTAGTATATTTCGATCCTACAAGTGGTATCAGAGCAAGGTTTTTCTAATTAATCTTAACCGGTGATTAGAAACCGTAGCGATGGATAGGTATTCGACGAAACCTTGTGTTTTCGATGGTGTTAATTTTCAGTTTTGAAAAGCAAAAATGGAGACATACATTCAAGCTCAGGGCTTTGCAATCTGGGAGGTGTACAAGCCATATCAAGTTCCTGAGAATGATCAAGTCAATGAAACCAATCAAGCACATGTTGAAGCAAATAGCAAAGCACGAAATTTGATCATCTAAGGATTGGGAAGAAGTGACTTCGACCGCGTGATCCATCTCAAGTCTGCATATGAGGTATGGAAATCTCTTTGTGATTATCATGAGGGATCTAACACTATCAAAGAGTTTCGTCAAGATATTTATAAGAAAGAATACATGCGATTTGAGATGAAGCCTGGTGAATCACTAGATGATTTCTTTGCACGTTTCAATAAGATCCTTAGCAATTTACGTGCTGTTGGGGTTTTCTTTGATGAAGCTACTAATGCTAGATAATTGCTTCGTGCATTAGATATGTCTATTTGGGAGATGAAAGTTACATCTATTAGAGAATCAACTGTCATGAGTTCACTTACTGTAGATGTTCTTTTCTCTAAATTAAAAACTCATGAATTGGATGTTCTTGCTAGGAAGAATGATCATAAATCAATTGCATTGACCTCCTAATCTAGCATGTCTCAGAATAATGTTTCTTCAAGTTTTGCTTTGTCTTTCTTGTCTTCACTAACCGATGAACAGATTGAAGAATTTCCTGAAGAAGACTTGGCACTACTCTCTTCTCGTTTTAATAAAGCCTTGCAAAATGTGCGAATGAGGAAGAAAGTTGGTGGTGGCCCTCCAAGATGCTATGAGTGTGGTGATCTCAACCACATTCGTCCAAATTGTCCTAAACTTGCAGGTAAAGCATCAAGGGAAGAGAAGGACAATGATAAAAGAAAAGAGAAGAAGTTCTCCCCAAGCAGAAGCAAGAAGAGAAACTTTGTAAACCGCAAAGTTGTCCACCAAGTTCTTTTTGCTCTTGAACAAATCAACTTGAGCGATGTGGATTCGGAGAGCAGTGAAGATGACACAATAAGTCCAAGCAAGCATGAACTGACAGGGTTGTATCTCATGGCTAGGAGTGATGAAAGCTTCACCGAGGACGATCGCGACAGCGACTTCAATGAGGTAGAACCTTCTTACGATGAATTGGCTATTGCTGTTGCTCGTCTTGGTAAATTGCTTGACAAACGCGACAAGAAAATTAAGAAACATGATGTTCTTGTGGAATCTTTGAATGCTGAAATTGATAGACTTAAATCTTTGATTCCTGATGATGATACATGTAAATCATGTGACTTAATTTACACTAAGCTTACTTCACTTAGACAAGAACATGCTTCTTTGCTTGAGCAAGTTAATGCTGAAAAGAAGGAAAATGAGAAACATGTTAAAAATGCTAGCTGTTCAACTGTTATTTGCATGATACAACTCACTGTTCTAAATGCTTCACACTAGAATTGAAGTTGCATGATCAAATGCTAGGGTTTCTCAAATGACAGATGCTCTGCTCACTCATGAGGTTCTTTCATGCTCAACTTGTCGCAAGCAAAAAGAAAAAGTGGACGTTCCCTGTAATAATTGTTTAACTGTTTCACGAAAGGTTGATTATTTGAAAAAAATTTTGGAACGTTTCACTAAAGGAAAGAAAAACCTGAACATGATTTTGGATCAATCAAAAGTCAGCACTCATAACAAAGGTTTAGGTTTTGATTCTTATGCTCATCATAAATCACATGCTCCCACTATTATGAAGGCACTAGAAAGTGGAAAATTTGAAATTGTCAATGAGCTTAAGAAAACTGTTTTTAAGTCTGCTAGTGTTTTATCTTCTACTGTGATGATTGCAAATGTTGCTTCTACTGTTAAAGCTAAACATCATGTTAAGTACACTTGCATTCATTGTGGTAGAGATGGACATTTAGTAGATTTTTGCTTTAGGCTAGCCAAACAGCAAAAGAAAGAAAAGGTTAAGGCTAGGTCTAATTTCAGGAAGGCACATTTTACTCCTCATTTTGTGCATAGGGTGATGCAAACACCTTTTGTTGCTAGAAACATGAGAAAGGGCAAATTTGATTTTGTGTACAAGCATACTCGTGTTGTGTCTACTCGTCGTGTGTCTCAGTACTGTATTCCTAAATGCTTTATTTCTAACCCCAGTACCGAGGCCGCGACATCTTCTAGTGCTATGTAGGTTTTTCAGATGCAGGTTGGAGAATAGAAGCTTAGTAGATCTTAGTCTTTTGCAAGATGGGATCAAGATTTGGATGGTTCTCACCCTTGAGATGGCCTTCAAGAGGCATATGCGATAATTCTTCACCTACTGTGTGAGCTATTTTATACACTTATGTCTTTTACATTCACAGATATCTAATTGTGGTATGAGATGAGATGTTTGTTCATATGCTCATATGTATCCCCTGGCATGTTAAAAAATGTTATATCTTATAACATGCCTTTTCATGCTTAGAATTTATTTATCATGATTCATGCTTATGCTTAACTGAACATACCATGATAACTCAAGCACATGTATATCATCACCTCTCTTTTGATTTCATTGGTTATCCATTTGAGGGGGAGTTAATGTTTTTTTTGTTGAAAATTTCTTTCGTTTGCCTGTTGGGAGGATTGTTCTTTCAAACTTTTGTTTATGAAGTTAATCCCATTGGGTGACAGTTTTGAAGATGGTTTTTAAGATGGATATTTTTGAGGGGGAGTTTTTGAAGTTTTTGTAATATTTTGTAACATACTTTTTATTTTGTGTGTTTCTTAAATGAAAAACAAAAAAAATACTGAGCATTGTATTTCATACATATATGTCATTTAAAGCCATGTTTATGTTTCAAGATCTTTGCAACTTCATGTTCATGCATATATGGTGTAGTTTATGACATGACTATTTAAATGGAATGACAACTTAAATTAAATCTTGACATGGTTGAACTTTCTTGGCTATCTTGATCCTGCTCAAAAAGTGCTAAATATCAATGTTAAGTGCTAAAGCTCAAAGAGTGATTGTTGATAAATGCAAGAACAAGGTTATGTATTGTCGCACTTTTTCTTTACGAGACTGCTTATCATTGCACTTTGATATGAACTTGGAAGAGGTTGTGTATGACCGAAACCATGAAACCTTAAGCTTGTGACTGCTTGGCATGGTTGAAAAGTAAGGCTGATGGTGCATGTAATTCCTTGCAATTATTATTGTTGCAATCAATTAATAATCAGTTTTTCAAGCACAAATAAAGTGCACAAAAAATTCAATGCTTCAAGGTTTTAAGATTGTTGAGAAAGGGAGATCATGTCATGCAAAAAATCGTTAATAGTACTTGATTTCTAGTTATGCTTACTCCACATTGTTTATGTGTAGATTTGAGGGTGCAAGTACTTTTGATAGCATGACTTGGTGATAATATTGTTACATTTGTGGATGACCTATAATGCTCAGTACATAAAAAAAAGGAAAAACCAAAAAATAAACAAAAAAAAATTTTGTTCTCTCTTTTGTATTCTTGATGAATCCATTGTCAAAGGAGGAGAATTTTGGAGTCAAAGGGGGAGAATTTTGGACACATATGGCACATCCACACACATTTTTTCTTCCTTTATTTTTTCTTCTTTTTAGGGGGAAATTATTTCTTCTTTTTAGGGGGAGATTTTTCAATTTTGTCGTGCCCCGAATTTACAACTTCGGACACTCTGTGTATTCAGCACTAGTCCAGGATCGCGCTAGTGCACACAGACTAAACAGGGTATAATATCACATCATACACAGCGGAATATTAAATAAAGTACTTCAAACATTTATATAAACGAGTGTACGACCTTATGGTCATCCTTACAATAGTTATGCCACGCAGGGCTTACAATAATCAAATAACAAAAGTTCAGCAGCGGAAAGTAAATCTTCGTGATAACCCATCCATCGCCACAGACGCCCCGACTGAAGCTTGCTTCCCTAGTTCTCCGGCTCCTCGACATACTCTTCCTCATAAGCTGGTGTAGTTTCCTCTTCTGGTAGGTTTGTCCGCAAGGGTGAGTACACACCGTACTCAACAAGTTATGCACAAAATGCAGATCTATTTACTACATGCATGGCTTGTTACAAAGGAATGGCTCTACCAGTTATTTTGCTTTTGCAAGCACATTTTAAATTATTAACTATTTAGATTAAACGCATCAAAACTATACAATCATTATATTTCTCAATCTGTTTTCCACATTGTTTTGAACACACAGTTCCTGATCACATTTCTTTGGCACACAGCCTCCACCCCATTTTATTTTCAAGTTCTACCCCTTGACTGTAATCCCCGAGCATTGTCCGATCACAGTGGACTCGGCTATTCAACAGCTTTTAACACTCTGCAGAGGTTTGTACACTTTACCCACAAGATACTGATTGCACACCACAAAGGCGATTAACCGTAACAAAGCTTTTGAGACTTACGTCTCACCGAGAACCTCTCCGTGTTGCCTTCACTATCACTTCCCTCACTCGAGCCAAGTATAGGACCGACAAACACCGTTGGATCGGTACCAAGCCGTAGCACAGCACGCTCCCCATCTGATTACCCCATGTAATCGCCACCCGAGGTATCAAAGGTAAGACATCAGAATCCTACTAAACTAGGTCTCCCCATTCAGACATGTGGTTGTACGAGAGACTCAGGTCAAAGGCTTGCAAGGTAAGGTCCTTAGCTGACCAAGGCAAGACACCCTTCTCTCAGATTGGCACACAGCCCTCACAACACTCAACCCACCCCCATTTGCCACACAGGCCCACCTGGCACGAAGCCTCGGTCCACTTGCCCCAGTCTAAATCAATTCCACCCCAGGTTATTCAACGGTGCAACACATGCCCGTAATCGTCTTTTATGTAGAACCACACAGGTCTCTACAGTCCAACACCATTACCAACAGCATTCCACTTTATTCAAAAATCATTCCATAATATTTAGTCAAGGTTACATTTGTATTCAAGAATATCATTCACGTAGTAAGCATAACTAAGCAACTATTCACGGTCTAGCCTCCCGTGTTGGCACAATATATATCATCAACCAACTAGATTTACCCAACTTAGGTTAACAAGGAGTCATGGCATACAAATGATATCAAGGTGGCCTAAACAATTTGGTTGGATAGCTATTTTACCCAAAATAATTTAAGTCATTTTTAATTGAATTAGCATGCATAGTTTAAAACAAAGTACATTTCAAAAATTAGGAACAACATGGTCAAAGCATAACTTGCCTTCAAAAAGTTGCTGGTCTTGCTCCGAAGTCAAATCTTGGATTGGAAATTCCCCCTCGCAACCTCCCGACAAATCAACGTCTATTTAAAATCAATATAAACATGATAAATAAATTTTACAGAGAACAAATTCACCTCTAAAAATTCCATCCATTAAATAGATCTAAATTTTACAAATTTTTAGAAATTGGAATCACTCAAATCGGAGTTAAAACGCAAAAGTTATAAGCGTTTGAAGTTTTAAAATAAATTAAAAAGGAAATATACCGAATTTCTCTTGTTTATTTTTATATAAAATATCCCGGAATTTGCGACGTCAATGTTACCGTGAATCGATGCGTAGCGCAGTCATCCCTAGGATCAAAATCCTATGACAACGACTAAACCAAATAACAGTTCATTAACTCCAGTCATGCATCAAGATTCGTGCGATGTGATCAAAGGCTAAGATTGTACCGGCACCTTTGATCGCAACCGTGGTACTGATATGTGGCGCAACCATGATCGACAAATTTGAATCTAACGACGGCAATTATTCGGGTGACGTCGACCATAGCAACGGCTGTGTCGCCTCGATTTCCGCATACACGCGTCGGCACGAGACTGACTCAGTGCACAGCGAAACCGGTTCATCTAATTCGGAATCTACGACACAAATTAATTTGAAATAAATGTTTAATACTTTCAATTTAATACCTACAGTTAAATGAACAACGTGACACATTATCAACCGCATTTTTGAACTCGATCGGCCAATGATTTAAAATCTACAAATAAATGAGTTACGTGGCTAATTCACGATCAATCGATACTAATCTTTACTGATTATCATCTATACGAGTTTTAAGCTCACGCGCAATCCCAACCTTGGGCACGTGGCATCAACCCTAACCTGCATCTCTAATCCCTACAGATTAACAATATGCAAAACATGGTTCGGTCTCTAAATCAAGTCACATACGTGGACCGACCTCAACCGCTTGATGAGAAATCGACGGCGTTGATCGATGCTTGGCGGCGACAAAGATCGGAAGCACGGCAACGGCGGAAGAATGAGGTTGAAGAAGACGGCGACGCCGACGGTGCTCCGGCGCGATTCCGTTGAGAAGAAGTGGTCCTCCGGGCGCGGCGCGACACGAGCTTCACTCCGGTGGGTGCGGCGACGTCGGAGGGTCACCGGAGCGATCACAAACAGCGGCGAAAGGCACTGGACTTTGGCGAGATGATTCGGGCTCTGTGGTGATCCTTAGAACGCGTGAAAAGGCTCTGCGGGCGCGGAAGTGAGTGCTTAATACCCCGGGCTAGAAGACGAAGCGGAAGAGATAGTGTCCGGCGTTAATGGCGACGGTTTCCACCCTTTCGCACGGCGGCGGCGGCGACGTTTTCGTTCGCACGAAGACGAAGTGACGCGGCTGCTATCCGATCGTCCGCGCGTGATCCAACGGTGGAAAAACCGGGCGGCGTTAGGGTTTCCCGAGCGGCGCACAGTAATGGGCCGGCCCGTTACTATTCATCCGGATTTTCATACGTTTTGCGAATAAAAATAATCCCGAATATCCATTTAAATTATTTGAGGCACTTAAAATATCATAAAAATTCTAGAAAAATATTTTAGGACATTTTGAACTCAGATAAAATATTTCCATTTAAATTTTCAAAAACTTGATCATTATTTAATTAATTTTCAGATAAGAACTAATTTACAAAAATGCAAATAAATCCAAATAAATTCCAGAAATTCTCAAAAATTCAAATAAATTGTAGATTTCAAAAATAGCTAAATTTTGAGGATGTTACAAATTTGCTTTTTGTTTTTTTAAAAAAATTTCTTAAAACTTTTCTTGTGAGGTGAATGCCAATGTTAAGTTCTAAATGGTGTTGCCAATGTTTTCATCAAGGGGGAGATTGTGAAATCATGTGCTGAAAAATTGACTGAGTAATAAAATTGGCATTGCAAAGTGGTTGTGATTATGGCATGTGTGGTGCTTGTGCATATGCTGGTGATAGCATGATGATGGTTTTGCTTGATGCAACGTGCTCATGTGAGTGGTTGTATGGATTGACTTTGAATCAAGTCTTGGACTTGTGCTTGGATTTGTTTGATATGCTGGTGATAGCATGATGATGGTTTTGCTTTATGCAATGCGCTCGTGTGAGTGGTTGCATGGATTGACTTTGAGTCAAGTCGTAGACTTGTGTTCGGAATTGTTTTTTGTTTATTCATGTGCAAGTGTTGCTCGAGGGTGAACGTGGTTGATGACGGGACCGGAACTAGGTTCATGGAGGAACTGAGGTTGGGACTAGGTTCAGGGAGGAATCGAGGTATGGTGGTCGAGGATGTCATGCGGGACGTTCGGGCTAGAGAACATGCACATGGAGGCTGGTTAGTCACGTATTTACAACATGTGGGTTGTACATGCATGCAAGAGTTGTTTTTGCCATGTTGGGCCAGGTTGAGATGTATACGAACTCTTTTCATGTGGGAAGTAGAGTTGTATTCAATCTCTTTATGTTTGCTCTGTATAAATAGGGGGAGGTGTCTCCTGTTTATGTAGAGAGCCAGGTTTTAGGGTTTGTACTCTTTTGTTTGAGTACTATAACCAGATCAAAAATAAAGATCTTTCTTGCATCTCCAGCGGCTGGTGATTTTTCGTTTTGCTCTTGGCTCCGGCATAGTTGATCGATCGCTAGAAGTTTTGTCCGTCGCAGCAGTCACGAAGTTCATCACGGAGTTTGGTTTCTTACAAAGGTATCGTATTGTAAAGGTAATACCTCAAGATCTGTAGGTCTGATTGAGTTGATTCTTTTTGGGTTAGCTTTGGAATTAAGTCTAATTTCTACAGTTAAAATTTCACATCAATCTAACGGTGAGATCTTTGGGAATTTCTATTTTTCTGAACTGGTCACCAGTCTACTCACCTGGTCGCCCGACTGGTCGCCTAGATTCAGTCATCTTGCAAAGAACATAACTTTAGATCCGTAGATCCGATTGACCTGATTCTTATTGTATTATCTTAGTAATTGAGTGTAGTTTCTAAAGTTAAAATTTTATATCGATCTAACGGTTGGATCTTCAGTAATTTTTATTTTAGTAAACATGTATCAGTCTGCTCGCCCAAACTGGTCGCCCTAGTGCTCTATTGGTCGCCCAAGTGCCCAAATTGGTCGCCCAAGTGCTCTACTGGTCGCCCGGGTGCTCTACTGGTCGTCCAAGTGGTCTACTGGTCGCCTAGATCGCTCTCATCGCCATCCGATCGCTCTCTTGGTTGCCCAGATCGTTCTCATCGTCGCCTGATCGTCTCATGGTCTCCCAACTGCATAAACTGGTCTCTCAATAGTGTGAACTGGTCTCCCGACTGTTTTACATCTATGTGAACTGGTCTTCAAGCAATTTGAGTTTAAATTGGGGTGTGTTAGAAAAACCAAGTTCAAAATTTTGATTTTAGCTTCCGCGCAATCATTCACCCCCCCTCTGATTGCTACATTAGTATATTTCGATCCTACAGATTGATCACTCTCAATTAGTAGAGATGACCCTCGCAATCCAAGCTACCAACCGAAATACGACTGACGCCGAGCAATCGTTGAATCAAACTATAAGTTGTTATCAACCGTCACAAAGCTCGATTGACCTGATCACAAAGATCAATTCCTGCAAGCAACCGAAAAACAAACAAGAACAAAGCAAAAGCAATATGAAATTGTGAATAGGAACTTGTCACAAAAATTTTTCTTTCTTTAGTTTTTTCTTTTTCTTTTTTGAAACTAAGAAGTGCAACTCCCAACTCAAATAAGGATAGAAAGCAAAAAATCTCACATTTTGAAATGAGAGGAAATACTAAACAAATGATTGAAAGATGACAAAAATGGCACTGAAAACTTTAGTGGCTCAGAACTCAGTCTTAGAGACTGAATTTGAGATCAAAACGGATACAAGACTAATGGCATGTATTTTCTTGGATGTGCCTCATCATCCTATTCGAAACAAGTACTAATGTATCGAAAACGAACTTCGTATACAAAAGTTATGGTTGTTTTATTGAGTAGTGTCCAGATCAACTTCTAGAGATGGCAAAGACGGCTCGGCTCAGATTCAAAAATCGAACACAAGGAGATAGACAATCTGAGTTGATTTCTTTTCAAGCAAGACACAACCAATTTGATCTCTTTAATTTAGACTTAAGGAAAATGATAGTCCAACTTGATCTTTTTCCAAATAGAATGCAACCAAATCTATCTCTTTCCAAATAGAATGCAACTGACTCGATCTCTTTATTTTCTGAACACAGTAGCAAGGCTCTCAACAACTAAAATTAGTGGCAGCACAACCCTAGACAGAAATCAACAAGCAAAGATAGGCAAATCTAGATACTAAGACCAGCAATTAGACACGATGATGCAACATGCAATTCAAAGATGCAAACCAAAAAGAAAAGCCGCAAAGGCTCAAAGTGGTTTGGATAGAGTAGAAAATTATGCAGATGCAATTTTTTTGACTTTTTCTAGACTATACGAGTAGAAAAATCAATCTACTAAACTAGGGTACTTAAATTCTCATCGTTCTACAAAGATCTGATACCACCTGATGAGATAATGGAGGCTAGATCTTTCAATGAGATGGATAACTCTCGATTAGTGAAGTCGACCCTCACGATCCAGGTTACTGACCAAAATACAACAAATACCAAGCAATCGCTAAACCAAACATTAAGTTGTTATCAACCGTACCAAAGCTTGATTAACTTGATCACAAAGATCAATTCCTGCAAGCAACCAAAAAACAAGCAAGAATAAAGCAAAAACAATGTGAAATTATGTATATTGTCAAGTGTTTGGGTTCTAATAACGGTCTTGATAGTTGGTCTAAACGTATCAGGCAAAGAACTCAGAAGTTTCACATGGAAAACTAATCTAACAAAACCAAAGTTTTATGGAGGGAGCTCGGCTAACTTAAACAGGCATCTAAAGGGGTTGCGTCGAGAGGTGGACATGGACATGAACTCCTCCTGGGCGGCCCTCCTAGCCCTTTCTATTACATGGTTCAAAGCCCAATTGGCAAGCTGGCGCAACATCATGTTAGGAAGGCTTCCAGATGTAATTGGACTGGCCTGGAGGGCTTGTGGAAGTGGTTGCTACCAGGGAGAGGAATTGAAGCCATCGACTTAGGCTAGACTTCGAATCTTCCTTGTGGCCCTTCGTCTTACAGCCATCCTTCTCGCATTTTGACTTATTATAGTTCTCTTTATGATTTCTGAGGATAAGTAAATCACACACATTAGGTAGCATCATATTCTCATTAAAAACATAATTCACTTCCAAAAATGAACTTACCTGATAATTCAATTGATGTACACATGCTCATGTGATTGGACCTTGCACTTGCACAGTGTGTGGAGAAATATTGGTTGCATATGCCGTCATCAGACACGACCTCCAAAATGTAGCTTTGATTACTAATTGCCATTATAATATATCTATAAAACCAAATAAAATTATAATATTATAAAAGTACATTTGGAGATAAATCTACACATGATTTCCATGTATCTAATTTAAATATTTTAAAAATATTGGCAATCAAAGTTTCAAAAGTTTGATTGCATCTATATCTAAAACAACAACTATTTATGACTAGAGAGTGTATCTAGATAGTAAAATGCAAAATGGATAAGTATAGAAATTTTACAAAGCATTATAGTGGTAGTATGTAGTGAGTAGTATAAATTACATCTAGCTATTGATTTATTGAGAGTATTTCTACTACTTTACTACTAGAGTAAATATAAATAAATACCGCTTATCTCATCCATTGAATTGAAAAAAGGAATGGTCTACATTAAATTTAGTGTATCATAGAAGATCTAGACAAGTATAACATCCTAATTTTTCCATTTTATTGAATTAATATTTTTATTTTTGTATTTTGTGAATTTTGGGAAATTTTAGGATTTTTTATTTTATTTAATATTTTTGAATTAGGCTTATTATGAATATTACTTAAATAATTGAATGGTTTAAATAAAATTTTATTAAAAATATTTTATTTGAGTTCCAAATATATAAAAATATTTTTAAGTATTTTTATCATATTTTTCTAATTTATTTGTATTATTTTATTTTATAAAGTTATTTTAAATCCAAAAGCTTTGAAAAACCAGAATAGTGTTGGGCAAGAAGCCCTAGGGCCAGCCCAAATTTTCTGTGCCAACCCGTTTCGATCTGGCCAAGGCCCAATAGCTGTAAACCCTAGGATCTCGACCATTGAGTGTTGATCGAACGGTTGGATTGATTTTGTAACCATAACAGCTAGTGGCCGTCAGCTAGTATGAGTGGCTGAGATTGCGACACATCTGAACCGTTGGGGAGCCACCTGATTCGCAACACGTGGACGACCGGGATTTCGTCTTCTCCACGTCGCCACCGCCGTTTCGGAGGCGAACTCCTCTGCCATGTCAGATCGAGATTCCATGTGAATCTCGCACGTCGATGCTTCAAATAGGGACTGGATCATCTCTTGAGGTTCATCAAGCCTTTGCGCAACTTTCCACCGATCAGTTTTCGATATGGAGCTTTCGTTGAGGAGTAGAAGCTTGCCGGACTTCGTGAAGCTTCGTCGGTCGTTCAAGTGATTTGTTCTCTGCCGTTGAGTCACCTCCACCACAACTGAGACCGGATCTGAGACCCTTGCGATGTGCTCTTCGAGATCCATGGTGTTCCGAGGTCGATTGTGTAATGGCTCTGATCTTTCTCGTTTGCCTCCAGTGAAAAGGGGCGTGAGATCACAGAGACAAGAACAAACTCTCAGCAAAGAACACACAGAACAGAGAGACGTGAGGAAGAAGAAAGGAAGTTTCTCATTTCATTTTTCTATTCGCCTTACAGAATCCTGAACAAAAGTATATATACTCTCCTCGCCAGCACTCATTACCCTCCTGCGCCAACCCAACTGATACAGCCTGTATCTTTACCGCGACAAAACCTTACCGCTACAGTAAACGACAAGTTTTACTTTCAACCCTTACATTCAGACTCAACCAACCCGATCAACACCATGCACATCTGCATCACCCGTTACACCACCCCCTCGCCAGAAGACGTTGCTTGACCCCAAGCAATGGCGTTAGGATACCTGGTCTTCAGGACATTTAAATCTTCCCACGTTGCAGCGTCAGACGACAAACCCTTCCAGCGAATCAACCCCTGAATCACTGCCGCACTACCCTTCTTCACGAGACGCCGCTCTAAAATCTCTTCCGGCCAAGATTCCAGCAGATCCAGCTCGCAACTTTTGGCAAAGGTCGCAAACACAGAGCATAAGCGGGGCAAAAGGTTTGGTGAGACACATGAAAACGGATGAATCAAATTGTCAACCGCAAATCCAACCGATATGCTACTTGACCGATCTTCTTTACCACACAAAATGGGCCATAAAACTTATAAGCAAGCTTGGATAAGGGCGATTGACTACAGAACTTTGAGCATATGGTGAAGTTTCAACAAGACTTGTTCGCCAATTTGAAAAGCTTCGTTCGCTTGTTCTTATGCGCTTGTAGTTTCATCCGATTTTGAGCTCGCCAAATCGCTTCAAAGAACTCATTGCATGCTTCCCGATCCTTGAGATAAGTCTGAACATCTTCCATTTGAGCATCAATCGGCTGTAACATTGCTCCAAAATTTGGGTATGTACCATATAATGCCTTGAAAGGCGAACAACCCAAGGAGGAATGAAAATTTGTGTTGTACCAAAATTTCGCTAATGCCAACCAACTCTTCCATTTCTTGGGACAATCATGCCTTTGCACAACGCAAATACATCTCTAAACATTGATTTACCCTTTCGGATTGCCCATCGATGCGTGGGTGATAAGAAGTCTCAGATCGCAATTTTGTGTCCAATGCAATGAATAACTCACGCCAAAAGCACTCGTGAACACCACGTCACGGTCAGAAGTGATGGAAACTGGTACTCCATGCAACTTAACAATATTCTCCAAGAATAATTTGGCTACCACCGAAGCAGTAAATGGATGGCGAAGTGCTACAAAATTAGCATATTTTGAAAAGCGGTCAACAACGACCATAATCACATTATATCCTTCAGATAATGGTAAGCCCTCTATAAAATCTATTGTCACATCCTGCCAAGCTGCTTTGGGAATTGGGAGAGGTTGAAGCAAACCGGCAGTTTTAGCTCTTTCACTTTTTGCCAATTGACATTCAGAACATTGCTTAACAAAGTCCTCCACTACTTGCTTCATACCAGTCCAGGAAAACAACTGCTTGAGGCGCTGATAAGTAGCATTGACACCAAAATGGCCCCCTATCGCACTAGAATGAAAGGCGGCTATCAATTTCATTTGTAAGGCAGAGTTAGCACCAATCCATACCTTACCATTTTTCTTGATAAGCCCATGCTGCAATGCATATCCCTGATCATCAGGACTATGAAGAGCTAACTGAGTTAACTTGTGCTGAGCAACTTTATCTGTCACATATGAATTGAGGACCTCTTGTATCCATTTCGGTTGAACAGCCGACATGACCTGAACTTCCATCAAATGTCCCACTCTAGACAGAGCATCTGCCACAATATTATCTCTCCCTTTTTTATAGACAATGTGAAAGCGTAATCCCATTAATCTGGTCATAGCTTTGCGTTGCATGTCGGATTGCAGATGTTGATCCTCTAGGTAACATAAACTTCGATGGTCAGTCTTGATCACAAATTCTTTGCATTGCAAATATGTGCGCCACTTCTCAACCGCCAACATTAATGCCAGGAACTCTTTCTCATATATAGAGAGATTTTGATGTTTAGGTCCCAAGGCTTTGCTGAAATACGCCACTGGGTGTCCATGCTGCGTTAATACCGCCCCAACCCCATGAGCACAAGCATCAGTCTCTACTTCAAACTCTTGATCAAAGTCAGGAAGTTTCAACACAGGAGTAGTTGCCATGACCTTTTTTAATTGAAGGAAGGCTTCTTCAGTGATGTGATTCCACTCAAACACTTTTTTCTTCAGCAAATTTGTTAAAGGTTTAGCAAGAATGCCA
This sequence comes from Guadua angustifolia, assembly GCA_036346375.1. Classification (NCBI taxonomy): domain Eukaryota; kingdom Viridiplantae; phylum Streptophyta; class Magnoliopsida; order Poales; family Poaceae; genus Guadua; species Guadua angustifolia. The sequence goes on from CM070501.1 coordinate 26,950,009, forward strand.
TAATTCTTAACAAATTTGCGGTAATATCCTGTAAGTCTCCAAAAGCCTCTTAATTCAGTGAAATTGCGAGGAATGGGCCAGTCCAACATGACTTGCGTTTTTCTAGTGTCTGCGGCAACTCCTTCATCCGAGATAATGTGCCCTAAGTACTCTAACTTCCTTTGAGCAAAAGAGCACTTAGATCTTCTCACAAAAAGTTGATGAGCTTGTAAAGTATGCAACACCTTTGTCAAATGTTGCACATGAGTATCCAAGTCAGGACTAAAAACCAATATGTCATCCATAAACACTAATACAAATTTCCTGAGAAATGGTGCCAACATAGAATTCATAACGCATTGAAAGGTGGCAGGAGCATTTGTGAGGCCAAATGGCATTACCTTAAACTGATAATGCCCATGATGTGTTTTGAACGCTGTTTTAAACTCATCTTTTTCTTGCATACAAATTTGATGATAGCCAGCCCAGAGATCCAATTTAGAGAAATATTTAGTACCCACTAGTTAATCCAAGAGTTCATCGATCACCGGCATGGGAAACTTATTCTTGATAGTTAACTCATTCAAGCGATAGTAGTCAACACAAAAGCACCAGGTGCCATCTTTCTTTTGCACCAACAGGACCGGGGATGCAAACGGGCTGACACTAGGAACAATGATGCCAGATTGTAACATTTCTGTTACTTGTCACTCAATCTCTGTTTTATGTCGCGGTGAATATCTGTAAGGTCTTAAATTCACCGGTGCTGCCCCATTAATCAATGTGATTGCATGATCATACTCTCGTCGAGGAGGTAACCCATGTGGTTCAGCAAAAACTGATGTGAATTGCTGCAATACTTGCTGAACCACCTCTGGTATGGTTTCTTCATTTGGCTTTACAGATGATTCCACCACAGCTAAAGCCCAGATATCATTACTTCGAGTCCATTTACTGAATTGTTCGAAGGACAGACAAGCAAGGTCCGACTGCACTTCTTTTTTGACTCCCACCAACCGAACCTTGTTGCCATTATTTTCAAACTCAATTGTTTTGTCCTTCCAATCACACATCATAGGACTATGCTCTGTCAACCAATCCATGCCAAGAATTGCATCATAGGCACCCAAGTCAAGCACCCGGAAATCAGTTTGAAAAGACTGACCCTGTGACCACCAATGTAAATGAGGTGCCCAATGATCACACTGTAAAGTCTCCCCACTAGCCACTTTCACAGTCACCGCAGAAGTCTGCAATGGAACATACCCAATCTTGTGCAAAAAATTTGTATCAATAAAACTTTGAGAACTGCCAGAGTCCACCAGAATCAACATGACTTGATTTCTCACCAATGCCAAGAGACGAACCGTTTCTCTGTCATTAGTTCCAGATAATGCATTCAAAGACAAATTACATCCCTCCTCATTGTCCAGATTAACTATTTCCAGCAAATCTAATACTTCATCCGAAAGCACTTCCCCAGATTCGTCCACTGTGATAGCCTGTAATTGAGCTTGTGGTTGTTTCTTACATTGCAAATGGTGATTTGGTTCAAACTTTTCTCCACATTGATAACATAAACCGTGAGTACGACGATACTCCCTTAACTGTCTAGCTTTCCAAAGTTCACCCTGCCCCATTTTCACATTAGCCAACAGATTGTCTTGTTTGCCAGACCCTCCACCATCTTTTGTATTAGCTGCTTTCAACCTCCAATTTTTGTTACGGTCAAGAACATCTTGCTGCACTCGTGCTAGGAGAGTGTCATGGCCCCAAATTCAAATTCGGCTCGTGCGGCTAACATTAGTGCCAACCAAGTTTTTGCCAAATTTGCCACTTAAGAATTTCCAACTTAGCAAAAATTTTAGAGCTAGAGATTTCAGTGTGCATGTTAGTGGGTTACAAACTAGGAAATTTTTTCTCAATTCAATGGTTGAGTTTTGAGCTCAATCCAACATCAAGTGCTAATTTAAATCATAGCATCAAAACTGAATCTCATGCTGAAAATTCTGGGACTTAGCCATTACAACCATTGCTTACTAGTGGGGGTTAAGTGAGCAAAATACAAAGGGAAATGGTGCAGCCAAACCAAATCAGCGCATCTCTTTTCCTGGTTTTCCCTTCCCGACCGCACCTCACCTTTTCTTTCCCAAGCAAAACCGGTTCAGCACTTCTTTTCTCCTACCAGCCGAATGTAGCTCTTTTCCTCCCAACAGACCTCACCTCCTTCTTTTTCCCCCAAGCCAAACCGAATCCAGCAGCTCCTCCCCAGCCGCACCTTCCCCTGCTGCTCCCTAGCCTGCGCCTCCCTCCAGCTCCTCCCCAAGCCAGCTCCAGCACCCCCCAAGCAGCAGCCAGCTCTCCCTCCTGCAGCACCTCCCCAAGTCGGCTCCATCCCTTCCTCTTCCACTCCCTTGAAGGTAAGACTCCCCTAGGGTTTGGTTGAGTGTTTCCTGGTTTTGGGGGCAGCAATGGTGATTTTGGGGGCTTAGGTGAGTAGAGATTTGGGATTTGGATGGGGAATAACCAATCTAGGGTTTGGAGCAAAGTTCTGAATTTTCGAGCAGATTTCGTAGCTACTGTTTCAGGTTGATTTGAGCAAGTTCTGAGCATCTCATGCTAGTCAGGCTATAGAGAAAGTTATGGGTAATGAAATTATCTTTCATTTTCAACTGGAATCACTCAATTTCGTTAACCCAGTTGAAAGTTGTGATGATTTTAGTGCGTGCTGCTCTGAAATGCTGAAAATGTGAAGCTGAAACTTGGGCTGCGAATTTAAATTATTTCTAGGCCGAATTAAAAATTAATTTTGCCTGAGAAGTTGTATAAAATTTCATGTAGATTGTAAAAATGTTATCCTTTACTCAATTCCATGAAGTATAGCAATTGTTATGATGAAAATGGTGTATGCTGTTCTGAAACTCTGAAAATTTTGAACTCTGAAACTGTTCTCTGTTCATGGCCAAACTGGGAGTTATCTGGGCAGATTATGGAGGATTGGCCAAAGCTAAGTGGTAGATCTATGTCTTGTGGTCGTTTAGGATCTGAGTTTGCTCAATTTGATTAAGTGGTTCAAAAGTTATGGCTAATTGTATTAGTGCTGTCCTGAAACCGGGTTTTGCTGAATTTCAGAATTGTGGGGCTGAAGTTCAGAGTTTAGTGGAAAATTTTCAAGCTATATTCTGAATGTTAGGATGCATGACAAAATTAGATCACCCTCTTGTGGTCTTTTAGAGTCCAAGAAGTCAATTTTTGGATTAGCCAATTAAAGTTATGCTTGTTTAGAGAAGTGTGCTTATTGTTTCCAGTTTTTGCTATAGATTAGAAGTGGAATTTAGCGTTTGTGATTTCAATTTTTAAATTGAGTTGAATGTTTGCACTTTGGAGCTGACTTGGATAATGCACTTAGTATTTTCATTTCATATGCATTGCATGCATCTCATTTCATATGCATTGTAATCATGTAGAGACCGAGCACGCTGAAGGGTGATGTGGCGGACCGAGTGGTCTGGGAGAGCCACTATTTTGAGAATCCCACGAAGCTCAAGGCAAGCACCTAAGCATATTCAACCTTATTCATAATTGTATTTTAGCGAATAATTTGCTTATTGGATGGTTAGGTTATGCATTAGGAATTGAAATGTGGGAAGGGTATTAGAACCTAATCGTTGCACATACACTCATTGTTAATTGTTGAACATCTTCCTTGGAGCTAGTGTATGGGTAATTATAATGTGTTCATGCTTCTTATCTTTCTCGTTCATCTCCAGTGAAAAGGGGCGTGAGATCACAAAGACAAGAACGAACTCTCAGCAAAGAACACAAAGAACAGAGAGACGTGAGGAAGAAGAAAGGAAGTTTCTCATTTCATTTTTCTATTCGCCTTACAGAATCCTGAACAAAAGTATATATACTCTCCTCATCAGCACTCATTACCCTCCTGCGCCAACCCAACCGATACAGCCTGTATCTTTACCGCGACAAAACCTTACTGCTACAGTAAACGACAAATTTTACTTTCAACCCTTACATTCAGACTCAACCAACCCGATCAACACCATGCACATCTGCATCACCCGTTACAGATTGATTGCTGGTGCGCGTTTGGTGTGTCATCTTCTTCAAGTTCGGTGAAGCGTCGTAGTCGGTCCATCGCCGTGAGCTTGTCGGCCAAAAACCAAAACGGGTAATGACGTGGATGGCACGTGGCAACCATGTGGTGCCAAGTCAGCGCCCAGTTAGCTAGGGGAGGCTACGTTAAGAATTTGTTTTTTAAATAATATATATTTAACAAAAAATTACAGAAATAATATAAAAAAATAACAGATCTGCGCATTTGTCGCATATCCAATGTGTGACAGGCTCTCTGTCGCAATTCTAAATTGCGCATTGTATCTCGTCCAATGGTTAGCGACAGGCTCTCTGTCGCAATTCCAAATTGCGACAAAAATCTGTCACAAATTAGATGTGCGACAGATGTATAGAATTGTCATTTTATTTTTTACATATTATTTCTGTAATTTTTCATTAAATATATATTATTTTAAAAAAATTCCTACGTTAATGTTGGGTTATGATACCACAGTAGCGGTCCCACGTGTTAGAGGTCATGTGTGTGAACCTGATTCACAGTGGTCTAGGGTTTGGCCATAGACGTGGTCCATGGTCACCAGCCCCACTTTTTAGACTCTAGCAAATTTTTTAGATTTATTTTATACGAGAAATTTGATTGCTGACAACAGCGTTGCGTAATTAATTAGATTTTTCAATAGAAAATTAAATCAAGAAATTTGGTATTTACTATTTTCCGTATTTTCTCTATTTTTAAATCTTTTGAGAGCCCGTTCTTCCTCATATGAGGTCCGATTGAGGCGATTCAAATTTCTAAAAATTTATAAAATTGAGATCTAATTAATATTAAATTTTATTTAATTTTTGAGTTTGTTTTCTCTCTAGTTCTGTATTTATTTAGCGTTTCATTTCGATTTGCATAGAAGTCGAAGTGTTCAGATCGTTGGAAGGTGAAGGAGTGACTCAAGACCAAGATTCAAGGTAACAATAGGAGTTATTCTAAGGAAAGTTGTAATTTGATCATGTTAGACCAAATTTTACAAATGCTACTTAATGATTTTTTTAATGCTTAGCACTATTTTCAATTAGTTTAAGATCTAGTTATTCTACCCAATTGAATTATGCCTACCTTGTTATTTGTATGCCATAATTATTTATCACCCTATGATGATTCATTATTAGTTAGTTGTTACTAGATACCAACATGAGTTGATTAGACCGTGTGTAGTTGTTTAGCTATACCACGAATAACTCATATCTTTTGAAATATCAAATCAATCTTAACTAATGAAATATAGAATATATTTATGAAAAGGTATGTCATGGTTGTCACACAATGAATTTGAGATGTTGATGGCATGTGTTGCATGATAATTAACTGGAGTGGTAAATAATTTAGACTAGAGCATGTGGCAAGAGTTATGAGCTATAGTGGGCATATGTGGCACTGAGTTGACATTTGACACGATGAGATATGAGTGATTGTGATGTGGTTCTTATATGAGTGGTTGAAAGTCTTGCCTCGGTCAATTAAGGATTTAGTCTTGCAAGTCTTTGAACTAAGCCAAACATGCAACCATATATCTGGAAAGAGACAGACCTAACTAAGTAAATTATCGAGTCTTAGCACTTGATGCCTCAAGAAGATAACCAAACTAAGTGTGCGGCTATAAGATGATTTGTGTATGCTGTGTGATGGCGTCACATGTGTCTAACGGTAAGTCCATTCTATTCTTTTGCTCTTAGTGATGGAAGAAATAGTGAGTTTAGACTTAACGAGAGAGTCAATGTTTTGACGGAGGTTCTAGAAGGTTTTGTCATGGTCACTCAGCCGCACACCAAAGGAAGTATGATAATAGCTCGATATTGAGAGATGTTCATGCCATTTGGGTAAAGTGTATAATCTCTATAGAGTGTAAATCTATTCATGTTCACGGTATAGACAATGCTTAGAAATTACAATCAATGGTTATATTTGGTAAATAAAACTTGAGAATGGAGAATTTGTGCCATTGGAAGTGTTGAAACTGATTTAGGACTATGTGCCATGTTTATTTGAGAAATATTTGAAAGTTACTTATTATTGTTATTTGTTTTACTGTCATTTCAATCTAATTATTGTATTTATTTGTAAATACTGCTTTACTGTAAAATAACCATATCAGCCATCAATTGTAATAAATTTTGCATCTAGTTATGCTAGAATTGCATTCTGTGTATACCATGTTGAGTGCTTTAAATACTCACTCTTACGCAACAAAATCATCAGTTGAGGAGGAGTCTATACTAGCTTTAGAGGGATACCAAGAGGAGGTGAACGTCTAGGGCGTGAATCTTGTCAGTTGCCTGTGATGTACTGAGGGTTATCTATGTTTTTTTCCGTTACAGTTTCAGTTTAATATCTATAGTTTAGCCTTACATAGCATATTCATGTAAAGCTCGACCATAAAGTCAGTCAATAGGTTATATTTAAAAAATAAAGCCTTTTATTACGTTCTCGCTATGTATGATTGTGATATTTATCTATGTTAAACCTGTGTGTATTAGCATGATTCTAAACTCGTACAGTATATACAGAGAGTCCGATTTTATATATTTAGACCCTGACAATAAGTAGCTCGAAGGTAGATCAAATAGGTCAGTATAACTTTTAGTAGACAGCTTCAGATGCATTCGTCCACAAAGTACCCAGGTACAGACACACCGTACCTATACAGTCTGGTACGTACTGCACAGATTCATACAAGCGAGAGACACGTTGTACGACGGAGTTGTGGGCCTGATCTAATTCGAAATCAGAGCATATTCCAGTGACTGCAAGAATTCACCCACGAAGAATTAAGGATATCCGCAGGACAGGCTGACAGCCAGCGGCATCAGCAACTGGCTGTGTAGGGCTGTATATACTGTATAATTGCTAAATATAGTTTTTTTAAAATACGGTAATTGAAATGCGATACAAATTATATCAAATAGAACTTTGGCACGTTCAGAATCGATAGATACCACATATATTTGCTAGTGTGAATTAATCTTTTTTACTTGTTGGTTTGGACATCGCTGCGGTTTGTAATGCTCACCTTTGACTATTACTATATAATTATATGTTAGTAAAAATTATTACGTATATTTAACCATTACTTTGACTAATCTAATGATATTATTTCCATATGAAATCATACTTTACACACATTTGATGTTACTTTATCTAATTATACATTTTTTTCTTTCATTCGGCTTATTCGGTTGGGTAAAACTGTGCCCAGCCCTGTGCCTGTCCGTGCAAACGTCCCTACATGCCTAGCTCCGGGTGGTACGTGGCTGCGAAGCCCAGAAGCTGCCAAGGGAACGTCACGAGCACTCCGCAGGGACGACGAGGCTGCCTTTTTCTTTTTTGAGGCGTCGACGAGGCTGCCTCGCCAGGGGAGGGGAAGGACGGTCGCTCGCGCGTCGCCGTCGCCGAAAAGGCGCCTTGCGCAGCATCCAAATCTCGCCTCTTTGTGATGATGGCGCGGCCGTGGACCGGCGTCGATCGTGGTCCATGGTCCCTGGCTGAGGATCATCTGCAGGGCACGATCGGTACCGACGACACCGATCGAAAGCTAGCTAGCTCGTTATCCTGGATAGGCTGATAGGGTTTATTTCGATCGATCCCGACTGTCATGGCCAATCATGGCGCGCGGGCCTGGAGGATGCCGGACACGTACGTGTGCCACTCGCATAGTCGCGAGCTAGCTAGGTTTTTCCGGAGCTAGGCGACGAGAGGACGGACATGCATGCCTGCCTCGAGGTTGTTGTTGCGCATAGTTTAGTTGATTTGCTCGAGAATTTTAGGGTAATTGGTTAGTGCTTAAAACTCACTCTGCTCGACCAAAGTGGGGAGTACGTGCGTAGTAACTACTACTCATGGGCAGATTTACGTGGGATGCTAGGTAGGATAGGAGAATTGATATTTTGCCACTCCTAATATTGTTCCTCGTTAAAATGCTACTCGGGTCTATTATTATAGACACAGAAGGTCCCACATGTCAATAAGAGAAGAGTGGTATTTTAGCGAAAGGCAATGTTAGGGGTGTCATTTTATCAATTTTTACGTATATATCAGTACCTAAAAAATCTGAAAAAGTTAGGAAATTACCTCTTCAATAAGCTTTTTTTAGTTGAATTGGTTCCAATTCTAGTGGTTTGGGATTTGTATGACCTTATATTTGTAGCAAATTTTAAATATATATGTTTGATTTATGATGTTTCGAAACCATTCACTACTACAGAATGTTACATCACTATCGCTTTACCTGTGTCGGTTCTTAAATTTTTAGGAAAAAATGATTGTGATAGATAACTTAGGAGGGATAGTAAAAATAATCACTATCGGTTCTGATGTTAGAAGCGATTGTGATGTAGCACTGGGTACATCACAATCGGTTCTTATGTGAGAAGCGATAGTGATGATCACATAAGAATCGATTGTGATGTACACAAGCTCATCACAATCAGTTCTTTTCTGAGAAGCGATAGTGATGCGAATGATCATCACATTGCTTTTCACAAAAAAAAATCAATTGTGATGTGCACAATCACATCACAATCGGTTCCTTTGTGAGAAGCAATAGTGATATGAGTGATCATCATTATCGCTTTTGACACAAGAACCGATTGTGATGTGAACATGCACATCACAATCGGTTCTTACTTAAGAAGCGACAGTAATGATAATGCACATCACTACCGCTTTTCATATAAGAACTGATTATGATGTGCATAATCACATCACTATCGCTTCTTATTTAGAAACCGACGATAGTGATGAGCATGAATATCACTGTTGCTTCTTAAGTAAGAATCGATTGTGATGTCCCTCGTTAGGTTATTTATACCACTCGGGCTGAACTCTCCTCTATTTTTCAGAGGAGATTTCTCCGCCGCCACCCAGAAAATAGCTCATATTTTCTGGTTGGAAGTAATATTTGAGAGAAAAAAATTGAAATCCTCAAGGGTAGGTGTTAAGAGGGTAAATTTGAAGCATAGCTGGAGGAGATTTTCCTTCATTTTGTAGAATTTGTGGGTTTCTTCAAAATATGAGTATTCCTTCAAATCCGTTCAATTTTGTACTATGTAATTTCGATATGTCACGAAGAATATTTAGGTTGCACTAGTATTGTATATATCCTATCAGATTTCACACCCTTTATTCAACAACCACACATGTATTTAATTATCTTAATTTGTAGTGCTCTCATGTTAATATGGAATTATATTATTGATGTCACATGATAAATGTTAGAGTTTAGATTATGGAACCTACATCTTCCGTTCGAGAGTGCTTGTTTATAAATATGCCGATCAAAATGGCATATTTATAAGCAAGCAGTCTCGAATTGTCCATGTTCTTTGGACAGTTCGAGGATATGTGTTTCGGGCTAGTTCCTTAACTGTTGTACAACTCTAGAGTAGATTTCGGTAGCATCTCCCTATGGTATTCTCTGGGTACACACCCCTTTTGACCTGTTGTTAAGATGTGTATCTAGAGAACAGCGAGGAGATGTTGCTGAAATTTTCTCTGGAGTTGTACAACAGTTTAGGAATTTGCCCAAACCACATATCCTAGAATGAAATTAGGACCTAACCTATTTAGAGATTAGTCTATGCCTAAATAGCACTTTGTGCCATATATTGTGAAAGAAAATTCCTTTGGATGAAATTCTAGTTGGGAAAGCTTGTAAATAGTCAAAAGTTTATTTCTAAAAAAGTTCAAACAATTCGGGATTAATTTTAAAAAGGTTTGACTTTTCTACGCTTTATGCAAAAATCATGCCTACAAAATGATTTTTGGTGTGTTTCTTCAATGAGGACTTTTTTCCAAAAAATTCTTTTTGAAAACGCTTTGCAGTATCATAAAGCATATTTCTACAAAATTTCTAATAATTTTAACAATGTATGAGAAAGTTATGGTATTTTCTCTCTTTGATGAAATGTTGAAAATTCAGAACTTGTAGAACTTACAGAAAATTTAGATAGCAATGATTATTAGCATCAATTCTTTATGAAAACCGATACAGATAACTTATTAGCATCGGTTCTTCCAAAAAACTGATACAGATAGTTGCCTAGTCATTTGTGTCAGTTCTTTATGAAAACTGATACATATGGTATTTAGGAAAACCGATATAGATAGTTAGCTTTTATTAGTATTAGTTCTTTACACAAACCGATACAGATAGTGGTCTTCATCAGAATCGGTTTTCTTTGCGAATCGATACAAAATCTAATGCGTTGCACACTTTGGTTCTTTATGAGAATCGATTTTCTTCTCAAACCGATACAAAATTGACCGAGCTCGTTCATCAGAATCGGTTTTTATGTGAACCAATTCAGATGATAGTCATCAGAATTGGTTTTTGACCCGAACCGATTCAGATATTTGCGTCTAGGAGATAGATAATGAAATGTTTTGGTTCCCTAGCTATAGAATAGTTCCCCTCCATTTCGGTCTTTCCCCTCCCCATCGTGTGCCCTTTCCTTCCCTGATGCCTCCGCCGCCTCCCCCCACCGTCGCCTCCTTCCCCGACGTAGCCGCCTCCCCACCGCCGCCTCCTCCCCCACCACCGCCTCCTTCCCCGACGCCACCTCCTCTCTCCTCCCCGCCGCCTCCTCCTCCAACGCCCTCCTCCTGGCCCCTCCCCACCACCACCTCCCCCCAACCGCCTCCCCACCGCTGCCTCCTCCCCGTCCCCCAGCGCGTCCTCCCTCTGCCTTTGACCAAAGATCGCCGCCTTGTCCTGTGACCTCCACCTCGTCCAGCCAGCTTTGTCGTGTACGGCCGTTTCCGCCTACACCAGCGTCACCCACCTCCGCCTGCCTTCGGCCACTCCCGCCTCGTCCCACACCAGCGTCACCTGTCTCCAGCACACGCCAGCATCAGGTCTGATTTTTACCTGCACACAATAGAACATAAGAGGCGTATAGTGCCTGGTAAAAGGATGACAAGTGAGCATGGTAAAAGAATAGTGCTTTGAGCAAGTGAGCATGGGAAGCCAGTGATTGCAAAGCAGTAGAGTTACATATTTAAGTAAATCTAGCGACAGAACCTAGGAAAAGAACTTGAAACACCATACAAAGTATCGTATAAATCATTTATGTAAAAAGCCTGATTTAACCTACTAGTTTGCTGTATATTCTGCACAAAATTATCATGTACAAGATGATTTTGGACAAGGCTCTCAAACAACATATGCCTGAAATTCATGGTGCAAGACTATAGCAGTAAGAATTGAATGTGCAAGACTATAGCAGTAAGAATTGAATGTCATTCAGTTGCCTCTCTATGCTCAATGCTACTAGCGATTCGACTTGCAAAAATTGAGTCAGCCAGTTCCTGAACTATTGTTTCTAGACCTGAAAAGAGTAGCAAATTTGACATTTTAAAGTTTGCAGAAACTCATCAAACCAGTCTATAGTAGTACACTATACAAGTTAAAAGCTAGAGAATTTAGTGCTTACTAACGAAATTGTGGGCTAAATCTATAAATAAATTGTGCAATGTGAGAGCTCTTTTCCCTAACACCATGTTGTATACAAGGCCTTATATGTATTTGCCTGTAAGCAGGTGTGTACATGCCATATGTATATGAGATTAGGTACTTTAGATACAATGGAATTTAATGCCCAACTAGACACTAATAGCATGCCAATATACATGGAGAGCCACCTTACAAATTAGTAGGCATGAACTTTGACTAATACATAAAAATCTAAAAAGTTCATGCTTGAGTAAATGTCTAAATCTATGCACAAGGATAGTGTTTTGGTAAAAGGATGACAAGTCTGTAGTTAACATAAATACTATTAGCATCAGGTGGCAATGTATTGGCACACATGTTACAAATAATTTGCATAGAGAAAATACTATTGCATGATTCATTGTAGAAAAGACCGCATATAGTTTCTGGCATGCCCAAAATTGAGTTTATTTTTAACCTATTGTCGATACATGTATCCCCTATTGTCTACTATGTCACCTCTAAGTGAAAAGAGGTGATAGTAGGAGACACACGTCTCGACAACACTGTAATACTTTCTTTTTTTGGGGATTATGTGGTCATTTTATATTGCATATATATGTTGATCCTATGTTTGAACTTAACAGAGTACGATAAAACAATCTTAATTCATGTTTGTCCATCAAACATTGAAGAATACCTAAACAACGTGTTCACTGTTTTTGTAACTTCAATCCACTCATATAGCCACTTCAATTCATTAGTAATGCTTATCTATTCAACAATGATGTCTTTTTTATTATTTTATCATGTGTGGTTCTTTACTCGTCGGATTATTATGCAACTCGTTGGATCATTGTTTATAATTGTGCAAGGATCAATCCATGGCCGCATGAGTGAAATAAAAAAAAATTGGCTGTTGTTTTGCATTTGCAATTGCTTATCATCAACGAACAACATTTAAATGGTTTAATGCCTGGCAATTTTAGAGGTCAAGCTGTACGAGATGGTATTATTATGTAACTTTTGACTTCGTTAATTTAGTTTGTTATTTAAGTCATAATTGCATATTACGGTTTGAGGATATATTTTTTATCTCAGCATATGTTAGAGTTTAGGCTATGGAACTCCCGGTCGCTCCCCACTCTGGCGTGGAGATCGAGAGTGCTTGTTTATAAATATGCCAATCAGAGAATAGCATATTTATCGCCAGTTCGGTCGACGCAAGGCCAACCACTATCGTCAAGTCCGAGACCAGACCCAGAGGCGGAAGACCGAACTGCCCCATCCATATATTTTGGCTATATAAGGGAGTTGAGGAAGCGAAGGAGGATATGTGGTTCAAGTAAGGTGCTGAGTTGTTGTATAACTCTAGAGTAGAGATTCTTTTGGGTCTAGCATTCTCCTGGTGTTCTCTAGATACAGTGTTCTCTAGATACACACCCCTCTTGTCTTGTTGTCAAGACATGTATCTGGAGAACAGCAGGGAGATGCTATCGAAATTTTCTCTGGAATTGTACAATGGCTTAGGAACTTATCCGAACCACATATCCTCAAATGGGATTAGAACCGAACCTATTTAGAGATTAGGGGTTATCATTGGTACGTATTTAGTTGGTCAACAGATAGACTTTTCTTGAAGATCATTCGTTCATCTGTTACTCTACTGCAATATGCTAGAACAATTAAATCCTACAAATTATCCATTCAGCTGTTGCTTCACATGATTTATTGTCAAGTTCACAAAATAGCTACGAATTGCTTTCTCTTATGTCAAATATATGACCATGTTAGATAAGAAAACTTGAAATATCGCAATTAGAGAGCATCGACTCATCGCCAGACAGAGTAGAAGGTGCTCCTGAGGGGCCGAGCCAAGTTCCAAGTGTTGAGGGGTCGAGTAAGGTGAGGAATGCCCGAGGATGGTAGGTTTATAGATCCTGAAACATCACACTAGTCCATATGTAAATAATATTAATTATATATGTTAATGTGATATATATATATATATATGCTTACTGATTGTTAAGCATGTTTGTGTTGTATATTGTCACCGAATGTGATATATGTGTTGTAATTAAAGTGTTTGTGTTTTGTGAATGTGATATGTGCATTATTCATTGATGACTTGTTCAACTTGTGATGATCTTGCTAGCAAATGTGATATATATATATACATACATATATATATATATACAATATATATATGTGCGTGTGTGTGTGTGTGGTATACTACATACTATTAATATGTGCTATTTTGGATGTTAGTATGCAAAATGACACATGTTCCGAAAAAATACTATATATATAAGAGGTCATCACATTCGGTTCTTATGTGATATGGTATTCTCGATGCGAATCGATAATGCATATTGTTAAATTATCGAATCGCATACTCCTATCATTATATGTGGAACCGATTCGATAATGACATCATCGAATCGGTTTTTATATGAATCGATTGTGATGATAGAGTCATCAAAATCGGTTCTTATTTGGAAACAATACGATCGAATCGATTCAAATAAGAACCGATTCTGATGACCCTATCATCACAAATAAGAACCGATTCTGATGACCCTATCATCACAATCGATTTCTCAAAACAACCGATTGTGATGAGACTCTATCATAATCGGGTCAAAACCGACTGTGATAGCTCCTCCTCATCACTATAAGACTTTGTATCGCTACTAGAATCAACTGTAATAACAAAAAAGAACCGATTCTGATATACAATCATGTAGTAGTGATTGTACATAAAATAGTTGTGCATATGAAGTGTATACCCTCGTTAAAAGTTTTCTAATTCCACAACCAATTTCTGGTATTTATATGTGCCAAACCGTGAGTAACTATGTGCGCTTTTACATATCTGCAGTTTCTCTTTGGGTAGCAACGTGGAATAAAGTTGCACACATTTTGCTTTAGCTCTCCATCCTACATATGGCTTTTTATTGGTTAAAATGGTGATTATCCACTTGAGCAGACATGATAAGCTTTCTACAAGCAAAGCAGACACTGTTTGCTGCCAAATGCCACCAACCAGGACATACGTGCATCATCGTTCAAAAGCAATATTCCATATGTTGCTGCCACTGGAATCTTGAGACAACACCACTGTACTGGATAAGCACCAACCCTCTTATCTTTTCCCTTCTTGGCAACAACTTATTCTGCATACAGTAGCAAGCTAGCAAGAAGATGAGAGAGAGAGATGTTTATTTCTTCATATCTTGATTTGCATCAATAGATGCATCATCAGCCGTGACAAGGATATGGCAGCCCAATTGGGACGGCAACTTGGCACCGTTCAGAGACAACAGTACCACACGAATGAATCTGGACTGAATATATATGGTCGTGCACCCACCAACCATATCACAGATCCCGGGGCGTTACGTAGGACCCGCCCATAGGATGATACGATGCAGGCACCACACAATGTTGCTAGCCGCTGCCATCTGAATTGAATCTGCTTGTCATCGCCTGTGGATGCATGTACGAGTGGTGTCTGTCATGGTAGGCGCTAGACACACAGGTACAAGAGGATAAGAATCTGAAAAGTCATGTTCTTCTCTTGTCGAACAAATTACGCATATCTAGACTGCTGAAAATGAAATGTGCAAGGTAAATTAATTTATATGGACAGTTGTGATTCACAAACAACATGCTACTGTTATGTATGTTATTTGAGGTGAGAAAAGAGAAGAAAACTAATTGCAGGCAAGTTCTCTGATTGCAGAATGAATGGGGCGCGCAGGAGCAGAATCGATTCTGATTACACGGAGCTAAAAGCAGAGCACACGGTACTTTATCCACACTTAGTATTACTAGCACAGCTTTACAAAGTACAAATATTGTCTATAGCCTTATCTCCGTTTGGTAGACAAGTCAGACAGCAGGCACATCCATGACGTCTTGCACTGATAAAATTGGGAGTGTGCTCAGGACGACGACGAAGATGAGACGATGATGATGACTGGGATGAAGGCACGTCATGTTCCGATGGACGGCGTGGACAGAGACCTGCCCAGTTCCAAGTCCAGTGGAGAGCAATGGTGACCATGAGAAGGCTGCTCCATCAGAACCGCCGGGAAAGGCCTTGCTGATGTACCTGAACCCGATGATATGCCCACCTTGTCATCTTCCTCCGTAGAATTCAGATCAATTGCTGCCCTTCCGGAGGATCCATGGCGCGACATGTTCAGCGACAGAGAAGCCGAGGCACCTTCGCCGCTGTTCAATGGCTCAGGAACGTGTACACCGTTCTCGCAAATCGGTACCTGTTGTATGAAGTTGCACCAAAATTTGGTCAGTAATTCAAAATTTCAAAATTAAGGCAGACGGCTGTACAAGAAGACTTGAACTTGTCAGCCGGATCGCCACCGATTCTCGCAAATCGGTACCTGTTGTATGAAGTTGCTATTCCCAACAATCTCCCTCACACATGAGTCAGTAACGGGATCGCCACACGATCGACGACTTCAAAATTCAAAATTAAGGCCCAACCAAAGAGCGGGCCAAGGTCGGCAATGTACCAAGACTATTCCCAACAGTACTTACCATGTCAAAGAGGCTGGACCGGCGCTTCTTCTTCCCCATGCTGCTCTGCCTCAAGAAGAACTTCTGTGCATGGCTGGCGACCTGCGTCGGAGTTCTCGTCGTGACATAGCTCCGAGAGATGCCTCTCCAGTCGCCCTTTCCGAGCTTCTCGAGGCCGACTAGGAATAGCCGGTGCTCCTCCTCACTCCATGGAACTCCTGTCATGTTCATATTATTATTAGTAATACATATTTTTAGAACTTCAGATGTTATATATACGGAGCAATTATTCAGGATGACAAGTTGGCCATTACTTTAGTAAAAGAATGGAAAATATCTCTTGCTTCTTTTTTTTTTTTTGAGAGGATATTGCAAATGCAACTTTCTTTTGAGAGGGATAGTGCAACTTTGTTAGGTCATGACGACAAACTGGACTAAAGAAAAGAAAATTAGGGAGGGAAGGTTCTGAATTTCCAAGCCACAAACCTTTTTTTCTTTCTTCTTCATAAAAATAGCTATCTAAATCAATCATAGATAATAGATTCAGTACTAGTGTAATTGCAAAATACTAGGAAGGCCATTTACCTTTCTTCCTCTCCTGGACTACTCTGCCACGAGGGCCATCAGACAGGTAACCATTGGACGCCCTCTCCAGGCCCTGATCGATCGACAGAAGCAGCGACGACGAAGACGACGGCGAAGGCGAGGCGACGGAATTAGGAGCCGAAAGCTGCAGGCAGTCCATGCTGTAGCTCTTCTTCATGGACGCGCCGGCGCCTGCATCGACATGGACCTGCACCCCAAAGAGCCTTAGCCCACTGCCACCACCACCACCACCACTACCACTTCCTCCTTCGCTGAGCATAATTCCTCTCTGTCCTGTGCTGCAGGTCCTTGAGTTGTGGCCGTAGTTGCCACAGTGGGAGCACTTCCTCGCCATGGTGTGGCTATAAATCGACTGAATCTGTACTGTGTCTTTGCTGCAGGCGGTGAGAGAGATGGGTGGAGGCCAATGTGTCCACAACCACAACAGCGGGCGGTACAGACCGCTGGCTGCCTAGATTAGCTTACGGAAACTTACACGGCACCCACTATAAATATGCTCCTGGTGATGGTCTTATGGCTATGGATGCTGACATGCTATTGGACCATAGAAAATAATTGTCCAAGTCGCCTTCTAGATCTTGTAGCTTTGACTTCATTGCTAATTTGATTGGTTAAGTATCCCTCATAGCATATAGGAGCGCTACTATATATGTGTATGAAGAAACTCTTTACAATTGTTACAAATTGTCACCCAGACATTGGCCTGCTGATAGGTGCAATTTATGCGGGCCCATTTGTCAGAGACATTTTGTGAAGTTTTTTTTTTTTTTTTTGGAAGATAACTTCATACACGAAGCACTTGCGTAAATATAAGTTGGTTGACCCAAAGAATTCATGCACAAATCTATTTTCCAAAAGCAAAACAAGAACGCGCATAGGCACTAGTGAAGATGAAGAATAGGAAAGTTTACACGAGCAAGAGAATATTCCTTGAATTCACTTAGGGTATGTACAACCGTAATTAATGAGCCGTAAGTTACCACGTAATCTTTATCATCCCAGCGTGCCGTCTCTTCGCGAGAGGATGGCAATGGCTCGTGTTCGATGCAAAATGACACTCCACTGTTGTAGGAAAGAAGCCGCCTATATACTCATGCTTGATCATGGTAATTTATGGGCCCATGCATAAATTAATTAGTTTATAGATTGCCTGACGACGTCACTTATAGGTAAGCAACAGTAGCAATGCGTTCACTGGTGATAAATCGCCACGACGTCACATATCTTCCGTCAGAGAAGTCAAGTGGCTTCGACTCTTCGCTTCCGCACGTGCGATCCGCATGTAACGTACTCTTCTTGTTATGTTATCTACCAAAATGCTTCCAAAGAAACAGGACCACGAGGAAACTGTGCTTTGCTTAATTCGTAAGCGAAGCAAATCTACGTTTGTGATTGAATTTCGAGCCAACCAGCCTATCTATGTGAACTGTTGAGACCATGTAGAGCTCACTTCATGGTTTGTGATGAGTATTTAACTCTTTGGTTTGATTGGTTTTGGATTTTAAAGTGTGTTTATGGAAAGAGTGAAAAAGTACTGAGGTTGATTTGGAGTAGGGCGAATCATTCGAGTGGGAGCAGATCATCTGGGATTGGCTGAACCTTTGGGTCAGATCTTGATCTAGACAGTATTCATGGTGAAGTGAGAAGGAGTTGGGTCATTCAGGTGAGCTAGACCATTTGGTCCAGAGAGTGCATAGTTTCAGGATTGTTTTGGGTGGATCATCTGGATCACCCGTAGTATTGAGGATGACCATTGTTTCAACAAGTATGTTTTTTGGAGTTTTAAGCTATTTTGGAGTGTTCGATCGCTCCGGTGGCCATAGGGCCTTAACGTTTTTTTGTAGACAACCTCAAGATGAGTCTACCGGTTATGCTTTTTGGTCTAACGATGAGTTGTGATGAGATCTTGCTATTGTTTTGTTTTGCTTGAGTTAGGAGCAAAGTTGGTGTATAGCATTATGGCTGATCCTAGGGGTTTAGGGTGAATGTGTGTGTGTGTGTGTTGCATGACGCACGGTTTTGACTAATATGGGTCAAGTGAATTGAACATGTGCTTGAGATGGCTGCTTAGTATTTGGATATGTAAGTTGCTTGGATGATGTTAACAGCCAATGGCAAGATTGGGAGTAAAACGGGAGAGCTGAGGTTTGTGCGGTCGTATAAGTCCAAGTAGAGCTACATGTCTCAAGCAAGAGGCATGGAAAAGACAAGAATCATGATGAGGTGAGTTGGTGCATGAGGTGTACAAGGTGACCGGGATCGATGCAAGAAGAGACAGTCCGGTTTAATCCTAAGGGTTTTTTTTTGTAATTTGTAATTTTCATAATTTCTTATTTACTCCTATTTAATATCATCTTAGCATTTATCCAACAATTGTTTAGGGCCCAATCAACATCCTAATCCCAATTCAAAAAAGTTCCGGAGGAACAAGCCCAAAGTAGTCAATTGCAAACAAATCATAAATAAATAACACAAAGAAAAGATTACATGGATCTATACTCTGTGTGTGTTAGATCAAACCAACCTGTCATAGTGTTGGCGAAAACAAGAGCAGATGATCCTAGTGCTAGCTCTGTGGTCATTGCTTTCCTCTTTAGGGTCTTCAACAAACATATAATATCTTATTGTACTTTTCCTTTCGCTAACAAAAACTAAAGGATATGGCTAAAGATTTGTTGAAAATCATACCTCAAGGTGATACCCCATGGCTCCTGAACCATGCTTTGGCACATCCACATATATGCTCACCGTCGGTACAGAGCCCTCCATGTGCCCCCATTTACTTGCTACATATTGTTGATGTGGCATCATAGTATAGATCATGTAGACGGCATCCATAGGTTGCGAATAGTAAACATCAACACTCGGTTCTTGTTGAAGGAGAGGGTGAAAGGTGCATTGTTATGTAAAGGATATATTTTTATCATCAGAATTGGTGAATGTGAACTCATACCTTGATAAAATAGCAGTGGCAAGGGCATTGAGCCGACGGATGCACTGATATTCCAACATGGTTTGGTCTTACTGAAAGACCTACCTAGGCTAAGACACATGCAACATCGATCGTAGCTGTCCATGTGCCACTAATGGAACATGGGGTGCCTTATCTCCATCAAGGGATGTTGGGAGTTGGAACCAACACTATTGGAGGACTTAGGAGCATTTTGGGGAAACAAAGCATGAGGATTTGTGGTCATAAGTAGGGCTGGTTTGGAGCGTAGGATCACCTCACCCTAGGTATAACTTTTCTAGAGACCACTTGTGAGAGAAAGATTAACCATATAACGTTTATGTCATAGGTGGATGGGTGACAATGAGCATTTATACAAAAATTTATTTTGGGTTGCTAGTTTTGGAAGTGTATCAACATAAATTAGGCATTTTGTGATAGTTGAATCGAGGTACGTGTGAATATGTTTTTATAGTGACTTGGTAAGGATGACTAGGAGATAAAGATTGATGATAAAACGTTTATAGTATAGGTGCATGGGTATGGACAATCATTTCTATAAAATTTATTTTAGGGTTGACGGTTTTGGGAATTGTATTAGCATAGTATTGTGCCATTTAATACTTTGGGGTAGTTGACTTGAGCCACGGATGATTTGGAATGAGGCAGGCAAGATGTTGACGTCATGAGATGTTTCACAATTTCTCTAAATTTATAGCATCTAGGTACGGGTGGCCAGGAGAACAAGATTGGTTGTACCATAATGCATTTATAGCATAGGTGCATGGTTGTCGATGAGTGTTTATTGAACATTTATTTATGATACCAGTTTTGGGAAGCATCTGCACAATGTATATTATGCCATTTGTCACAATGTTATAGTTGAATTGAGATTCATATGTTTGTATTGATGCATATGAGATGATCTAAATTTCTCTCTCGTTTTATTCTTCAATGTCAATTGTTGTTTTATTTGAGTTTGGAACAAAGTTGGTGTATAACGTTGTGGCTTGATCCTAGGGTATTAGGGTTAATGTGTGTGTTGCATGATGCATAGTTTTGACTAATGTGAGTCAAGTGAATGGAACTTGTGCACAGAGATGATTGCTTGGTCTTTAGATGTCCGTGTTGCTTGGAGGACCTTAGCGGTCAATGTCAAGACTAGGACTAGGCAGGAGAGCTAAGGTCCATGCGGTCATGTAAGTCTAGGTGATGCTATATGTCTCAAGCAGAAGGCACAAAAAAGATAATGATCATGATGAGAGGTGAGTTGGTGCATGTGGTGTGCCAGTGACAGGATCGATGCAAGTAGAGACGATTTGGTGGGATCCAAATGTGTGTGGTTGAAAGGGTAAGCTAGAACATGAGAAAAAACATGAGCTGTGTGTGCTTTTGAATAAGCTCTTGTCTTCTGATGGGAGTAGCTTTAGTCCTACCTCTTCTCATGGAAATGGATAACCCAATTTTGTGCAAGTTCTCGTTCTTGTGGTCTTTGAGCTTTTGCCTTGCTTGTGTTTGATTTGCTTGGGTTTTCTCTCTTCTGATCATATTGTGGCACAAGGATGCATAAGTGGTGTAGATACCTCATGGAGGTTAGATCCCATCCATCTAGTCACTTGTATTGGCAAGTTCTTAAAGTTGTTCGGTTTTGGAGGTTGCAATGGTGAATTATTGGGTTTCTTGCTTTGAGGGGTTTTGACTTGATTATTGTTGTTTTATGGCTTGCTATGATGTATGAGAGTCGATCGAATACCATCTTGACCATCCCTTACCCATGAGAAAGTTTTGACTTGATTCTTATTGTTCTTTGCCTTGCTATGATGTATGGGAGTCGATCCAATGTCATCTTGACCATCGTTAACCCATGAGAAAGCTCTTGGCTCAAGTTTTGTTCCTCGCTAGGTTTTGGTGGGTTTTGGATTTGAAAGCAAAAATGTCCCAACTTTGGAAACATCTTGAAAGATCCCTTGAGGTCTAGTTTCCTCATATTATGATATAGCTCTAGCCCAAGTATCAAGTCGTTCGGAGTCTTGGTGTGAAAGTTGTGCGAGTTTTTATCTTGTGTTGTGTTGTTGTTTTCCCCTCATGTTGACTCAAGTATTTCAGTAGCCTATCTTGACCTTGTCCCTAAGGTTTTTTTTTTTGGTATTTTCCACCGCGGCTGTTAGAATATGATCTTCATAGCTTCACATAACTATTGAAGTGAAAGAATCTTAGAATACCTTGGAGGAAAAATCTTTATAGACTCTCATTCACCCCTCTCTAATCACCGACTACATTCCTACATAAACAAGTTTTGTTGCTGTGGCTTCACAGAATAGCGGATATGTCTGGTGAAAACAATCATTTTCTGAAAACTAGTTAGTCTTAATTTAGCTTACATTCATTTATTTAAAATTTTGAGTTCAAATTCAATTCATGTTGAGAGAAAAAAATAGAAAGCAGCAACAAAGAAAACAAAAAATACTATTTATAGCAAAATTCTCTTTTTCTTTCTCCCAATACATTTTTGTTGAAGTATAAGTGAATTGCCTACCTTTTCTCATCAGCTTAAGCTTTTGGGTGAACTGGTTGGTGCATACAGTTTAATATGGTATCAGAGCCAAGAGGTCTCGAGTTCAAGACCCGGTTGGCGCAATTTTAAAAAATAATTGCAGCCTGCTTCTATTCCACGTCCTAGGCCTGAGGCAGCCTATACGTGAGGGGGAGTGTTGAAGTATAAGTGAATTGCCCTCCTTTCCTCTTCAGCTTAAGGTTTTGGGTGAACTGGCTGGTGCATGCAACTAAATATGGTATCAGAGCCAAGAGGTCTCGAGTTCAAGACCCGGTTGGCGCAATTTAAGAAAAATAATTGCAGCCCACTTCTATTCCACGTCCTAGGCTTGAGGGAGCCTACACGTGAGGGGGAGTGTTGAAGTATAAGTGAATTGCCCACCTTTCCTCATCAGCTTAAGCTTTTGGGTGAACTGGCTGGTGCATGCAACTCAATAATTTCAAGCATAAACATGAAATTACCATCTCTTCAATTTGTTTTGGGAAATTTTTATGGTGATTGGTGGTCAAATCAAAATGATTTTCAAGTTCTCATCAAAACGATAGTTTTAATTAAATGTATCTCATCACATATAAGTTTAGTTATGGTATGAAAAAACCCCTTTTCTTCCGTTTCCTTGAATGTTCTAAGCATCGAACTAACTAGCTCTAAGATATTTTGACCAAAGAAAATCAACTCCAAACAATGGCCTGATATAATAACCCAATGAACATCCCCATTGATAGGTAACTTTTATCTATTTTTTTTAATAGCCCTTATCTTACTATTTTTGATTGCACAGGTTCAGGGAAGCATGACAAAACTACCAAATCTGGGAACGAAAGTTCCTTTTTTTCTGGTGGAGAAGTTTGGGAGTGGCCTGGTACTTTAATCATTGTCATCCTATCTCTAATCTCCGTATTCCAGCTACTCGAATGAGAATATTTTTCATTATCTGCTGTCTTTGTGAATTCTAGGCTGCTGCTACTTTCTTCTACTTGGAATCTTCGATCCACTGATAAAGCAAAAGATTTGAGCAGAGTGCATGCTATCAGTCCACGAAAGGGACAGGCATTACCGAATTTAATGTAACATGTTTGGGCAGATAAGATGGGGATAAGATTGTTTGTTTAGGTTGTGTCCTTCCACTGCCTCGTGTTAGAGAAGCAATTAAGAAGATATCAGACAGCTACCGGATGAGCCACTATAAGAGCAAGTTGCCAAGGTACAATGCTCTTGTGATCCAGTATGCTGATTGCACTAATCTATGGTGCTTTGGCGGCAAAGCCTTGATTTATCCGTATCGTTATCTGATCTAAAGTTTTATCATTATCGACGCTTTTCATGATTTTTAGACGGGAATATCCGACTTTTTAGTGGTCAATATTCGTCATCCATGGCCAAAAAAGAAATTATATATTCCTCACCCATGAAAGAACAATAAAGACACTTGTTGGTTATCTCTTATAAACATTAATTGTCCTCTTTTTTGGTTTCAGGGGTGCTGAGTTAGCATATGCCAAGCTATTATGTAGCTAAAATACAAACAATAATCATGTAAGTCGTCAAGAATTCGATGCTTGGTTTTGTATCTCACGATAGCTCCTTTTTTAAGAAGAGGAAGAAAGATACAATAAGTTGAATGATACAATTAGTTTCAAACATACTTTATTGAGAGGTATCCATTGTACAGTTGACTCTGATGTTGCTGTGGTAGGTTGTATATGCTCATATTTCAGTACCAACCCAAACTACCCGGAGAGCACATGTGAAAGGAAGTCATTGCAGTGGCGAATCCAGGATGAAAGTAGAGGTGGGGCTTCTATATCAAAATTCTGACTCAACATAAACATACTAATAATACATCTACCGATCTATTGCTAACCAAATTCTAAATTCATACATATTAAATTAGAGAGACAAAAATATCAATCAGTCAATAGAATAGACTTGGGCAATAGAATACAAAAATCAGACATCAGTTATCACAACAAAAGGCATTCAGGCATGAGGCATTGCATTGGAACTTGGGGCAATTTTTTCATACCTAGGCTTGGTTCCTATCTGGGCTTTGGCGATGCGCGTTCGGCTGCCGGCTGGACAGAGGGAGCTTCGGTTCCTCTCTGGGCTCTGGAGATGCGTGTTTGGCCATCGGCTAAACGGCACTCCGAGTGGCCGATTCCTCTCCTCTAGTGATGCGCGTTCCGCTCAGCTTCCGACATTGCGTGTTCCGCCCGGCGCTCCTCTGGCGATGCGCATTCTGCCCCACGCTCTAAGCGGCCGATAACTCTTCTCGAGCCTCTGCCGCCTATCGGCTACCCGCTTGCCCTGGCCCTGGTGCACACCTAGCACCCTCGACTCCAGGTCTTCGGCACCCATCGGTACCGCACGTGCCATGGCGAGTTCCCGTGAATCAGCCACCCGCCGCGTGGTCATGCCCACCCATGCATCTGCCGCCCGCAATCGCCCGTGCGTCGGTCTACCGCCTGCGAGATAACACCGACATTGTTCGTCTCTCGGACTCCTAGTGCTGCGCTATAGTAAAGGATTCTGAGTACTGTACCAGGTGAAAGCCCATGAGAGTAAGAGAGCCCATGACTAATTTTGATGGTCCACTTTGCGTGGCAGTATTGTTTTCTACTTTTTTTCTTACATCTTACTCCCAATTGCCAGCTGCTAAATCTATCGATTTGCCGCCATGACACCATATCTCTGCTTCTTTCTGACGTTAGGAATGCTAAAAGGAGAAAGGATTCGACCGATCGGAGGTGGGGCTGGCGCCCCAGCCAGCCCCAACATTGGATACGCCCCTGAGTCATTATCTACAGTACTGGATCTAAAGCAAATGAATTGCACACGTGGATTGAGTTATAATTGACGGCTCTGCTGGTACGTGATCGATCAATGGTATGCATAGCGTTGACCATGAATACTCACTCAAACGGGAAGCGGGCGATGGAACAGAATGGGACAACGCAAGTTGAACGGACAAGCAAGTTACAAGGATCGATATATCATTAGTGTTTGCTTTAGCAGCTCTTTTTCGGTGCATTAAATTTAACAAGAGTCATTCATTCTTTTCAATCCAATAGATCGAATTAGCTAATATTTATTTATACCTTTTTTTGACAATAGAGTGATAGGTATCATTAACAAATCATGGCTAGTTTGATTTATGTTTACCTATCATAAGCTACTAGTATAACGCGCGTAAAATTTTCTCCAATAATAATACCACCTGTCATTAGTTAGCATCCAAACGAACTTCACTGGTTGCGGTGAAAGTAGAGGGAGATCGCTTGGCGTGTAAATTGCTTTTGCTGAACGCCACCGATCGGCCAAACTTAACCAGTGCTTGCATGCCAGTATGCAACTCAGAGACCGAGATGCGCGATTGTATTTGTATATATGCTCACACGCACGGTTAGAGGCAGACTCAACAGTATAGCAAGTTAGACTGCTACCCCACCTATAATTTATAAGGCTTTTTATACCTTGGTGTGTATGTACTGTATAGTCTAACATATTTGGCCTATAGGCAGAGCAGGCAGCCAGGTTAGAGATTCCGTCGCTAGCTCGTTGCGATTGGAGTTTTAGTACTACTTCAAACTTGTTTCACCTATAATTTCTTTCTGAGTCGGCCAACACAGTTGTCCTGGTACCCTGGGCCATCGTGGGAAAGGATTGGTCCAAAGTTCCAACTAGCGGAGTGAAAGCAAGTCCAATACACGCATGACGATTAGCAATACCCTAGCAAAAACAGCCACTACAAACTGGCGGAACGAGAACAATAGCTTCTGCAATGGGGTGCCCAAGTAGTTTGGCTCTACCGCTCTAGTCAATATGCTGAAGTCTGATGGTGAACGCACGATCGGTCGGCGATTGCAGGGATCTATCTATAAAGGTGAGATAAAAAAAACTATCACGTTTGTTCTTGAGGTTAGAGATTTTCACGCTAATCAGAAGAAAAAGAGAAAAGATATAGCCGTTCATATAGTGTAGTTAAGTTATAACGGTTTAGATTAAAAGATAGAATTCATATCAAATACAATAAAAATAATTAAAATTCAGAATAAAAAATAGCAAATTGATTTCGCATGAACATCAAAGTAAAACTAAATTTTGGAATAAAATTTATTAGTTAGATTTCTAGACAAATTCTAACCTAAAATTCAAATCTAAAATAAAAATAAATAAAATTAGCAATTTGAATTCCATACGAGCGCTAAAGTAAAATTTAGAAAGAGTCCATCACAAGCATAATAAAAATAATTAAAATTCCCAATAAACAAAAAAAAAGATTTAGCAATTTGATTTTCCGTGCAATTTCAAAGTAAAACTGAAAGTAAGAATAATAAATAAATAAAATTAGTAGTATTTTATAATGATTTTATAACATTATAAATTCAATACATATATTTAAAATTTGTTAAAATTATAATATAAATAGTTTTAAGATCTTGAAAATCCCAAACTATCAAAATCAATACCAATTTAATCAATAAATCTAACCTATTATAAAAATGGTGTTCTAGCAATTTTTCAGATTCCCTTGTACCGTCTCTACAGTAGATCAATCATGTCATCACACTAGATCAACCATGTCATCGAGCAGGTATGATTATGGAAGTAATTATGGCGTCCTGACTGCAAGTAGCCGGCCGTACAGCCGCAAATGATCAATAATACGCAAACTGAGCCTATGTTTAGGGTATATTTGGATCCTTGGACTAATTGTTAGCTGGCTAAAAATTAGTCCTAGTCCATCCAAACAGGTAGGACTAATTTTTAGCCAACCTCTGAGCTAACAATTAGCCCATTAGCTAGTGAGAGTGAGCTAACAATTAGTCCATCCAAACAGGAAGACTAATAGGTGGGCTAATTTTTAGCTGGCTAATGATAGAGCTAATTTTTAGCCAACTAACAGTTAGTCTTAGGCGATCCAAACATGCCCTTATTTATAGGTGGTGACTAGGAGCCGGACGTCAGAAAGGAGCCTAACCCATCATCGCAGTATTTTTTTTATGGAATAACTTATGTTTGTACGTCCGATGCACTGCTTATTTTTTCGGATGTTTGCAATATTTTTTCTCTATGTGCAACATTCTTTTACTAGGCGTGTAATATTTTCCTTCGATAACAGTATAAATAGTAGAAATGTCGGCACAGTAAACAGATGTTGCAAACGTTGAAAAAAATATTTCACACATTGAGTAAAAATGTTGCACACGTTGAAAAAAAATGTTGCATGAAACGTCCGATGGAATGAACAGTAGATCGGACGTTCGATTACTAGCACTCGCCATTTTTTTAACATATGTGCATTATTTGTAGGCGAAATATTCTGTGCAAACCACCAATTTCATGAAAACTCCGTGGAAACCACATGTAGAAGTTTTAAAAAATTCTCAAAAAATTACCATATGTAGGGGAGGTGAACCTCTACAACCCTGCAAAATTTGAAGTTGAAACTCAATCGCATTTGAAATATATGAAAAAGACAAAGTCAGCATGAATAGTAATTTTTAGTGTTTTGGCACTATTCTTTTTGCTATTTGTCTTTTTCATATCTTTCAAATGCGATTGAGTTTCAACTTCAAATTTTGCAGGGTTGTAGAGGTTCACCTCCCCTACATATGGTAATTTTTTGAGAATTTTTCAAAACTTCTACATGTGGTTTCCACGGAGTTTTCATGGAATTGGTGGTTTGCACAGAATATTTCGCCTTATTTGTAATCAATGTTCGCAATAAATACAAAATAATGGTGGTAATGTTGAGAAAAAAATATAAATTAAATGAAATCATGAGTATAGAACGTAGCTGGATTTTAAATTCGTTCAAACATTGTCACAAAAGAAACTTATAAGAACACAACACTTCAACATTTGAGAAAAAATAGTTGCAGCATTTTACAGATGCTCATGCAATATTTTTTAACATGCGTGCAACATTTGTAATCAACGCATGCAACATTTTTAATCTCCTATAATTCAACATGTAAGATCTCGTACACAACAATCGGTGGTAACTACTGCAACAAATCTAAAACACATTTGCAACAAAACTGAAAAAAGATACAATGATTTGTTGGGTGCAACAATTCAACATCTCTTATGCAACAAAGCATAAACATTGGTGCAACAAGTCAAAATACAGATTGCAACAAATGCCTCTTGTGCAAACTTTGTGAAGAGATGTTACAACAAAATCAAACACTTCATGCAATAATTAGGAAAACGTGCTACAACAATTTAGATACATATCTGCAACATGTGTACCAAAATAAGGAGGACGTGCGTGTGGTGGCGACGACAATTAACTCGGTGCCTCATCTCCACACTCCACCCTACATTATCGCTTCATCATCAACCCTCTAGTCGTCATCCGCCGCCGCACGCCTTCTTTCCCGCTCCTCGGGCTTGCTAGATCCAGAAAGCTCTACCCACTCCTCGGAAGGGATAGAGATTCAGCAATGGAGGGATGAATCACTCCTAGCAAGCAGCAGCCATATGCTGCCCCTACCTTCTCTAAACTCAATCCCACCTGATTCAGCGAGCTTTCGCCATGGATGCAGCAGAGGCCGAGTTAGCGTCGTCGGTGCCTCTGCCTCAATAGTAACCCAAGTCAGGAAAGCTTAGCTCGTCTCGATAGCAGTAACGGCGCCGCCTGTGGAGTCCGCACTCTTGCATGGAGGGGCTTAGCAATTTTTGTTTAGCCAGAGCATATGTTGCTGGATGGTTGCAACAATCAAGAGTGGAGAGAGAGGATTAGACGTTGGGAGGAGCGACTGGCTGGAAAGCGTCCAATTTGTTTTATTGCCCGTACGTCAGAAGCATCGTAATTCCGTTATGAGCAGTGCTTCAATGCTTTCCCTCTCAATACAAGTTGCACAAATCTTGAAACAAACAAAAGGCTAAGTAATCATCATCTACCATTCATTCATACTTTAATATTTGTGCAAATGTAAAAAAGAAAAGCATGGAAACACTTCTCTTCCGTTATTTATATGGAGCTCAAACGAAGGAATCCTCTAACAATACGTCTGGCCAATAGCTACTAATAAACGATTACAACTTATGTTTTAATAAACGATTACAACTGAGCTTATGTGCCTATGTTGTAATAAACGATTGACTATGTGTATCTTATGATATAGAAGCCGGGGAGTTATAAACTTCCATTATATAAAAAAACGGTTACTAATTAGTGCAAGTTAATTGGGTGTCTAGCGGATGCCGAGTATAATTAGCAGATTAGCGACCAAAACACAAATGAATGCAATTAAGCTTTATTCTCATCAACATGTTAACAGATTGTTTTCGCCATTTTTGTTGATGTTAAGATTGCGATGAAGCCTCCAACAAGATGGATTGGGCTTAATTTAATCGATCGGTCTTTGGGACGACAACGGCGATTGGCACGCCAGAATGCTAGCAAGGATCCTCGAGACTCTTAGTTCACGATGATTTCGTTATAGGAGAGCAATTAAAGCCGCTTAATCGATGAACAATATATTACTACTTTACAAGAGAAGTCAGGTCTTCTATATCTTTGTTAATCATCCACAAGAGAAGTTGGATGTGCTTTGGTTCATTGATTAAAATTTCTTTAATATTAGTTGACTCACGGTTCCCTTGAGAACTGTATATTACACAAATGTTAGGAATATAATTTTTAGCATCAAAATTTGATAAGGTATAACCGATTTATTAGACTAAAGATAAAATTGGGTATTTCTAGCTGATATTGATTTGAAAAGGGAAAAGTTGAGTTAAATTTGGAATTCTAACCGATATTGATTCAAAGTAAGAACTTTACTTGTTAAAGAGGTGGAGACCGATACAATTCATATGATGGATCGGAGAAGGATATGATTTTTTTTAGATCAAGAGGTTTCCCCTGTTTTATTCAAAGAATAAAACGTCTTCAAACAGTCCAAAGCGTATTCAAAGCGCGCCCGCCGACAAAATTTTTCCAACAGGGAATAAGTTCCTATGAAACCAAAACAACTGGAAAACACAGACTTTAAACTCAGCCGAACAAAACTCCCGCCAAACATATCACTACTACTTCCTAAGCATTCATCTGCTGGCCAAATTTGCATGTCAGTAGCGCTCCTCCAGGTTCTGCACATGCACCTCCTCCAGATTCCGCATATTCGCCAATTCTGAGCTTCTTCTGGACTCCTCTTTCCAGCGCAGTAACAGGTTCCGATCAGCTCTCTCTTCTATTTTGTTTGCCACCTCTATTGCTCGACATGCTTGATCTTCTTTTAGCAGGATACACCACCTTCTCATCCGCTTCACTACCTGATCCAGTAAAATTCTGGCGTCCCTCCATCTTCCTCCCTGGAAACACAAATTATTTCTCAATTTCCATATTAACCACAAAACAGTCGAAGTACATATATTCACAATCATATGCTTTTTCCTACTAATCCACCAACGGGCTACACTCTCAAAAGAATCACCCAATCTCAGGTTCAAGATATCAGTAATTTCATACCAAGTAGCTTGACTCACACAGCAGGTAAAGAATAAATGGGAAATACTTTCAGGCTCAGTACAAAAAACACAAGTAGTATCATTCACCTTTTGTCTCTTACTTAGATTGTCCCTAGTCAATAATCTGTTATTAGCCAAAAGCCAAAGAAAGACATGAATCCTGGACGGAACTATAATTTGCCACACAACGGGGGTATATACCGGTTGGACCCCATAGAAACTGATAACAGCATAAAGAGATTGAACCGTATAAACCTCTTTTGAATCAAATTTCTAGATTATAGAGTCACAATCTTCATTAAAAACAATAGTTTCGGCAATACTTACTAGTTCTTGCCACATATTGTATAACCTTTGAGAAACACTCCTTCTAAAAGAGATTCTCAAATTCTCACCATCCCAGGCCTCCTTAATAGTAATATTTTTTTCCACAGAGATCACATACAGAGGCCAAAATTGGATAGCCAAGCTAGAAATACTGAACCATTAATCTTCCCATAAACGAATGTTCTTACCATCTCCAATCTTCCAATAATAACCCATTTTTGCAGCTTTTGCTGCCCACAGCACCCCTTTCCAGAAGGGAGAAGCCTTATATTCAGGACAACAGAAAAGGTTAGGACAATGAGTTTGGTATTTAGTGTCAATGATCTGCCTCCAGAGGCTATTCGGATTCATGAAATATCTGGAAATCCACGAGGCCAACAAACATAAATTCAAATCCCTTAAATCTGGGACACCTAGACCCCCATACTCTTTTTTTTTAGCAATCAGCTGCCAATTATCAAGGTGATAATGCTTGTTCCCATCGTTATTATTCCAAAAGAAGTGAGCCATTTGGGAATTCATCTCCTCAATCGCCCAAATAGGAAATTTAATAACAGACATCAGATAAATTGGGATACTAGATAAGCAGGACTTAAGGAGGGTCAGCCTACCACCATAAGATAATAAGCGACCCCTCCACCCAGCAACTCTTTTAATTACTTTATCCACTACAGGCTGAATATCTTCCCTTCTTAGCTTCGCATAATGCAAAGGAACTCCTAAGTATTTGAAAGGAAAAGAACCTATATTACAACAAAATAGTCTAGCAAGCCTTATTTTCTCTCTTTCATCTAAACCAACACATATCGATCACTTTTATCATAATTGATTCTCATACCAGATAATTGTTCAAAGCAAGACAACAGCCACTTGAAGTTTCTGGCTTTTTCAATATCATTTTTTAAGAAAAAATAGTATCATCAGCATACTGAAGACTAATGATACCACCAGGGTAAACACTGGTCATCATACCCTCAATCAAATTATTACGGGTGTAGGATCGAGGATGCGCCTAGAGGGGGGTGAATAGGCGTTTATAAAATTAATCGCTCACTAATTCAATTCGCTCTAATCAACCCCTTATGTCAAAACTTAATTAAAGATGTATATGCGGAAGCGATAATCTAGGTTTTGACAATTAACGCCTAAATCAACTAGGCTCACTAGTGCACTAACTAAATTATGTCTCTACACTAGAATTGCTAAATTGAACAATCAATTAATACTAAGCAATTCTAATACATTCAAGCAATTGATCAATATACAATAATTAAAATGCTTGAATATAAATGAGACAAGAGACAATCGATATTTTTCCGTGGTGTTCGGAGACTTGCCGGTCTCCTCTAGTCCACGTTGAGGCAAGCCCAAACCCTTGGACCGGCTCCCACTCGAGCACCCGCCTCGATTCAATAGTCGTGGTTTTTCACGCTTTCGCGTAGGCTCAACCCGAACCTTCACAAACTTTGCCGGGCCTTCTCACAACCTTGAGAGCTCCCGCGCACGACGCCTACGCCGTCTAGGAGTCGGAAACCTCCAAGAGTAACAAGCCGCTCCTTTCTTAAACTTCACCGCGCACAACACATGCGCTCCCGGTGATCACCTAGTGCAACACATGCACCTAGGCCTCCCTCAAATGCAACACATGCACAAGAGGCTCTTAAACCACTTCCTAATTACAACACATGCAATTAGTCTCACTCTTAACTTAAGAATCAACTTGAGGGGATGCAACACATGCAAACCACCTCTACACAACTCACATAAGAGCCAAGACCCTTCACAAGTGCAGCAACTCTAGCCCTAAGCCCCCCATGGGGTCTATTTATAACCCCATAAAGAAAACTAGCCGTTTGGGGGCAAAACAGGAAAAAATTTGACAAGCCCGATCCGACCGGCCCTCACAGGGCAACGGTCGAAAAATCGACCGTTACATGGCCTGTGTGACCGCAAAAGTCCCGGTCCGACCGCTCATCCGGTGTGTGGGAGGTCCTCGGCCGCACCGCCTCAAATGAGCAAGAAAACACACCTTCGGAAAAATCGCACGGAGGGAGCCAGTCGCACGGGGTCCAATCGCCGAGGAAGCCGGTCAACTGGAGGTCCGGTCACACCGGAGGAAGTTCGGTCATACCACTGGACCAGCCACAAAAACACTCATAACTTTTTACTCCGAACTCCGATTTAGGTGATCTTTGATTCTATGCAAAGCTTATCATGAGGGCTGCAATCTCCACCCATTTTCAAGATTTAAGCAACCATAGATATTTTTAAATATCACCAAAACCAAACTCTAATGTAGTCATTCAAGTCTAAAATATGATTTTTCGAAATCTCTTAAATAGACTTGATCAAAGGCATGACTACAAGCTATAAAGAGTCACTAACATCAAATATTGAGCCATGATGATCAACTCATGATCAAAATAACTTTTGCAAAACACATTTGCAAATAACTCGAAAAGCTATAAGATCAATCCTCTAGCCATGTAAGGATCAACACATGATCCCGACACTTTGCAAAACACATTTGCAAATGCCAACACATACTCTAGGATTGAAACCCATAACCTCTAGCTTATTTGCAAACCACTTTTGCAAATAACAAAACAACATTTTGCAAACACAAACCATAAACTTTACTTAGCCTTTGTGATGATCAACACATGATCCAGTCACAAGCTAAAACACAATGCATGAGCTCTCACCTTTTGCAACACATGCAAAACTTAGCCCCAAGTAACCACATGTTTTAGAAAGATTGTTTTGTAAATGAAAACAAAACATGAAGCTTCAACATTTGCAACACATGCAAAAGTGAACTTCACGCGAAAGCCAACGCATATTGCTTATCCTATTTGCAACACATGCAAATCAAAGCATTATGCGAAAACCAAATGCATATGCTCTTCCTCTTTGCAACACATGCAAATCAGAGCATAAACCAACAACAACCAAGCATAAGCTTAACCCATTCGCAACATATGCCAAATGGTTAACCCTTATGCAAAAACCAAATCCAAATGATTTGAGCTCGAGTGAACGCAAGACATTGAGATCATCAACACATGATGAAGCTCAAGCTAGAGACAATCCTCTTAATAGTACGGCGATAAAAACTAGACTCAAAGACTACAAAGTCCTTAGCCTATCTAGTTATACCTTCGCCGCCGCACGCAAGCAAACCCCTTTGGGGTCTTTATGATCTTCACTTATACTCCCCCGGGGTCATCACTCGACTCCTCTTTATCTTCGGGATCCACTCTTGACGCTCATCACCTCATAATGCCGTCCTTGTCCCGTTTTCATTCATCCTTGGACTTAACCTAACTCACACATAACTCATGAAACTTGTTAGTCCAAGATGCATGGTTGTCCCAATTATCTCTTGCACTCCATTAACAAATAACGGATGCCTTTAGATCAATTGAGCACAACCTAAAACAATTTGAATGATTTAAGTGTGTCTTAAGTACAATAATGCAACACATGCTTCATTATACTTAAGAACTATTCATTTATCCTTAATTAATCACGGAACACCATCAACACATGATGAAATGTTCTTTAATGATTAATAGGACAAATGAACTCAATTTAAATTATCATTTAAATTGATATGAGTATATATTAACTACACAAGTTTTCATATACTCATGTTGATGAAAAGTAATGATCCATTATGTGTAGGCTATATGGAATTGATCGTTACTCTAAGTCATCAACTATAGAATAAACCCCACATGTATATGTGCATAAATATGATTGACTTGGATATAATATATACATATTTAATTTGATCACATTGGAGTATATCATATATTACCATGAGTATACTATGATTAGGCACTTCAAATATATACTCAAGGATTTAGTTTCTTTGTCTTGATCCTTATATGTGTCAATAAGAATTAGATCAATACAAAGAGACTTTCAAGTTAAACTACAAACTCCCCTAAGTATGTGCATCCATGTAATATATGGTTTATGAAACATGATGCACATTTTGTGGTTAATATAATGGGTACATTCATATTTTAACTTAAATCCAAAGTATGCAATTAATACTAGAAAGAATATGCATACATACCTTGGGTTTTCCATTTTCATCCAAATATGAGACTGCTAAATATATGCTCAATAAAACATGTTAGTCTCATAAAGATTAGGTTTGTCATTAAATATAGATTAAACATTAATTAACATCAATCACCAAAACCAAAGGCTCTTGAACTTACAACGGGCAGCTTTCATAAGCATTCTAGAAAAAACATCGACCACCAGGTTAAACAACAAGGGGGAGAGAGGGTCCCCTTGCTTCAAACCTTTGCCCGGCTTGAAATAAGTGCTGTTTTCATCGTTAATTCTAACACACATAGATCCCCCTATCACCACCTGTTTAATCCAACTAATCCATTTATCCCCAAAGCCTCTACTAATCAGCATATCTTCAAGGAAGCTCCATAAAACTCTATCATAAGCTTTCTCATAATCAATTTTGAAGATAACCCCTTTATCATTTCTATTAGCAACGTCATGAATAATTTCATGAGCCGCCACAACACTTTCCAGGATAAATCTCCCCTTAACAAAAGCAGTTTGGTTAGGAGAAATAATTCTATCAGCAATCTTAACCAGCCTGTTATTCAGGACCTTAGAAAAGATTTTGAAACTGCAATTGATCAGACTAATAGGCCTAAATTTCTTCAAAGTTTTGGCTTCATTTTCTTTTGGGATTAGAGTTAAAATAGTGTAATTCAGTCTAGAAAGATTCAGGTTCCCATTCGCAAAACAATGAACCAAATCCATCAAATCACTTTTCACTATATCCCAGAAAGTCTGATAAAACAGGAAAGGGAAATCATCAGGGCCAGGTGCTCCATCAGCATAAGATCCAAACACAGCCTCCTTTATTTCTAATTCTGAAAAAGGGGCTTCCAAAAACCCATTTTCCTCATCCTTAATTCTGCTATCCATATCCCGAAAGTTATCATCCAAATAGATATTTAAAGTGTCCTCTGGACCAAACAGATTCTTATAAAAATTAACGGCCAAATTTAACATATCTTTTGTCTCATCCACAATACCAGTAGGTCCCTCAAGGGCACTTATAAGTTTCTTCCTTCTTCTCTGACTAGCAACTGCATTAAAATAAGCGTGTTTTTATCACCTTCTTTAATCTCTCTATCTCTAGATCTCTGTTTCGCTTTTATCTCCTCCACACTCCAAATCTTATTTAACTCATTCACTAAAGTCTTTAGACTATTATTCTCATCCTCCGAGAGATTAGATTTTTCTTTTTTTGAATCTAAGACATCAATTTCATTTATTAGCTTAGACTTATATCTTCTTATCTCAGAGTTGACATTCTTATCCCATCCTCTAATCTTTTTTCGCAACTTCCTCATTTTGAATTGCCAGACCTCTAAAGGGTCTGTCTCATCACAAAGGAGAATTCCAAGATTTCTCAACCACCTAAAAAAAAATCAGGTTTACTCAACCACCATTTCTCAAATCTAAAAATATTCTGTTTCTTATTAATCGCAACACCAAAGTCTATAATCAATGGAGAATGGTCACTACTGGCTTTAGAGCCATTTTTTACCACAGCTCCATGGTACTGGTGCTCAAATGTAGTATTAACAAAAAGTTTATCTAGAGCAGCCATAATCGGTTGTTCTTGATTATTACACCAAGTGTAAGATCTAGAAGAATCTCTTAACTCAACCATACCCCAAGCATTACACCAATCATTCAAAAGGAAAGCCCAATGGTGATTAATCACCCCGTTACTTTTTTCAGACTGACTTCTTACAATATTAAAGTCACCACCAACAATAGTCGAACCTTCCCAAGTACTCATAATAGAATGTAGTTCCTCTAAAAAACTTTGCTTCCCCTCCTCATAAGGAGAACCATACACAACCACCAGCCTCCATACAAAATGATCCAACATATTCTTAACAATGCAGGAAATGCAAAACTTAAAATTCTTCCAAGCAATAACTTCAAATTTACGAAGAAGGATATGATCGTCCTATAAACTATAAAAAGGGATCAAGGACGATTTGAAAAAGACAACAACGATCAATCAAACAACTCACATCTACTTTTTATATACTTTTTTTGTCAACTAGAAGTAACTCTTGTAATTTAGACTTTGTAATTCGTTCTTGATAAATAAAGTTACGCATTGCTAATTGTTGATCATTTTTTATTACAACAATTTACTCAGATTTGCTTTTATCTGATCTTGTCGCGCGTTGCCTTTTTCGGGGAAATCCGCCTTTATCAAAACTATCTACTCATTTTCAATAACCTATTTAGACTTATCGTTACATGTGCTTTAATATGCTGAGAAAACCTAATCGGCTAATATAGCTATTTAGATTACAATTTTCTCGCCGATTGCAGAATCAAATAGGTTGGCACGCATCAGACCAAAATAAACCCGGTGTTTGCGTGTGTTTGAACTGATCAAATCCTTCGTCATATTTTTGACGCCAACAATATACAAATTTGAATATGAATTGAGGAAAATGACAAATAAATAGTTAATGTATTAGAGCATTTTAGAGTAACCCGATGAGTTGCATTCTCCTAAAATTATACCAAGCTTTCACTTCAGTTTGGACTTAAAGTAGTATTATCTTATTATAAAGGTCAGCACTTAATTATATTTCTTACTGTATTTTTTTAACAAACAAGCTACACTAAATCTAGCTCCGTGCAACTGTGGGGCACTCTTGCTAGTTTGGTATAAAGTCTAGGAGCTTAGCAAGATGTTTTTTTAGTTTCTCTGTTAGTTTCACTCGTGGTGAAGCAAACTTCGGCGGGGGGAAGCCATTTGTACTTGGGTTAACTGCATTCCAATAGGCTTTTAGAGGATGCAATAACCAAACATTGATATCCTGCTTTTACTTAATAAAGCTCACGTGGTTGCCTTAAAAAGATATGCTTTCTTGTTCCTCTTGGATGTTCAATGAGAAATGGTTGTTTATCTAGCTCTTTATACTTTTTTTTTTTGGAAATCTAGCTTCCTTTTTAGATGCGCAGTGAGGGAAGAGATCAAATTTACAAATGCACACGTGAAAGTGGGGCTGGATTTGAAAAGAAGAACTTACCAAAAGCTAGATAAGGTATGTTTTTTGTTCAATGATGCATTCTTCTGTTCATGTCTTTTAGCCGACATGGTCTGCACCAAGTACACGGATCCAATTGCTATCCACCGATAAACACAGTGAAAACACACGGAAGGAACAAATAAGTGGCATGGACATATATTCATGTCACAGATGCCTTGTTTGGAAGGCTTGTTTTTAACTGGAATCTAAGAATTTGAACTTAAATCTCGACTCATCCATATAGATGAGATGAGATTGTGACCTAGCCAAACAAAGTCAGAAAGTGAAAAGAGAAAAAGAATTACAAGAATAAAGATGGGCCTATTTTTTATCTCTCTCCTTAGGGCCATGCTCTACAGAAACCCAATTGAAATATAATTAAACCCAACACCCATTGCAAGCAAAATCCCATCAATCTTTCAAACAACCCCATTAACAGGCCGAAAGGTCCAACAATATAAATATCAAGCCCCGAGGGAAATCAGTCCACAACAGAGCTGAAAATGACGGAGATACCCCTTGCTCACTCACACAGCAGTTGCCAGCTGCCCTCACAAAAGGCAGTGGCAGATCTATGGATAGCCCAAACTCATACCCCTAAAGCGTCATTTCACAAAGTAAACCATAGACTAATAACTCCTCCGGTCGTGCTCTAGGGGGGAGTCAGCTGGGGAGCGGGGACCGGGGAGTGTCGAATCCAGGTGGCGGCTAGGGTTAGGGTTTTACGAGCTCTCTCGTCTTCTACCTCCGATTCTAGACCCTACCTCTCGCTTCGATTCGTCCATCCATGGCGATCGTGTCGCGGGTGGTGGTGTTCTAGGTTGGTGTGAGGGATTATCGTGTGTGAGATTATTATTATTATTATTATTTTGTGGTGCGTCGCGCGTGGGTGAGGTAGGGAGGATCCGATGGGGACGAAGAACCAGTTCGATCTCCTTGTCGACGTCGACAACGACGACCCCTCGCACCTCATCGCTGCAGCCGAGAAGAAGGCGGCCGCGTCGCCCGCCGCCCCGGCCAAGCTGCCCACGAAGCCGCCGCCGCCCGCGCAGGCTGGTGAGTTGATTCGGTTTGGTTCCAATTGGATTAGAATGTTTGGGGTTTTAGCGTTTGGGACTTGTGTTTGGTGTGGGATGGGGGAGATTTGGTAACTAATGTTGCTTCGTTTTGGCCGAAACGTGCGAGTGCCATTTGGGTTTTTCTGTCTAGATGCGCCAATCCGATACAGGGGTATGGAAAATTGTGTTTGTGTACGTCTGGGGTTGCTGTTACGTGAAATTTTCGTCCTTTATATCTCCAGGATATCAAATTTTAACGTAAAGCTTCGATTTTTATGAGAATTTCCGCTCAGTGTCTCATTTAGCTTACTTGTTATTCATTTTTGTGCAAATAGATGTTCTTAAATATGAATGTGTTTGTGATTTACTGTTACTTTGCCTGTACAGTAAGGGAGTCCAGGAACTATGGTGCTCCACCCCGCGATGGGGCAGGACGTGGTGGACCAGGACGTGGCAGAGGTGGCTTCCGTGGAGGCAGGATGGGCCCAAGGCGTGAATTTGGTCAGGGTGATACCAACGGTGCAGAGGGAGGGTATGGTGGAGGTGGCTTTGGAGATGGTGGAGTGGTGAGGAGGGAGGACGGTGAAGGGAAGGCTTCAGAGAGGGGCCGTGGACCACGCCAGCCGTACCGTGGTGGTGGTCGTCGCGGTGGCTATACTGATGGAGAGGCAGGAGATGAATCTGGGCATGCCCCTCGCCGGGCCTATGAGCGCCGCAGTGGGACAGGCCGAGGATATGAGATGAAACGTGAGGGATCTGGCCGTGGCAACTGGGGAACTTTGACTGATGAAGCCCGTTCACAGTCAGCTTTCATATCTGAAGCTTCATTCTCCTTTTTGAGAGCTAATTTTTGTTTGGTGGATTGATTGAAGTGTAAAACTCTGTTGGTCACAATTCATTAGGGACCCTGTTGAGGCTGTTAATACTGAAAGGGCTGCTGATGTGACTGAGGATGAGAACAAGCAGGAAGATGTACCACAATCTGAAGTTGAGAAGGACAAGGAGGGTGATCCAAATAAAGAGGAAGAACAGGAACCAGAAGAGAAGGTATAATTCATTTAGTGTTCAGCCATTATATTCTAATAGTTTCTTTCTGGTGTAATCAAGGTTGTGCTGGTACCAACATGGGCAGAGATATGGCACTTCACCTAAAAAAAACTAACCCAGAACTGCTATATTTTAAAGAAATAGATAAACTCACTTATGAACCCAAGCCTGATTAATAATTTTAGCATCTACAAGGAAGGTACACAACTAGAACATAAATTTAGCATGCTTTTTTCTAGATTAAGCCTGTTATCTAGCTAAGCTTTAATTGCACATCCTTGAAACATAAATTTGACATCCAGATGTGAGCACTGTAATGGGCATTGCACCCCAATAGTGTCCATGCTGTGTCTGGAATACTGACTATGTCTAAGCCTTGCTCAGCAGTGCACCGTTATTTTTGTTAGTGAAACTGTAAATCACTGGGCATCTTTGAATGTGTATCTGAGCTGTGTTTGTGCTGCAAGTCACCTCGGCATTGTCACTGCAATGTTTTGTGTAATACATTAGATTAAGGTATCAGTGCAAACCTTATAGTATCTGAGTTATGAATTCTGAATGTGGCAAAACATCAGAATAATCCCCTTGGTACTGTAAAAGTCAAGGGTTAGTAAAATACCATCAGCTATGACAATAATATGT
This sequence comes from Guadua angustifolia, assembly GCA_036346375.1. Classification (NCBI taxonomy): domain Eukaryota; kingdom Viridiplantae; phylum Streptophyta; class Magnoliopsida; order Poales; family Poaceae; genus Guadua; species Guadua angustifolia. The sequence continues at coordinate 26,990,892 of CM070501.1, forward strand.
GAGGACAAGGCCCACATGTCAGTGACACAGTTGTATTTTACTAAACTGATTTTTTCTGTGCTATAGAGGAAAATTTTCATAAAATGTATTGTATAAGTGATATGTACATCAGTATACTTCTGTATTGTCAGTAGTATACATTTGTTAAAGTCACTATGGTTGTTGTTGATATTTACTAAGTGAAAGAGGGTGTAAATATATGTGCAACCAGATGTCTCACACGCTCACCTAAAATTGTTGTGTGTTACTTGATGCTGCATTAGACAGTTCTCTTGGATGCCAATCCTTGTGTATTCTGGACTAACCATTTATATTCTTGATGATGCCATTTTTGTCAATTATGGTGCTCAATCTTTGAGCTATGTGGGAAGTTCAATCATAACTAATTTATATCAATGATTCATAAATGCCACTGTTAAAAATCTAGAAGGCAATGGAATGATGAAAATGGTTGTTATTCTAATGTTGAGTTATATCTTTTACACTTTATTCTTGAGAAGCAACAAGTGGGCCACCACATGTCCACATCTCAAATTGAAGTGTAAGATGATAACAAATGTTCTGTTCTTCCTAATCAGTTATCGCAGTTTTCTAGCTCATCTGACTATTGTTCTCTTCCATTTGAACACAGCACATGGGGAATAAACAAATGCAATCTGCATTGTTGGCAGTTTTATTAATTTACATCATAGTCACAGGGATCGGGGTTGATGCATGATCCAAGGCCCTGGTTTGAGCTTCCTGGATCGTGGGTCACCAGCGATCTGGTTTGCCGCCAGGTCACATAGTGAGAGTTGGGTGGGTGGGAACAGGAAGGGGTAGGGAGAGGATTGAGCTAAGCTAACCTAGCCGCCGCCGCAACAATTCCTGTTCGCCACCCCCACCACAGCCACTGCTTGCCACCACAGGGGGAGGTGAGGGAGTGCTGACGAGTGAGGGAGGCCACTGCAAGGGGAGGCGAGGGAGAGCTGACAAGTGAGGGAGAGGTGCTGGGTGAGGTAGGGTTGGCTGGTGGGCTGTGCCAGTCTACTCGCTTTCTCCTTTGGTTTTCTCTTTTCTTAGATATATATTATCACATTATCATAGATATATATCATCACATTATTTCACAAATGAAAATTAACATTCTAATTGGGTCATCGACCCGGATTTATGGGGATCACATCCCGCGTCAAGAGAAGGTATACCTCCTACCACACCACACTTTTGGCATGTGGCGTCCTGCGTACCGCGACCCCGTTCCTCAACCTGGCTTCCCGGTGACTTTGATTTACATTGACATAACCCAAGCCTTGTGACAAAAATTAAATAATCTGTGTCACATGTATTCTCCTTTTAAAAGAATTTTAAACTGTCTTATTACTTCTTAGTTGAGAAGAAGCCAGATCCAATTTTTTTGGAATCAGCTTGAAGTTTGGAGAGCCTTCACTGCATTTATACTCAACCATATAAAAATGATTAGTTGTGTGTAGCGTCAGTCAATAGGTTGCTGTCTTGTGAATTTTTAGCACTTAAATTCAGACATTTGGTGCTCATGCAATTTCATCTTGCGTTTGTACATGATTCTTTCACATAGAGAACCTATCTGTAATTTTTCTCGTATATTCAGCAGTCCCCAGCCATGCATGTCTATTTCTTGATCCAACTAATGGTTGTGGCTGATCTGGTCCAATGAGTCTTGCATACCCAAAGAACAGTTGGTCCATTTCAAGTTCTCAAATTCCCTCATATATTCAGCAGTCCCTAGCCATGCCTGTCTATTTCTTGATCCAACTAATGGTTGTGGCCATAGTTGTCATGGCGGTCCGGTGAGGCGCGGTGAGTTTGGAGCGCCAGGGCTTAGGTGGTGATTGGATGATAAAAATAGTAAATAATATCTCATATAACATGAAATTAACTAAATATACCTCATGTGAAAGGAAATTATAGATGAAAAGCATGCAAATAAATAGTTCCAAATAGGACAACAAAATATATAACTAGTTCCAAATAGCACAACAGAGTATCGCAGTTCATAACAAAGGCCACAACACAAATAGTATCAATTTCACTCATCATCCAACTCCAAATTATGCCTCTTGTTATTATTTTTTTCACCGCTATCTTGAGAAGGAACTTGAGGTGCTAGACTGAAGTCATCTTCAACATCCTCATCATTACACACAACATCCTCCTCTTCGTCGGTGCCTAGCTCATGGGGGTGGGATGTAACAACACGCCTAGCATAAACTTGAACATCATCTCCACAAACTTTCCTAGGACGGGAGAGCATTTTAGTACTTAACAGTTAGCACAGCAGCAGTAGCACTGTAGCACATAGCAGTTACCATAGCAACAGTAGCACTTATCTCTAGCACAGCAGCAGTACTAAAAGGGGGAGGGAGAGCAGCAGCAGCAGTACTCAGCACGAGGGAGAAGGAGAGCAGTAGACGAGGGGGAAGGTGATCGGGATTGCACCACAGCTAGGGGGAAGGGGGATGAACGGGAGAGCACTGCAGCACTTCAGAGGAGGCAGTTGCTGGTCGTGACTCGCAAGGACGATGGACAGTGGTCGCGGAGGAGGCAGGCACTCATTCGATGCTGCGGGAGGCCTCCAATCGATTGTCATAGTGGACGATAAGAGGAGGTAGCACTCATTCGATGCAGCACGACCTTGAATAAACCGTCGAGGTGGTCAATTTAGAGTAGGTGGAGCTCCTCTCGTTGCAAGCAGAGGGCTGGAGCCTCATATCAAAGGCCGGGGAGGTCCTCTCCGTGGCTAGGGTTTTCTTCCCTTCTCTCTCTCTCTTGGTATGTTTCTATTTGAACCCCTCCTTGGCTTTCCTTTTCCCCTCTATTGAATCAGCATACCCCTAGTCGTTTGCCATTCTCAAGCCTCTGTGATGCCTGGGCGTCTAGGCAGTCGTCTAATCAACTTCAGTTGAGGCGAGCCCCCCTCTCGGCCGCGGGGTGATTTGGTGAGTCTTGCAAACCCAAAGAACAGTTGGTCCATAGCAAGTTTTCAATTTCACCCAGCCTATAGATAGCTTGTGTGGTAGCATCAAGGTGTTCATGCGTTGCTTCTGTGTGCATGAATTCAGGAAGCTGCTATATACAATAGCTTTCTATTTTAAAAAAAACTGGTGTGCACACGCACACAAGCACATACCTTTTAGGTTGTCCCTTAGTTATATTGGTTCCTAGAATCGCTTATTTAAAGTGTGTGCCTAAGAGTTTATGTTGATTGGTTGGGTTTCGCTAGATGTTCTATAATTTTTCTCTGTTATTTCCTTTGTTTTCCCTTGGGTTTTATTTGCTAGTTAGTTATTTTTATAGGTGTTGCCTCTATGCTTCACCTCTGAGAATTGCACAATTTGAAAGTGAAAATGAAGGGTGAATTCTAACAACTTTTCCTTCCAGTGCTTCAAGATTTGTGCATCTCCATCTATCTTTCGCTATGCGCCTACATTTTTCAGGAGTTTTACTATTAATTGAACATAGATATGTTTTTCTTTGCTTATGCCTTTGTACATGCTCGCTGGTGTGTCAATGTTTTGTCTAAATGTTCTGATTGTTTATTCAAGCCTGCTTGGGTTTCTCCTTAATGCTTTGTTATCATGCATTTTACCGTTAAGATACAGGAGGAAATGAAAACTGCTCTATTATAAACTCTTTATGTTATGCTGTTATCAATCTTTGTTAAATTATGGTTTGTTTTTACCTACTTGATTACACAGGAGATGACTTTGGAAGAATATGAGAAAATATTGGAGGAGAAGAGGAAAGCTTTACTTGCACTGAAGACTGGGGAGAGAAAGGTTGATGTAGACAAGGAGTTGCAGTCAATGCAACAGCTTTCAGTGAAAAGGGATTCCGATGAGGTCTTCATCAAGCTGGTAGGTTCAAGCTTTCCTTTCTTCTCTTTGCGCAGAACTAATGCTGTTGCTCACCGTGCGCTGTGTTGTATCTTAGGGTTCTGACAAGGACAAAAAGAAAGAAAATGTAGGAAGAGATGAGCGTGCCAAGAAGGTGTGTACATTATTTTCCCAACCTTCAGTCCAAACTGCTCTTATGTTGCTCCAATCTCTAACCATTACCTTCCATTCCCTAGTCTCTTAGCATCAACGAATTCTTGAAGCCGGCTGAAGGTGAAAGGCAATACAACCCTGGTGGCCGTGGTCGTGGCCGTGGAAGAGGCCGTGGTGACCCTGGGGGATACCAGGGTGGCTATAGTTTTCAAGGACCAGCTGCTGCGCCAGCAATTGAAGATCAAGCACAGTTTCCCACATTAGGGGGAAAATGAGTTCGCTACCTGCCATGAACTCCTTGCATATTTTATGGGATTTACTTGTCTCCTCTTGCGTTGCCTGCTGCATCTCTACTGTACTGTGTGTTGCTCGATATCAGCCACTGCGTTCTCTCTCTCGTGTATATCTGAGCCGAGTGTTGTCAAAGGTAGGCTTCCAAAATTTCTCATAGAATGCTGTCTGCATGTTATCATGTACTCGTCATTTGGTTGAATGATTTTGGTTAGTGAGGTTCAGCCAGTTCTTAATATTTTATTACTCTTATTTATAACAAACAATTAAGGGCATATTTGGTAGAGCTTCCTCTGATTCTGATTCTCTGTTAGAAGTGATTCTCCGAGAGAAGTGATTCTGTCGCTGAAAGTAATTCTCTAACGAATCCATAGGATAAACTCTATGAAGAAACTGACTCTTTGTTAGGAGTGAATCAGGAGAAGCAGCTTTTTTCAGCTCCCAGCCTCTAGTTCATTTCGGAGAATCGCTTCACGGGAATCACCCTAGGAGCGATTATCAGAAAACTGCTGTTTGGCAGAGGGCTTAAGCCGTGACATACTGAAGAATAGTGGACATATCATTTCCAACTAAGGTAATCTAGGGATATGAATCTGGAGAGCAGTTGTGGCTGCGTTCCCTCGAGTTGGGAGCTCTGGTTGTAGAGGAATTGTGTGCTGTGTAGACTGTAGGGTGCATTCTTATGTTTGGCCTATGAATTATGGCTCATTCCTATTGTGAATGTTCTATCATGCGGTTTGTGTCTCAGTAGCCGGATGGCTTTTTAATTAGGCCTAGAATCCCCTACAATTTACAACCGCAACTCTGCCTTGGCCTATCTGATCCGTAGTGTTGTAGTGTTCTGCTTTTGGATCGTTGGGGGGAAAAGAAAAGATCTACCTGTAGTTTGGAGCCGGGAACTTGCAATCATTCTAGATGTTCCCAATTTTGATCAAATAGTTCTCTTCTACCATAATATCCATTATTGTGGCTGAAATTTGATATTTGAAAATGGGTTAATCCTACAGGGGTGAGGTCAAGAAAATCTTTGGAGTTAGGAGGAAATTAAATGGATCGGGAAAAGTCCGTGTGAAATAGATGTACTTGATAATTAGAAGAGCAATTTTTGGACGAAGAAAAGAAATCTTACATGGGTCGGACACATCAACTAGGGAGTACTACGCAGTAGCTGGAGGATTGAGGGAGTAGACACATTCCTGGAGCCTTTTGGGACGATCAAGATTGTAACTGATATCACTAGGCATGTTGGGTCAGATACTCAGATATCACCAAACAGGTCGGACGAGCAAAGTAGCAGGCCATGAGCGCCATGTCGCCCTGAGACGTTGTCAAAACTCAATTGGTGTAACGTTCCGACACAAGCAAGGCTGATCACGACCCTACCTAGGATCGATTTTTAGTGGGTAGGATCGGATCGTAGTATCGGATTGTAGGATCATTGATCCTATGAGGTTTCTTAAAATTTTGTATTATAAAAAATTAGAAGGGTAGTTCATAAAAAAAGACTTATACATAGTATAACGATTGATGATGACAAATAGCATGCAGAGCTTTCCAAATATATGAAAATATTTACGGTAGCGTTCTCTTTACTTTGCGAGACTTTTTATCATCTTTAGGAAGTACTAAAATTTACATTGAGATTTTTTTTTTTTGATAACGGAAGATCTTTTATTAATTTCAAGAACATTACATCGAGATGACACAAGTTCTCAAAATCACTTCCGGCCTCTGCTTAATCTAAGCACACAGCCAAACAAAAATAATAAAGAAAATATCCTCGCACAATCTAGTAACTAGCAATCCGAAGACTAGACCGCCACCCATGTGCTCTAGAATAGAATTCCTTGGACACCAGCGCCAAACACCGTGTAGTCGCCACCAAAATAGCTCGCATCTCTTCCTTACGCAATACTGACCTATGCACGGAGCCATTAGATAATAGCAAACGTAACTCGCAAAGGAGAAGAATTGGTTGTCCTTTGAAAAACTCTATCATTCCTGGTTAACCAAAGCGACCAACATGTAGCAAAAGACACCAAGAAGAATAAGCTTCCGATCATTTTATGAAACCCATTTAACCAATTACCAAAACATTATCTACACTCTTTGGATTAGGTATACCAAAAGCCACATATATTAGACACCAAACTGAATGTGCAAAATGACAATCAAAAAACAAATGCTTAATCGTCTCAGATTCGCGACAAAAGCAACATGTCTTGCTTCCTTGCCAATTTCGCTTTGCTAAGTTGTCTTTGGTCAAAATCACTCCTCTCCTAAGATACCACAAGAACACCTTGATTTTTAGTGGAACTTTAAGCTTCCATAGCCTTTTATTTAAATTTGGAGCACCATTTGTAATCAAGGCTTGATAATGAGATTTCACCGAGAATTGACCATCTTGACACAAATTCCAGCGAAACTCATCATCATTCGACGTTAAATGAATACTAGTGATTCGTGAAAGTAAATTTACATTGAGATAGTACCGAAAGATATAAAAAATTTAAAGGATGGAGGTAGTAACTTGTGAAACTTCTTTGTACTATCTCAATGTAAATTTTCGCATCTCCCAAAAATAATAAAAAATTGAGCAGTACTTCAATACTTTCTTTTTTAATACAAGTTGTACAAATTTTAAAGCAAATGAATGGGTAAGTAATCACTATATATTCTTTATTTATGCTTTAATATTTGTGCAGCTGTAAAAAAATAACATAGAAGCACCTCTCTAGAAAAATTCTTTGCAACAAATATTCCTTCTACATCCTCCTTTCTTTTTTCCTGTCGGTCTGCATCTCCATTCCTCTGTTTATCCCTATGTAGAGATGCGCTTAACTTTCAATGATTTGTCCAATAGTAACAAATGGTGCCTCCACAGGTTGACATCCGATCCAACCTAGTAGTAAGCAATCCGCCAAAAGCAACCAAATTTGGAATCATCCGGAGCTTAAAAGACTGCATTATTTCCTCTAATCATGCAGTTCCGCACCTCCTTAAACCGGTGTAGGTTAGTCCTCTATGATGTTTGACCCTCTAAGAAGTTCAACATGCATATTTTCCCATCTATTTACAACTCAAACTAAGGTTATTTCGTATAATTGTGATTAAAGTAAACATAATTTGAATTCTCGTTACTACACGTTTAGCGCATAGCGCTTGCAAGCACCCATAAGATACTGAATAGGAGCATCCGGCTTTTGCTGCTGCTGTTCCTGGCTACTCGAGTTTCCGTCGACATTTTGTTTAATGAAAGCCAGCATCAAGTATTAATTGCTCGTTGTGCTAAGGGACCAATACGCCTGATTTTGTAGCTCCTTTGGAAGTCTTCGTTGGAAGGAAAGCACTACTACAGATCCGGCCTTTGCTACCGGCCCATCAGTACCGGCTCGATACGAACCGGGACTGATAGTTAGATCAGTCCCGGTTCAACGGCTACTGAGCCTGCGAGGATATTAGTACGGTTCAAGACACCAACCGATGCGATGTCTCTATCGAGACGGTTCGTGTATGAACCGGTACTATTTATGAGCTCACTAGTACCGTTCGTGACATGAACCTGCATCGATGAGACCATCGAGACCGGTTGGTGTCTTGAACCGTACTAATATCCCAATTTAAACTTCTTCCTCCTCCGCTCTCTGCGGACCGAGATCATTTCACTGCGCTTGAAAAGAACGGTGGAGCTTGACCAAGAGCTTGAAGGGGGGAGGTGTGCCCAAAATTTCAAAATTTTGGTCATTTTACTCACAACCAAGGTAGCTAAGGTTAGTAATATCATTCCTCACTTCATTTGGTGTTAAATGGAGCCTCTTTTTGCCTAAATTATGAAGAAAATTTGATCTTTTCCCATGATTGATCAAAGATTATGAATGTAGAGGAGGTGCTGTCCAAATTTCAAAATTTTGGTCATTTTACTGCAACCAAGGTAACTAAGGTTAGTAACATCATTCCTCACATCATTTGGTGTTAAATGGAGCCTCTTTTTTTGCTTGAATTATAAAAAAATTTGATCTTTTCCCATGATTGATGAAAGATTAATATGAATGTAGAGATCTAGCTTGATCTTTTCAAATAGGATACAAAAACTTGTTGTGTAAGCTTAGAATTTGCTTGGATTATAATGTAGCTCGCCTTTAATGTGTGGATCTAGCTTAAATTTAGGTTTTAGTTCCATCGGTCGATGAAGGATGAGGTTTGGTTGCACGTAGTCGGGGGGAGAATGGTGCATGGAAATCATGGAGTTTGGGATCTTCAAATGGCAATGGTTATGTGGAAAAGAAGAAATTTAAATTCATTTTGAATTAAAATAATATCGAAATATGAATGGCTTTATAGAAAATATAAAATAAGTTCAATATTTGAGAAAAGTTTTCAAAAATACTTTGGAATATTTTAAACTTAGAAAATTACTTCTAGTATAATTTTGGTTTTAATTTCCATCAGCAAATTATTTTTGAAAACATCATTAATTAAGTGCTAGAGATTTAGAAAAAAATAAAAATAAATGATTGAATAATAATTTAGAAATTTTTAGGGTGTTACAATTTCAACAGAATTTGCAAACAAAGCTGTCGTGAATTTTGTTGAATTTTGAATCGGACTCGATCGACCAATTCTTTTTGTAGGTTGCAAAAACTTGTTGTGTGGGTTTATATTTTGCTTGGATTATTATTTAGCTCGGATTGAAGGTGTGGATCTAGCTAATATTTAGGTTTTGGTTCAACAATTCATTATCCGAAAATGAGGTATGATTATCTTGATGTAACATAATGTAGATGGACCGGCGATGGATGTACATGGATCGACGCTCCCGGAGTTCTTGCGGGGTTTGCAAGATTTTCTTCGTCTTGGCCGATGCACACACGACGTCGGGCTACATATGTTGTCCATGCATAGATGCAAGAATGAGAAGGAGTGGCCAAAATCCAGCCACCTTCACTTTCATTTGCTCACAAGAGGTTTCATGTCAAACTATACTGCTTGGACCAAGCACGGTGAAGAAGAGATTATACAGAAGGCGGTGAAGAAGAAGAGGAACAACAATATCCCGGATATTTGGTCAACATGGTTCTTTCGAAGATACATTGGGGAGTGTGGTGATGATGACCTAGACCAGATCTTTGCGTGATGGAGAGGAGAATACATCGATGAAAGACATTACGAAAAGTTCCGGCGCCTATGGGAGGACCACGGAACACTGTTGTACCCAAAGCGCCGACGGGGCCATAAAAAGTTGCGTACCACACTAGAAGCGATGCAATGGAAGGCGACCAATGGATTGTCCGATAAGGGATTGACGAGTTGTTATGCCTCATAAAGAAGTTACTTCGAGAGGAACACCTTGCCGAAACTTACGACGATGCCAAACAAGTTATGCGCCCTTTGGGGTTGGAGGTCTGAAGATACATGCATGCCGTAATGATTGTATCCTTTATCGCAATGAGTATGAGGATTCGGAAGCTTGTCCGGTGTGCAAAACTTGCGTATAAGACCAGCGTGATGACCCAGTGAGGTAGAGGCGGCGCAAGAAGAAGAGACCTCTGCTAAGGTGGTGTGGTATTTCCTGTAATCCCCGGTTGAAGCGTTTATTTGCGAACAAAGCGCATGCCCAGATGATCTTGGCACAAGGAAGACCGTAAGGACGACGGAAGGCTAAAACGCGTTCTCGATGGCTCCCGGTGGAGGAAAGTCGATAGAACATACCCGGACTTTCTTTGAGGATGCAAGGAACATAAGGTTTGGGTTGAGTACGGATGGGATGAACCGTTCGGCGATATGAGCAAAGCGATCCTGACACTTGGCCCGTAACTCTATGTATCTACAACCTTCCTCCTTGGCGTGTATGAAGCGGAAGTACATTATGATGCCATTGCTTATCAAGGCCGAAGCAACACGAAGCGACATTGATGTGTACCTCAAACCGTTGGTTGAAGATCTGTTAACAACGTGGAGCGATGGTGTGCGTGTATGGGATGAGTACAAAAGAGCACTTCACTTTACGTGCATTGCTATTCGTGAACCATCAACGATCGCCTGCACTTGGTAATCTATCGGGCCTATCTATCAAAGGATATAAAGCACGCATTCATCGCTTAGAGGATACGGACAGCAAGTACCTAAAAACTCTCGAAAGGTTGTGTACATGGGCCACCGTAGGTTCCTCCATATGAAGGACCCGTTACGGAGGAAGGGTGAGAATTTTGATGGGACGAGAAGAAAGCGTAAAGCCCATGCATCGCGATGGGGACGCTTGTATTTTCTTTGGTAAAGGATCCGAAAGTAGTATTTGGAAAAGGTCACGGTAGCAAACTGTCCCGGTGAACAAGGTCACACGAAGGCCATTTGGAAGAAGAAGTCAATATTTTGGGACTTACCTTCTTGGAAAGACTTAGAGGTCCGCCACTCCTTTGGACTTCATGCATATCACGAAGAATGTCTGCGTGAACTGCTAGGTTTCATAGATATGTACGGTAAGTCAAAAGATACACTTCAAGCACGAAAGGACCTCACAACTATTGGGACTCGGGAGCGACCTACATCCAAAAAGAGAGAAAGGACAACATTACCTCCACCCCATGAGCTACACTTTGAGCAAGGAAGAAAAAAACATGATTAAGTTCTTAAACAATTGTGAAGGTCCTTGTGGATACTCCTCGAACATAAGGAGACTCATAAACATGAAAGAGAATAAAATCGTACACATAAAATCCCATGATTGTCATGTGTTGATGACCTGATTGCTCCCGATGGCGGTGCGAGGTATTACGCCAGATTGGGTGCGAGGACAATCATAAAGCGTGTTCGTTCTTCAACGCGTGTCGCGAAGGTCATCGAGCGAATAAGTTATCTAGTCTGCATGATGACATGGTCAATGATCAGTTAGCCTTGAGATGATCTTCGCTCCATCCTTCTTTGATATTATGGTCCATCTCATGGTCCACATTGTTAAAGAGATAGAAATTCTCGGACCTGTGTTCCTCCACAACATGTTCCCTTTCGAGAGGTACATGGGTATCCTAAAGAAGTATGTTCGTAACCGGTCTCGCCCAGAAGGCTGCATTGCGCAAGGTGTCAGCACAGAGGAGGTGATCGAGTTTTGTGTTAGTTACATGGATGATCTGAATCCGATTGGCGTCCCTGTATCACGCCATGAGGGGAGGCTACGGGGAAAAGGGACTTTAGGGAGAAAAGAATCCTATAGCGACGATCTACTTGCATTTAAACAAGCACATTTCACGGTATTGAAACAAGCAAACTGTAGTGGCTCGTATATCTATGATCACGAGATGAGTCTACGCTACCAATACCCAGAGAAGTCGAGATAAGTGGATCGTGATGGAGCAAATGGATCATTTCGGATTGGTTACAAAAGCAATTGTTGGGCAAGGCATGGACGATGAACAATTGAAACTCTTGGCTCGAGGACCGTCCACAACAATCATATCATTTCAAGGGTATGAGATAAATGGGTACACATTTTACACGACAACCCAGATAACAAGAGCACCAACCAAAGCAATGGCGTCCGTATAGATGCCTTGGACAAAAATGGAAAGATGGACACCTACTATGGTTTCATAGAGGAGATCTGGGAGCTGGAGTACGGGCCATTAAAAGTCCCTCTGTTTCGGTGCCAATGGGTCAAACTAACAGTCGTGGATATCGATAAGTACGGTATGACAACTGTTGACCTCAAGCAAGTGGCCTATAGGGACGAACCGTTCGTGCTCGCTAATGATGTGACACAGGTATTCTATGTGATGGACATGGACAGCAAACCAAAAAAGCAGAAGGAGAAGACTAGCAGTAGCGATCAGCCAAGGCGCCACGTGGTTCTTCGGGTAAAAGAAGGATTGTCGGAGTTGAGGCGTCACGACGAAGAAGAGTATAATCGATTCGACGAAATGCCTCCTTTCACGGTGGGCGTAGACATTAGTGTCTTGAATGATCAGAGGAATCTCCCTACGTACGCCGCGATCATAATGAAGGATCACTTGTAAAAGCAAAGTATGTTAGCAAATAAGGATTGCTTTTGGTGTAATAGACTACTAACATACTAGTTTCTCATTCCTCTAGTGGTTTTCCTGTATTTTCTGTTCAAATTGTACTGATATTTCACTAACAATATTGTTCAAAGTCCCTCTGTACTAATATAACAAGGTGACAGTTTGCAATGGAATTATAAGAGTGCAAACAGTAGATTCAAAAAAAGAAATCTTAAAAAAAAGGCTAAATGAATCTAAAATAGTAAAAGCATTTTTAAAAATTATTTAATGAAATAATAGTTAAACAGTACATTTAAAAAAAGAAATCTTACAAAAAAGGCTAAATGAATCTAAAGTGGTAAAAGCATTTTTAAAAATTATTTAATGAAACAATAGTTAAGCAAGAGATTCAAAAAAGAAATCTTAAAAAAAAGACTAAATGAATCTAAAGTGGTAAAAGCATTTTTAAAAATTATTTCATGAAACAGTAGTTAAACAACAAATAAAAGAAAAAGAAATAAAAGAAGAGCTAGGGGGCACGAGCGGGGCTCGAACCCGAGACCTCACGGTCGGGAGAGCCCGCGAACTCAAGCGCCACACGCTAGCCAAGGGGGAGGAAGAATTCTTGTCGATTAGTATGGCGCTAAATTATTTTGAGTGTTTTAACATCGGTCCGGTTGGTGTTTTCAACAGGTGATAGTCTCTAGAAACTCCCTCCTCGAGGTGACCCATCGGTCCCGGTTGGTGTATTCAATCGAGGATGATGTCTCCATCGATCTGGTTGGTGTATCCAACAGGGATCGATGTGACATCGATCGATTGGATACCCAACCGACCGATCAGCGCCTATAAACCCATCCCGCCTCCTCATCCCCAATTTTTCTACTCCCGCCATTGTTCCCCAATCTCCTCCTCCTCCCTTTCGTTTGCAAAGACCTCCAACGCCGGGGCGCCTCCAGCGACCCACCGCGCCCTGTCCTCCTGTCCTCAAACGACCCCCACCTGCCGTCCTCGCCTCCAAGCCTTGCCTCCTTGTTGTTCCCCTCGGCCGCCAACCCTAGGGTTTGTGCCTCCTCATTGGTGCCCGAGTGATTGGTTTTGGTTGCGTTCTTTGCGTTTGAGATGTCGGTGGTTGGGGACCTTGCAAGAGTGGGATTATTGTTCGATGAAGATTAATGTATTGAGACCATTTGTGACAACAACAATTTTCCGATACTTGACATTTAGTTGTTAGATCAATTGTGTCTAGTGATTCGATATATATATTTGTCTTATGAATCTTTCTTGTTCATGCATAATAATCTATTGCAGTGAGTTACGAAGTAAGTTCTAGTAAGTTGTATGCTCCTTTTGCATTCGGATAGGCTCACCTGTGTTTGCTTTATATTTCTGTCACCTAGAATCATTTCCTTGTGTCAGAAGTATTGTTTGCATATATATATATTAGGCAAATCTTCAAATACTTATTCATGAGCTTGTATATCTGTGACATTAGACCATGTCTCTGCTCGATTGCTTAAATGACATTGTGAGATTTCTATGTATGCGTGAGATTTCTATGTATATGTGAAGTTTGAAATATATATGTATCATGTGAAATGAATATGTATCATGTGAATTATTCTAATTTCTGGTGAATTTTGAAATTTCTATTTTTATTGATCGGTTTCTATGTATATGTGAGATTTCTATGTATGTGTGAGATTTCTATGTATATGTGAAGTTTGAAATGTATATGTATCATGTCAAATGAATATGTATCATGTGAATTATTCTAAGTTGTCAAGTCTTTGGAAAAGTTGTTTCATTTTCACTAAAGTAATGTTGTCACAAATTGGTCAATGATCTTTGTCCCTCTTGACGAGGACGGTCTTTAAGGCAACCGTTATCTCGAGAACAATACAAAATTGACAACTTGAGCACTATGCTAGTTGTGATGTCCCTTTTACTTGTCATTATTAGGCAAATCTTCAAATACTTATGTATGTGTGAGATTTATATGTATATGTGAAGTTTGAAATATATATGTATATGTGAGATTTCTATGTATGTGTGAGATTTCTATGTATATGTGAAGTTTGAAATGTATATGTATCATGTGAAATGAATATGTATCATGTGAATTATTCTAATTTCGGTGAATTTTGAAATTTCTATTTCTATTGATGGGTTTCTATGTATATGTGAGATTTCTATGTATGTGTGAGATTTCTATGTATATGTGAAGTTTGAAATGTATATGTATCATGTGAAATGAATATGTATCATGTGAATTATTCTAATTTCGTGAATTTTGAAATTTCTATTTCTATTGATCGGTTTCTATGTATATGTGAGATTTCTATGTATGTGTGAGATTTCTATGTATATGTGAAGTTTGAAATGTATATGTATCATGTCAAATGAATATGTATCATGTGAATTATTCTAAGTTGATTCATTATATCGAGAATTATAAAAAGAAAATTAGACAAGTTTAAAGATCTTAAACTTGTCCGAATTTTTCTTTTTGTAACTCTCAGTATATAATGAATTTGATCATACAATTGTACAAAATAATATGAATTTGATCTTAAACTGTGACAGCAACCAAGTCCATGATAAGCGAGCATGCCTCCTCATGGCTTCGCCTCTCGGTGTACCGGACGCTCTCCTCACATCCATGCTTCTTGAACTTGCAGGGGTTTTTTTTTCAAATCATTTTAGTGTGGAATAAGAATGATTCATTATTTTTTATTAAGCAAATATATTCTTAAGAATATATGAATTTTTTCATATTATTTTTTCATTTCGAGATGTATAGTATTTGGCCGATTTACATTAGGAACATCTTGGCGTCATACGCCATCCTCTCTCTACCGTCTTCCACGTCGTTTTAGAGTAGTACCATCACTTTACATGAAATGAAATCTATTTTCGTTAATTTTCGATGCTTCTTCTAGCCTAAGAAACGCGATGGACGATGAAGCATTTATGTTAAGTTTGATTGCGGGATTGATGGTCATGAGGCGGAGAACTGCACCCGCCACTCGAGGCCAATGAGGTCTGCAGAGCACGATGAGGTCGCAGAGCACGATGAGGCGGCGAGGTAACAATCGACCACGTTCATGATTGTCGGTTCCACTACCATGCTAAGCCAACATCCCGACCGTTCATGATTGTACCATGCTTTCAGATCGGTCAACCAGCAGCAATCACGCCGAGGTCCAAGCAAGAAGAAGAAGGCAAGACATGTTATCACCGAAGTCGGCGAGGACGGCCGACCTCTTGCACCCTCTGGGCGCTTGGGGCGTTCAATTCGGCATGTGGCGCCCACGTTAGGGACCACGTGGCAATTAGCATAGCAAAATGGGATCGGTCCTCATGATCTGAAGAACATGCTTTGGAGCGATGTGAAGGAGACATTCACCTTCCCCAAGGGACCGAAGAGAAGGTGAAGAGTTACATTCTCAAGAAGATGGCGGTCGCATTCGGACTTATAAAAAGAAGTGAACACGGAGTATATCAAGAAGAATCGAACGCTCGACTTCAACAAGCACCCAAAGTTGCAAGATCATGGGATGCGTTTGTGAACTACAAGACTTGGATGAAGGTCAAAGTTTAAGTGAGAAGAATAAGTTGAATGCAGAAGAAGAATTATCACCACCGACTCGGCCCTGGTGGTTACCGCCATGCAATACCAAAATGAGAGAAGAGGGAACAGACACGCTAGCGAAGGGTATCACACCGCAACAACGGATTGGCCCGACAGAGCAAAGCATTGGTTCTATGCTCACGGCGGCGCCCTTGATGATAACGGCAATCTTGTGTTTGGGGAGGTGCTAAGAGATGTGGCTGAAGGCTTGTAGTCCATCGAGGAGACTTCCCCAGGTAGCTTTGTGCCAAAGCAGGAGAACGATGAGCTAACAAGGGCCTTGCAAAATCGAGCACCACGGGCGTACACGAGGCGTCGGCGTTGTCCGTGGAAGGTTGGTTTCGCTCAGACGCCGAGACCTATAGGAGTCGAGTGAGGAGCAAGGCTCGACAGAACTATGACTTAGTGCGCTTGAAGAACGCTGAATCAAACAAATGAGAGAATGCAAGAAGAGATCCGAAGAGAGGTGCGGCTAGCCTTGAGCCAACAGCGAGGCAGCCAAGAACCTCCAAGTAATCCAGACATCATTAGCCCTCCGAGCAAATGGCAATGCGCTTCGGTGAAATTTGAAAGCGGACTTGGACAAGTATCCGTGAGACGACATCGAGGTACGGACACCTTGTGAGCTGCATATCCAAGCGCTGAACCTTACCTTCAAGGCGCCGATGGTATGGCTCACCCATTAGAGCCGGGCAGCTTATCCATGGCCATGAGATACCGTTAGGATACTCCAAGGTCTCGGTGGAGGAGGTTCTGCCAGGTACGAGGACCTTGACCTCGAAATTCTCGGAGGTGACGGGACTACTGAAGCTAGGAGAGGCGTACACAATTTCATCTGTGGCGTAAGCGGTACATAATTTTTCGAGATAACATGGACTTGTCCTCTCCGCGAAGAAGCCCGAGAAGAAACTCGTCTCCTCCCAAGAACCTGTCGACTCCTACACCACCTCCTGCGCATATAAGCCCGACAAGAAGCCCATCTCCTACACCATCTCCTGCACATATAAGCCCGAAAAAGCTGTCTCCTCCCAAGAAGGCGCCGACTCCTACACCACCTCCCGCACATAAGCGCCACAAGAACCCCGTCTCCTCCCAAGAAGGCGCCGACCAAGGGAATGAAGCCAGCTCGGCCAGTAGCTCCCAAGAAGACGGGGTCCTCCACCCAATCCAAGAAGCTGGCTGAACTTCCGAAGCGGCCGTATGATATGAACGATGAGGAGATCAAGAAGGTGGTAAAAGGAGAGGTAACTAAATTTCTTAAACCCAAGTCACCAGAGAAAAAGGTTCAACCTGGCACAGAAGAATTTTATAAAGGCTTAATGACTATTAAAAATTTGAAGGATAAAAAGGAAATGCCTCGCAAATCAAACTACGAGCGCACATTGAGTAAGGAATGCCCCAAGAAGAAGATGTCAGCTGAGGGGAAGAGTAAGGAAATGCAAAAATTCTTCGAAGAAACTGGCCTTACTGCAAATCAAATATTAGGCACGGAAAAGATTGAGGTTGCCCAAGTAAAATGGTTATTTAAAATGGGTGGGTCATTGGTCAGGCATGAGGAGCGCCTGACTAACGACAAAGATGCGGCAATTTCATGAATGGTACTTGGGCGCAACCAAGCATGGTCTAGAGATGTTATTTGTCAAGTTTAAGCAACAAGATTTTTTCGCGGTGAAGGTCAATTTGTTGTCATGGGACTACATGTATGATCTATACCAGACGAGGCGCCTCGGCGTGAGCTTGATGGGTTCTTTGGACTCTGTAAGTGTCTTAATTATTTACAAAAACTATCGTGCACTTCCTTGTACTATACTAACTTGCAAGCCTAACTAATTTCTTATGTAGCATGGAGATACA
This sequence comes from Guadua angustifolia, assembly GCA_036346375.1. Taxonomy (NCBI): domain Eukaryota; kingdom Viridiplantae; phylum Streptophyta; class Magnoliopsida; order Poales; family Poaceae; genus Guadua; species Guadua angustifolia. The sequence goes on from CM070501.1 coordinate 27,008,669, forward strand.
AAGATGCCGAAGGGATCGTATTTTCGACATAGGCTTCATGGACCCGATGAGTTATCAACGAGACAACCGTTAGAGACCACCCAAGCGAAACGAGAGACTAATGTATTCAATGCGCTAATGGGTCAAAGATATAAGTCAAAGATATATCTAGCCTACTCATTTGAGTACGTGTTTTCGTACCACCTCATTCTACTCCTTTTTCATAACACGATGTTAGAACTAATTAGTTATCTATGTTGACACATCTATGTATAGTTTTCTTTGGATTCTTCTTATGATCGAGCTAGATCGTAGCTCGATCACAATTATGGACTCATAAAGGAGACCGGTTGAAAAGTATCAAAACTTTATCGACATGCTTTCGACCGGTATTAATTCTTGTTCCTTTCATTATCGTACTAGCTCTATTTCCTTCAATTTGAAACAAATTCTAATCATGTACATACAATTAAGTAATCACATGTGTAGTGCATTCACACGGTTCCGTGCTAAAAGCGTGGGCGTATTCAAGGAGAAATTTGACATTGCAATTGCCTCTCATGTGCGTATATCATAATGCTAGCTTTTAGTTAGTTAACTTAATTTCTTTGCATCCATTTCACGCTTTCAACTTTTTCCACATGATTTTGACTTCATTAGGGGTAACAATTTATGCGGCTACTATGTATCGAGTTTATGCATACCCAAACCGAGCCGCGATCGCATGCTAAAAGGCAACAAGGGGTGAGTAAATATAATTACTAGCTTTAATTGTGTATAGGTACTCCTTATATCTTGTACAAATTCAAGTATTGATTAGTTAATGACTTAACGATAGGTGCCTCAATATTTGGCGGAACAAGGTTGAAACTCTCGCCGCACGAGTGAGAGCAATCCAAGAACAACTCGTCGGCTTTATTTACGATGAGGTTGTAAATCCAAAAGCGAGTTTCACGAACCAAACTTTAACAGTGGGGCCCTTCGATAAGGACCAATGAATCGTCGTGGTAGACATCTCTGACTAGCAAGAGCGATGGCGTAAAAGATCCCGATGAATAGAAGGAAAAGAAAGACTAAAGTTGTAATTAAAGTTGTGTACATATATAAAGTTGTGTACATATATATTGTAATACATTAGAAGAACAAATATGTGTACATATTTTAATACATTAGATGTAATTAAATTTGTTAATGAATGTTCATGATTTAATTATCGTGCAAAGTGCATGATTGATTATCTGTGCTTTTAATTAGTTGTGATTTAACACACACATATATATAATAGCTACTGGAGAAATAGACCTATATATATACAAAACATTAGTACGGTTGGAGAAACTAACCGGATGCGATGAAACTCATCGATCGGTTGGAGACACCAACCGATCGATGATCGGCTCGAGGTTCCCAATGCGCCGCCACGTGAATTCGAACCGCTCGATACTCCATCGATGCGGGTGAGTGAAGGGACTCGATGCCCTTGAGCATCGATCCGGATGGCTAGACGGTTCAAAACCGGTACTAAAGGCGATTTTGGACGGGACTAAATGCCCTTTCTATAGTAGTGAAGGAAACCCCACGATGGCGCTTATCTAGCTTCCAGTTCATGTGGGATTCCATGCATCTTCCTATAGCTCAGAAAGGTTTTGCAGATACATTAGCTACTTTGGCCTCTATGATTGAGATTCCCGAGGCACTCTTCAACCACTCTTGGTGCAATCGTCAGGGTCACCTGCCTACTGTTTTCTACTATATTCTTCACAAGATGAGGATGGTATTGGAGACCAATCGGGGCATGGTCATCGATCCAGGAACGCCACCCGTGCGTGGAAGGTGTCTTGCCGCACTCTCATTGCGCGGAAGCGTGTACTCGTGCGCTCTCATGCTACCATGTCGCTGGTTTGTTTCCGCGCTTCTTGAACATGGTAAAGGATATGTGTTATTTACTGTATCTTTCGTAGCGAGAGATAGTGCTATTTTTGTAAAATATACGTGTCAGCGTATTCCACCTGACAGACCCGGAGTCTACAGACCGGGTTTGGTTCGATAGGAGGGCGTCTTCGCGGCTGACTAACCTTAGAGGGCGAAAACCCTAGAGACTCCTACACGGCGAATTCCGACGGCTATGAACTAGGGATGACACAGAGATTTTACCCAGGTTCAGGCCCCCTTTGCCTTGGGTAATAGTCTTACTTCGCTAGATTGTTTAAAGAGTGTTTGAAACTAGTACAAGATCTGAGCTTGGGAGTTACAAGTTCTTCCTCGGGCTCTCTTCTGAGAACTCTTGCTTGTTCGACTCGTCCTCCCCTTTCCCATGCACCGAAGGCCCTTATATAGGCCGGGCTAACAGGAGTAGGTAAAAGGAGTCATCATTCGATCCTTATACATTTATTACTCCTTCTGTCTTTGTCTCGTTCCTCGGCCTCATTAAATGCCGACGCATGGCCTCGCCCGTCCTTGCCGGTATGTGACCTCTCTTTGTGGGTAGGTGAGGCGTCGAGAGAAATGAGCTTGTTGTAGAAATCCTCTCTGTTGATAGGTTTGACACTGAGCTTTGCCGTCTGCGCAATGTGACGATAGGGAAGGAGACTTGAGGTGAAGCTACTTCACACCCTTTTTGCCTTGCGGGCGGGCGGCAGGCCCTCGTCCACTTTGCCGGGCGCCACGTGGCGGCTTTTGGTGGCGGGCGTGCTTCGCTGCCGGCGTGGTCGTGCTTTCGCCGCCCGTCCAAAGCCGCCACGTGGTCGGGCGCCAAGCGGCGGGCGCCTCGCCACGCTTCGTCGGGCGCCGTGGGCGGCTTTTTGGCGGCGGCGTCTTCGCCCGTCCGTCCCCGAACCGTCCGTGGAGCGGTTTTCTGCGCGGAGAGGGTACCTCGACGGCACGCTGATAATTCAGCACGTAAAATTAGATTTGTAAAAACGATGTATATAAGATGCTCCGCCGCCGTGGATTGTGAATATCGATCCTCACCGGCGCTTGCCCTCCTACTGTCGCTAGCCTTGAATGGTGCCAAGCAACGCTGCCATAGGCTGCATAATTGGAGGTCGGAGGACACAAAAAGGATAATATGATAGGGCTGCACTGCGGGCCGCGGAAGCCTCTGTATCGGATGGAATCGTATTGTGTGGCGATATCATCTTGCGAGTTGGATCGTGATCCGGTTACAACACCACCCAATCTCGACGCGACGTGTGATCTGTATCGCTCAGTGTCCGTAGGATCGTACCATCCAAATACCAGTCATGATTCTGACAACCTTGCACGAGAATCCATCTGTGCTCATCGTAGAGTAAAGAAAGAGTTCTACAGAAGCCGCTCCGCGATAATTTTCCACATGGGCCAAGTCCATGCACACGCTACGACTATACTCGAGTACGATGTGGGTGTACATTCTTCTGTACGGGAGCCTGCTGCCTGCCTACCTGCACCTAAGTGGACCTAGTTATTGGACCCGGGTTCTTCGTATTTGGTGATGAGTTAATCAAACTAACCGTGACAGAACTATTTTTATTTGTTAGGTTCTGCAAAATTTGAAGATAAAATTTAATCGTATTTGAAAGATACATAAAAATAAAAAAAAAAGACAAACAACAAAATAAATAGTGCCAAACAGTAAAAAGTTACTATTTATACTGAATTTGTTTTTTTCATATCTTTCACATACGATTGAGTTTCATCTTTAAATTTTGCAGGATTGTAGAAGCTCACCTCGTCTACATATGATAATTTTTTGAGAATTTTTCAAAACTTTTACGGGTGGTTTTCGCGGAGTTTTCACCGGAAGGGTGGTTTGCACCACATATTTGCCCCCCCTCCCCCCCCCCACACACATATATATATATATAGTAAGCCTCTTTTCTACTCCCGGGAGTAATTACTCCCTATGCCGTATCTCACAATGTATGGGGTATCTCATGCGACGGAGGGTATGTACGCATAGTATACGAGTATATAAGATCATCTAGGTGGTATGTATATTTTTTTAGAGGTGGCATGTATATATTTTGGACATACTCCTTTTTATGTGCGTATATGAAGGTATTTGCAAAATACGCTAAAAATCATGGACTCTCTTGCAATTTTTTCATGTGGCTCACATTGGAATATCTTATAATTAGTGTATGAGTGTATCTAAAGTGATAAAGGAGTATTTCAAGTTCATTTAGGTAGTATTTCAGAGATGGGAGTAACTACACCCGGGAGTAAAAGATATTTTTCATATATATATATATATATATATATATATATATATATATATATATATTTACTAAAAGTACATGCAAATGGCATAAGGTTTTAAAATTCAAAACCACTAAAATTAGAATCAATTCAATCAACAAATTTGATTCATTAAAGAGATGATTTATAGCACTTTTAAATTTTTGAAGGTGTTAGGGCATACTCGGCACCCCTAATACCGCCCTTGCAAAGTAGTATAACCTAAGCAAGCATATGCATTGCACACAAATAACAAGCCTTGCTACAAATCTTCACCCGCAAAAGAAGCAATTGAAAAACTCAAGTCTATATTTTGACAGGGGAATAAAAATTTGATGACATTGCATGGTTAAAGAGCTAAACATGTCACCTTACAAAATCCAACACAACACAGGAAGATAGCTAGAACATGTTTAGCAAACTTAGGATCAATACATAATATGAATATAATTTAACAAAACTAAATTAAACTTCAACGACCACCACAGCAGGGACTAACACTTCAGAGACTGAGCTTCTAGGCCTCCTACTAGCATAAAAATAAAAGATAATTCTTGAAGCACAGATGTACCAAGAGATCAATGTGCCAAAGAAGTTCTCCATCCGAAGTATGAGTCCCAACCGTAGTGATCCTACAGCTTCAGTGAAAGATCCAGCGCCATGCCAGATCCACCACTAGACGAGGAGGATCTTTCACCCAAAGCAGACTCAGAACTGTTGCCAGGCAGCTTCAGTGATAGATCTAGCACCGTGCTGGATCCAGCGCCGAATGAGGAGGAACTCTCGCCCACAGCAAACTTATGCTTTTTGCTGGGCAGCCTAGAAGGTGTGCTCCTTGGGAAGAAACCGATCTCCCTCACCCCCTTCACATCATCATCATCATCATCTCTTTCATCGTGCAACACTGGCATGGTGGAAGATCTCTTGCCCACAACGGAGTTACGCCTGTTGCCAGTCAGCCTCCCAGCTATGCTCTTGAGGAAATCGGTCTCCCTCACCTCCTTCACATCATCATCGTCTCCTTCATCGTCCAACACTGGCATGGTCTTCTTCCTCCTCTTCTTCTTCCCCTTACGCTTCATTAGCTCCTCCTCCTAATGGCATGAGGAATTATAAAACAATTAGCCCATGTTAGGATGTTTTTGAAAGATTATCCGATTACTTTGTAGAGATAGGATGTTTTTGAAAGATTATCTGATTACTTTGTAGGGATATTACAATGGTTTCCGTAAATTGTAGCTTTTTTTTTAGAATGTTCACAATTTCTTACTTCCTCCTTACCGTCTTAGCATTTATACACAAATTTTTTTTAGGGTCCAACCGACATCCTAATCCTGGCCCATAAAAATTCTGGAGGAACAAGCCCAAAGCAACCCATTCCAAACGAGTCACAAATACTACCTTTCCTAAAGTTGGAAGAAACGCCGCTCCCAGGATCGTTTGAGCCGAGGCGGCTCGGCTCGAGCCGGCCGGCCGGCTCGGCTCAAATTTTTTTTTGTATTTTGGTCTTACATAAATTACGAATAGGTCCTTCGTGATTTTTTGTGAGGGGAAGATATTTTTTCTAGATCGCGTTTGGGTCCCTCTGCGCCGTTTTACGGAAAAAAGCTCTCGTTATATTCAAATCGTGAACGAGTCCTTTTCTAATTTTTCAGGATAGCGGACAGGTCCAAAAACGTAACATTCAGATCCTTACTCCTTACATCTAGGTCCTTTCTCCGTTTTTCTCGGGAAAAAATATTTTCGTCCCCAAAAATATGTGTGCAGCTCTATCTCTAGACTTTTTTCCCAGCTCGATTTCCCATCTCGATCTCTGATATTTTTTAAAGCATGTATTATTGCTCGGTGAACACGTAGAGTGTTAAACTCGACAAAAGAAGGTTGTCATCTCTAATAATTTTTCGCCCTTTTCCCTCTAGACTTTTTCCCCACCGCGGTTTTCCAACTCGGTCTCCAATATTTTTCAAATAATTCGTCGAAAGAGATATTTCTGCAACTCTAGCTCTCTATTTTCTCTCCGTTTCACTCATTATTTCGACGATTTAAAAAATAAAACGCCGCCGAAAAAAAAGAATTTTTTTCTACGAAAAAACGACGCGCGCAGCATGTTACACCGCGAAACATTTTGTGTTCTTTCAGCCGTTTCAGTCATCATTTCGACGATTTAAAAAATAAAACGCCGCCGAAAAAAAAGAAATTTTTTCTACGAAAAAACGATCTCTGATATTTTTTAAAACATGTATTATTACTCGGTGAACGCGTAGAGTGTTAGACTCGACAAAAGAAGATTGTCATCTCTAATAATTTTTCACCTTTTTCCCTCTAGACTTTTTCCCCACCACGGTTTTCATTTCGGTCTCAATATTTTCCAAATAATTAAATCGAAAGAGATATTTCTACAACTCTATCTCTATTTTTCCCGTTTCGCTCATTATTTCGACGATTTAAAGAATAAAACGCCGCCGAAAAAAAATTCTACGAAAAAACGACGTGCGCGGCGTGTTACGCCGCGAAAATATTTCTAGTAAATAAGACAAAGAAAAGATTACAAGGACGTAGACCTTGTGAGTGTTGTTTAGACCAAACCAATCTGGCCTAGAAGTGGCGGAAACAGGGGCGGATGATACTAGTGTGAGCTCTGTGGTCAGTGCTTTCCTCTTTAGGGTCTTCAAGAAACACAAAATACATTATTAAACTTTTCTTTGGTTAAATAAAAACTAAAGATATATATATATATATAAAGATTTATTGAGAATCATACCTCAAGGTGATACCCCATGGCGATGTTTCCTGAATCATGCTTTGGCATACCCACATATGTAGGTACCAACCTCGAATGACCACCGGCACCAACAATGCTCAATGTCGGCACAGAGCCCTCCATGTGTCCCAATCTGCTTGATGCATATTGTTGATATGGCATCATAGTGTGGATCATGTGGGCAGCAGCCATAGGGTGCGAATAGTACAATTCAATGCTCGGTTCTTGCTGAAGGAGAGGGTGAATGGTGCACTGTTATCTAAAGGATATACTTGTGTCATCAGACTTGATGAATGTGCACTCATACCTTGATGACAATAGTGGGGGCAAGGGCACTGAGCCGATGGATGCGCTGAAATTCCAACACGGCTTGGTCCTGCTGCAGTTCCTGATTAGCCTGAGATGGACGCAGCACCGATCGTAGCTGTCCATGAGCCACCAATGGGACATGGGTTGCCCGCGTCTGCATCAAGGGATGTCGGGAGTTGGAGCCAACACTATTGGTGGACTCAGGAGTATTTTGGGAAGACAAAGCATAAGGATTTGTGGCCATGGGAAGAAGAGTTAGTTTGAAGTGCAGGGTTAGCTCGTCGTAGGTATAACTTTTATAAAGAACTTGGTGACCAGGAGAGAAAGATTAACCATAGAACATTTATGGCATAGATGGATAGGTGAGGATGAGCATTTATGCAACATTCATTTAGGGTCGCTAGTTTTGGAAGTGTATCAACACAGATTCGACATTTTGTGATAGTTGAGTCGAGACAGGTGTGAATATGTCGGTTTTCATGGCGACTCGGCAGGGATGACTAGGAGATAAAGGTTGACAGTAAAGCATTTATAGTATAGGTGCATGGGTGTGGATGGGAATTTATACAAAATTTATTTAGTGTTGACAGTTTTGGGAATTGTATTGGCACAATGGTGTGCCATTCAATTTAGATGATTTGGAATGAGGCAGGCAAGATGCTAATATTGTGAGTTGTTTCACAATTTCTCTGAATTTATGGAGTACAGGTAAGGGTGACTGGGAGACAGGGACATATTCAATATTGGGGCTGGCTGGCGCGTCAGCCTCACCTCCGATCGGTCGAATCCTTCCTCTTTTTAGTATCTCTAACGTCAAAAAGAAGTAGAGATATGACGTCATGACAACAAATCGACAGATTTAGCAACTGGCAACTAGGAGTAAGATGTAAGAAGAAAAGTAGAAAACAATACTGCCACGCAAGTGGACCATCAAAATTAGTCATGGGCTCTCTTACTCTCATAGGTTTTCACTTGGTACAGTACTCAAAATCTTTTACTGTAGTACATCAATAGGAGTCTAAGAGACGAACTGTGTCGGTGTTGTCTCGCAGGCTGCAAACCGGCGCATGGGCGATTATGGCGGCGACGACTTGGTGGGCGTGACCACGCAGCAAGTGGTCGATTCGTGAGAACTCGTCGCTGCACGCCGGCACCGATGGGTACCGAAGACCCAGAGTCGGCGCCAGTGTGCACTAGGGCGAGGTGGCGGGTAGTCGATAGGCGGCAGAGGCTCGAGAATAGTTATCGACCGCTTAGAGCTGAGCGAATCGCGTCGCCAGAGGAGGCGTCAGGCGGAACACGCATTGTCGGGAGCTGAGCGGAATCGCATCACTATAGGAGAGGAATCGGCGCTCGGGCGCCGTCTAGCCGACAATTTGAACACGCATCTCCGTGAGGCCGAGAGGAACCGAGGCTCCTTCGTCCGGTGGTAGCTGAACAGCGTGTCGCCAAAGCCAGATAGGAACCAAGCCGGTATGAAAAAATTGCCCCAAGTCCCAATGCAATGCCTCATGCTGAATGCATTTTGTTGTGATAAGCGATGTCTAATTTTTGTATTCTATTGCCCAAGTCTATTCAATTGAGTGATTGATATTTTTGTCTCTCTGATTTAATATGGATGAATTTGAAATTTGGTTGGCAATAGATCGGTAGATATATTATTAGTATGTTTATGTTGAGTTGAAACTTTGATATAGAAGCCCCACCTCTATTTTCATCCTGGATTCGCCACTGCTGGGAGAGTAAGATCAACTGTACCATAAAGCATTTGTAACATAGTTGCATGGGTGTGGATGAGCATTTATACAAAAAAATTATGTTCATTAGTTTTGGGAAGCATCCACACAATAATGTTCCATTCGACACTTTAACAAAGTTGAACCGAGCATCGAATGGTTGGGTTGAGGCGAACGTGACAATTTGAATTTCTCTCTTGCTTTAATCTTAAGAGTAAATTGCTGATTGGACAATTTTGACCTTGCCGTAGTTGCTTTTTACAACAATTTTGAAAACGAACGTGTTGGATAATTATACCCATACCCCGTTTGACTCGCTCTAAATAGCTGATGCATGATTAAACGTGTACACCCGCTACATAAGAGCATCTCCAACAGTTTCTAATATTTAGACTCCTAATATCTTTAGATTGGGACCTTCCCAAAAGTTTTTGGGTGTACAAAATACCTTGTTCTCCAACAGTTCCTATATTTTATCCCAAAAACACCTTTGAATTGGTCCAGTGGGCCATCCTTCTCACGAAATCTATTTTGTTCTCCACGCAGGACGTGATATGTATTCGTTCGCTGACCTTGTTCTCGATGCAAATACCAGACGACGTATAGAAAATGGAATGATAGTCAAAAGTGCTGAACTATAGAGCTGAAGTGATATTGCAGAGGTAGTAGAGCGTAGAGTGTAGCCAGGTCTAAGGCATTTGTTTGTTCGTTTTCGATTACCTAGTCTTTGTCAAAGCATGGATCTATGGTATTGTCCATTTTATACAAATCAATGGGTCTGACTCTTATGGTGATACTCTTCGGAATGGCATAGTGAAAAACTCAGGTACTTCATTTGCATTGTGTGAGAGCAGGGATGAAATGAATTGTATACAAGCAACCTAGTTATTTATCTTGTTTAAATTTACTTCTTCAGGGCAAAACATGCACTTAATGTTGTCTCTACTGATAAAGCATATTGAACACAAGGCCATGTTGAAGCAGCCAGAAATGCAGCTTAGCATCGTGGAAGTGGCAGCTACCCTTGCAGAACAATCCAGTGCTCACGCTTCTGCAGCAACTATAGGTGCCATAAGTGATCTTGTCAGGCATTTGAAAAGGACATTCCATATTACTCTTGGCAGCAGAGATCTGGAGTTAGTAAAATGGAATGAAAAATTCCGCAAGGCTATAGATGAATGCCTAGTGCAGCTGTCAAAGAAGGTCTGCTTTCTTTTCTCTTTGTCTAAAACTTTATGCATCCTGCTGCTTGTTACAATATCAGTATACCACATGTAATGTGAGGTTTTAACTGATGCCCCTCAGAAGTCTGGTCTGTGCAGCACTTACTATTTTCAAATGATCTCTCCACAATGCACAGAAGGCTTATCAAGACTATTTTATTGATCAGATATCTAATGCCGGGCCAGTTCTTGACATGATGCCGGGCCAGTTCTCCTTATTACTGAATTGGGCTAAAAGTTCAACTTTGCTCCTAGAACAAAGCTCTCTCATCTTTCACACCGTGAAATTCTTTCTCATACAGGTACCAGACAGTGCTTCAACACACAAAAGATTAAATTTCAGAAAAGATGAACTGCACACTTGTTGAACATACTAGTTAGGTCATGACCTCAGACCTTTGAATGACAGCACTTCAGCAACAATTTTTGAGCCAAAGCAAATTACAAACTGAACCAAAAGTAATGTCTGATAGAAGCAATGACAATGTAACCCTTTTTACTACTTTGCCTCACGTCTTATCTAGACATATCCTAAGATTCCTCCAACTACAGAACAAAGACAAGATCGAATTTCTTAGATGTAATTCCCAGATAATGCAGAAATTCTTGCCTTGCATTTCACCTTCACCAATTAAACATATTGTTGGTACCAACTTCAGATGAGCAAGTAATGTGCTCTGTAAACTGTTCTCCTTTAAAATGCATAACCATCCCATGCTCCAGTTCTTTCACAAGCCAACATTTTAATCGAATTTCTTCTTCATAAAGTACAAGCGAGCAATGTGCAAAACAAGGGGCTGAGATACCGTGCGCACTGTTTGAATGTTGCAACCATCGATTTCCCCTTTGCCGTCCGCTTCTCCAGCTCCGTCATCTCGTCTAGCTCCTGGTTCCACTCGTTAAGCAGCCTCTTGAAGAACACCAAGATCTTGTCTTCATCGCAAAGCTCCTCAAACTTGGTCTTCATCCGCTTCGAGTCCTTGTCATCGGCATCATCCCCACTCCTCCGGACTTGAGCACGAGCTTGAAACGCGCGAGGCGCGCGGCGTCGTCCTCCCCGAACAGCGTGACCGGCTCACGCAGCACGCGGAGGCGCCGCATCACCTCTGCGCGGAGATCGAGGCTCAAATCAATGCGGCGTTCCTCGGAGAGGAGCATCTCCCGGCGTGGGCTTCTTCGCGGCCAGGGGCGGGGACGAGGGCGGCGGCAGAGAGTTAGGGTTAGGGTTCGATCTGCGGCTGGCGGGTCGGCTTTGGGGTCGGGCGGCGCTTCGGGCTGCCGCTCCGGCTCCGACCGCCGCGACGAAGCTCTTCCCGCCGGAAGTCACGTCGCCGCCTTCCGCTTCTTCTCCGGCTCCGCCAGAGATCCAACGCCAAGCAACACAACGCGACGCGAGCCTTCTCGCCGCTTCGGAGAGGCGGGTCGGCGCGGGAGGGCAGCGAGGTGAGGCGAGGAGGCGGCGGCCGAATGGCGCGAACGCACACGATTTGGGCAGGAGGGCGCGGGCTAGATTGGGAGCGTGGGGAGGCGGAAAAATGAGGACGACGGGTCGAGTTTTGGGCGGCGAAAATTTTGGGAGCAAGAATATGGTCTTGTTGGAGTTGTTTTTTTTCAATTAAACCTTAAATCATATATTGGGAATGGTTTCTAGGCCTTGTTGGAGATGCTCTAATGCCCTCCTAAACTTGGAAGCAATGCAGTGCTCTGGGTCAGTTTGAGCCGAGCTCAAAAAAAATTCGCGATTTGGTCCTTTTGTAAATTATGGATAGGTTCTTCATAATTTTCTTTCGCGATTTGGTCCTTTTGTAAATTATGGATAGGTTCTTCGTAATTTTCTCGTGAGAGAAAGATTTTTCCTCTAAATTCGCGTTCGGGTCCTCGTCGTCGTTTTACAAAAAGAACCTTCCGTTAAATTCAAATCGCGAACAAGCCTTTTTCTAATTTTTAAGGATAGCGGACAGGTCCAAAAACGTAACATTCAGGTCCTTACTCTTTACGTCTAGGTCCTTTCTCCGTTTTTCTCGGGAAAAAAATATTTTTGTCACTAGAAATATGTGTGCAGCTCTATCTCAAGACATTTTTCCCACCTCGATTTCCCATCTCGATCTCTAATCTTTTTTAAAGCATGTATTATTACTCCACGAATGCATCGGTCTCTCATATTTTTTAAAACATGTATTATTACTCCGTGAACGCGTAGAGTGTTAAGCTTGACAAAAGAATGTTGTCATCTCTAATAATTTTTCGCCATTTTCCCTCTAGACTTTTTCCTCACCTCGGTTTTCTAGCTCGGTCTCAATATTTTCCAAATAATTAAGTCAAAAGAGATATTTCTCTGACTTTATCTCTCTACTTTTTTCCCGTTTAGCTCATTATTTCAACGATTTAAAAATAAAACGCCGACGAAAAAAGAAATCCCTACGAAAAAACGACATTGCGGCGTGTTACGCATGAGTCTCTAATATTTCTTAAAACATGTTCTTTCTCCGTTTTAGGAAAAACGTTTTAAATCGCCGTAAATATTTGTGCGGCTTTATCTCTAGACTTTTTTCCGACTTGATTTCCCATCTCGATCTCGATATTTTTAAAACATGTATTATTACTCATGAACGCGTCGATCTCTAATATTTTTTAAAACATGTATTATTACTCGCTGACAGCGTAGAGTGTTAAGCTCGACAAAAGAAGGTTGTCATCTCTAATAATTTTTCACCCTTTTCCTCTAGACTTTTTTCCTTGGCGGTTTTCCATTTCGACCTCCAATATTTTCCAAATAATTAAATGAAGAGATATTTCTACAACTCTAGCTCTATATTTTTCCCCATTTCGACGATTTAAAGAATAAAACGCCGCCAAGAAAAAATTGATTTTTCTACGGAAAAACGACACGCGTGGCGTGTTACGCCCTTGAGTTTTAATATTTTTAAAACATGTATTATTACTCGATTTAACAGCAGAGAGTATTAAACTCGACAAAAAGAAGGTTGACATCTCTAATAATTTTTCACCCTTTTCCTCTAGACTTTTTTCCCATTGCGGTTTTCATTTCGGTCTCCAATATTTTCCAAATAATTAAATGAAAGAGATATTTCTACAACTCTATCTCTATTTTCCCCGTTTAGCTCATTATTTGACGATTTAAAAATTAAATATTTGTCGAAAAAAACATTTTTTCGAACGCGCGGCGTGTTACGCCGCGGAAAATTTCCTAGTTGCCTATAAGGGATAGAGGGGAGGGAGGTTGCACGTCTTCCACGTGGAGGACCCTTAAAACTAGGACAGAGCTACTAAACAAAGCGGAGGCCTTGCACATCAACACCCAAGGAGAGTTCTCTTCACCCCTATCAAGCAATATCATCTACCATCACCTTAAACAAGGCACCTATATCTTTTATAGAGATACAATGATATAAAAGGTAGCATACCTATAGGTGGCCCTAAGGTGTCATCACCTTGGTGGATGTATAGAGATCTGAGGATTTTGTAATGAGCCAGATGGACTGGGAACCGCGTGTCATCGATATGTTGACATTTTAGCCCTTACCTTCTATACTATTTCTAGAGGTATTGCAGTCAATTGCATGTGGCCAACCCCATGTATGAATCATTTGCAAGACACATTTCCATCAAGTGAAACCACAACATTTACAATTTGTGTGCTGTAGGGACACCTCTCTCTTTCTAACCTTGCCTAACTGACATACATTGTGTGCATGGATAGGAATAGAGCCTTACGGTAAAACTGGGATAAAATGCTCTTTCCATTCTATCTTGTAGTCACAGGGCCTTGATATGGTGTAAGTCTAGCTCCGTGTTGATCATACTCAACTTATGACCATATTGACCATGTTGATTAAAGCATAAGGTAACTACATGGTAGGGCTGCGCAAATTAAATCGCACTATGATGAATATCATATCAAATATCGTATCAAAATTAGTGAAATATATTTGAAACCTTGTATTTGATATGATTATGTATTTTCATTTTCAACATAATATACGCCACATTGATTTTATGAAATGAGTATATCGAAATCACCAAATGTACTAGATCTTTCACTACCCTGAGGTACCATCATAGCCTAACTTATGTAGTCTATCTAATTACATATTCATTCAAACCAAAGTTTCAACAAGTTTTAATAGGCTTCACAAAATTTCAACCAAAAGTTTTAAAAAGTTTCACTAAGTTTCAATAGGTTTCGACAAGTTTCAACCAAGAGTTCGAAAAAAGCTCCAACAAGTTTCAATGTGTTTCGATGAACTCACCATGGCTACGACAGCGGCAGAAGCGAAGGTGCTGGCGCCCACCTTGACCAGCATCAGTGAGGGCGACGACATGGAGAGGGGGGTGATGACTGTGGTCAAAGCATTGGAGCACGCGTAACGACCCACAATGAGTCGTAGAGGTAGATGACAATGGCACCAAATCGAGTAATGTTGTGGTGGCAGTTTCGTTCTTTGCTGGCTCGATGTCGACAGGACCACACCGCTAGAGGATGAGTTAAGGACAAGCCATGATGGCCCAAGTTTGTCGTTGGTCACAAGCGAGAAAGGTGACCTAATCCGATTATTGCCGTCACTGGCGACGAGGAAAATGATTGAATCCAGTGATTTATGTCACCGACAACAAGGAAAATGATCGGATCTAGTGGATCCCATCGCTTGCACCCTCCTCGGCCCACTGTGCTACCTCCGCCATGCTAGGTCATCGTCGTGGTAATCGAGGCTAATATCAGAGGACCTAGAGATGAGGGGAGCTTGCTATGGATGAGGACCTCATCAGCAATTGGGAGGGGAGCTCGGTGGCAGTTGATAGAGTTGGAGAATGACAGGTCTCATGTACATGGGAAAGGGATGGATAAGGGTTGAGCTGATGAGGTCAATCAGAAGGTGTAACTGCTTGTAGGGCTTCGATCTGACATCAGATTGCTATCCCAACTATAGGGGAAACATCCAGTAGAGGCATTTTTATTGTAAAGTAGAGGCATACTTTCATGTCTCTATATGATTTTAAAGACATCTTCTAAAATACTACAATGGTGTTTCTACGTTCAATGTCGCTACGATCGAAAGACACTAAAATATCTTTACATTCTATATAAGACATTTTGTAAAGACAATATATTATGCCTCTATACTCTCTAGATCCGTCCATAGAATAAAAATATATATTCTAAAATTATGTTAGAACTAATCCTCAAACTCAAGACCTTATGGATAAACAAGTAGCCCGGCTAATCATCTCAACCTCACATCACAACTTGATTATACTCCTATTATATTTTTTATAAATAGTACACAAATGTCTTAAATTAAATATCTAAAAAAATGTCTCTAGAGGATAAAAATGCCTCACATAATGTCTCTACAATGTAAGGTCAATTTATAAAGTGTCTCAAAAAATGTCTCTATATGATTTTTGTTTTGACAATTTAAAAACGCCTCAAAAACACCTCTATGGTCCACATTCATGTTCTTCACCCAAAATATCTCAAAATAGTGTCTCTACATTTAAGGCACCTTCTAAAATACCATAAAAAGTGTCTTTACAATATGTCATGGCAATTTATAGAGACATAAAAAAACATCTATAGGAAAGTGGCTCTACGTGAAGTTTTTGTTGTAGTGCCCGTTAGTTTCTCTAGCGACACTATAGCTTATGCTAGTATTTCTCTTACCTAATATATGTATTTTATTGGATTTTTGGCATGCTATTACTGATTGTTAACCATGAAATAATGTTAATAATGAACTCCGTCTGGTGCTTAATTTTACTTTAACCGATTTAAAATACGGAAAAACCGACGAAAATAGCTATTTTAAATGCGGTTTCTAACAACCATTTAAAATAGACCGACGAATTGTGTCGACGAAAATACAAGTATTTTCATCGGTTGTCGATTTAAAATACTTGTATTTTTTGTCGGCGAGCGATCGATTTAAAATAGTGGCGTCGCCGCTCCTCGGCTGGTTGGCGACTCTATTTTCGTTTACCAAGGCCGACGAAAATATCGATGCCACGTCAATGACCAAGTCACGTCGGCGAATCTGTTTTGATGTATTTTTCTATTTTAAATCGCCCAGGCCGACGAAAATAATATTTTAATTTTTTAAAAATATGAAAATGCTATTTTCGGTATTTTAAATTAAAAAAAATATGAAAATGTTATTTTCGTCGGCCGAGGCCGACGAAAATAGTATTTTTAAATTTTAAAAAAAATGAAAATGCTATTTTCTGTATTTTAAATTAAAAAAATATGAAAATGCTATTTTCGTCGGCCGAGGCCGACGAAAATAGTATTTTTAAATTTAAAAAAAATACGAAAATAATATTTTAAATTAAAAAATATAAATCCCTAAAAATTTACAGAAATTCACCGCATGCATATAATTCACAGAAAAATTCCACAAAAATTGTAGAAAATTCTAACAACCATATAATCTCTATCACAAATTCATTTTAGACATTCAACTTACAAATTCACAACAATAGTATCGAAGTTCAAATGGTGGTAAATAGAAATCCTGGACCGAGAATGAGCTACTTCCAAGAAAAGGTGACTCTTTCATATCCAATTATCAATTAATATTTAAACAAAGATTCTAACTAAAATAAATCACAGTAGTTAGCATAGGGCATGGTACCAAACTTTGTCATGTCGACTGCTAGCTTATTTATTTTTATTATAGCCAGACATGACGAATATTTTGTGAACTAAATAAATTAGCTATGCACGATTTACGCCTTCAAGCTTAAATATGTCAATGCATTTATGTCATAACAGTTGAAATTTCTTAAATTTCCGACCTTTTATCGCTTCAGTCCAAAGGGACATGGGGAACTGTAGTGCTAAGTGATCATCTGAGTTCCACTGTTTGGAGATTGAGAGGAAAGACCCTGCCCACATAATAAGATCAAGTAAAGCACTTGTCTGTTGTCCCCTGAATCATATATGGTAATTGAAACGGTAAATTTGTGATTCATGCATTCAAATGATTTTACCTGGAGTTATTACTCCTATATCTTTGTCATTTAAAGTTACTTTTGCACCATTGGCAGATGTCCAGGATGGTATTCTCACATTCAACGTGGCAGATTGACCATTTGTCTGCACAAATAGAAAACAAGGAAGCTAAATGCTGATGCTTTGATCTGAATTTCACATAAAAAAAACTCGAGAAGAATTACCTTTGCAGAAATGGAAAGTGAAACTTGAAGATACTAATCCGAAGAACTGAGGGGTTTGAGTTGTTGAGTAACAGTAAGCCCAGTGAACCAATTTTGTTGAGTAAAAGTGGGCATTTGACAATCATTTAGTTGATACAGGTTAATGTTCAATTAGGCTCTACAGTCTAAATATTCCATATTTTAAGAATCCGTTTACATCATATTGCATTATGACTAAAGCTCAAAAATGCTAAAAAATGTTTGTGGTAAGGATTTTAAAGCTGACCAATGCTCATTCTGTTATTGCTTGGTGCACCATCTGTGCCAAGAGAGACACAAACACCAGAATCCAGCATTTCAGATTAAAAACAGAGTAGACGATGTGAAAGGTAACACTTGACTGAAAAAGCTTACTCACCTCAGGTTCATTCAATCAGACAGAGTGGGCAGATAAAAACCCACCAGATGAGCCACACTAATCCAGATGAGCCACACTAATCCCCAACATGCAAAGAAAAGAAGTACAATTAGATGTGATCAAATAAAGAGCCAGGCAAATAAGGAGCTATTGTACAAAATATGAGTTGCCTTACACATACCATTGTATGAGTTTTGCAAGACACTGTCTGCCCATAAGCAAATATTGAGCATGAAGATTTGAGCATCTGCACAGATTTGAGCACTAACGGCCCGACTTAAGCTTCTGCAAGCGATCCTGCAGGAAAATAGTAGAGCAAGCTGAGCCTGCTATCCTGATATCTGAGAACAGGAATTCCTATACTCTTAAATTTATGAGGTGCTATGTTTAGAAGGCTGTAAAAATGCAATGAACAAGGCATGATAGTTCGAAGGTGCAGTCTAGGTGAAGAAATATTGAATTAGCAGTGGATACTCATTCATAATGGGAAAGTTCTTAGAGCGTTGTCTGGTAACTAATTATATTACAGTAATCCGAACCAATACCAACCAAGCAGACTGCACAAGTGTACATTTCTCCATTTCACAATCTTACTGAACTAGCACTGAGGAGAAACACCATAACAAAAGCATATACCAACCAAGCAGACTGCACAAGTGTACATTTCTCCATTTCACAACATTTCACAATCTTACTGAACTAACATAGTAATGCTAAAAAAATATTACCTGTATTCCACAAGTGCTGCTTGCTCATGCATGCTTCTAGTTATCCAATTCTCTGTTCAAAAGTAAAAACTTAAACTAGAATGCATGTGCTATCATTTAGTTTTGTAAAGAAAATTTACAAACTTGTTTGCTTTGTGGTTTCAGAATGCTAATAAGTAGTAGCAAATTAAAGGAATAGTAATTCGTAAAGCAAACTAATTTCACAGATTCCTCAAGATATGTTACCATGGGAAAATGACAGCATCACACCAAACAATTACGTGGTGTGCTACCTGAGCTTTTTGTAGACCATCAGAAGCCTCTTCTACGATTTTATGGTCCATGCTTGCCGCATGATTAGACTTCAAACAAACTTCAAAACCCTTTTGTGCTTCTTCGACATCCCCCAGAGCAAGTAGGCAGCTATATCCATTTAATCAAGCATATTGATTAGTTTGTATATTCATAATTTCGAATAAATAATAAGGGGAAGAAAAAGTTATTACTAACTAAATGCAATAATGCATTACTAGTCTTAAATACACCTTACTGAGACATGCGAGTTCAACTTCTCACAGAAAATTTGATTTCCATTGCCCCTACTCTACTCAATAGAATAAAGGGTATGGTGGAGATCGTTTTTGCCTTCATCAAGACTTCTCCAACAATTGCTCTCTAGATTAAGTTATGGACTTCAAATTAACAAGGCTAGTAACACCTTGCAAACCAACGTCAATTGAATGTACACATACAGCAAGCACTAGAGTTAGGCATATTAAGGCAGCATACAACCTTAAACTTAGTTATCAAACATGAGAAAAATATTTCCTCTGAGATCCTTAATTGGCTAGTTTGAGTCAAATATAATTGAAATCCTAGGAAAATCCACAAATTAGTTGGATGTGTCATTGGATTTTCCACAAGAACAAATATGTAGCTTTTTCCTTCACTGAATAAATAGTTTATGAATTATGATTCAATGGTTTTCCTAAACAACACAGTACAAGTGTGAAAGTCAGCATATTAGTTGTTATATCAATAGCACAACACTAGCTTTTGACCTTACTTGGCAGCTCTGACTTGTGCCTTGAGAAAGCTGGAATCAATATCAGTAGCTTTCTGACAATCAGATAGGGCCTCTCTCATCCTACCAAGAGACATCCGGGTAGCTGCACGATTGCTGTAGCACAGCATTAATGCTTTCCAAGAAGTTTCATTTGGAGAAACAGAATTAATCCCATGGGTATAGCATTCCTCAGCCTTAGCTAACTGTCCTTCTGAGTATGCTTGGTTTCCCCTAGTGCAAATTAAACAAATCAGCTTAAAAGGCACAAAATATCACCCCAAAAAAATATACAGTTAAAGCAACAGAAAGGAAACCTAATAACCTATACAATCTCCGTATTTAGTCTAAAACTCAGAATATATTCACTTTTAATTACTTATTTATTCATAAAGACAACTACCATTCATGGAAATATACATTCTTGGCTGGCAGTCTAGCACATTCCAGATTGCTCGAATACAACACAAGATTTGTATTTTTGAAGCATAAACATAATTACATAGCATGAGGCCTGGAGAGCGTCGCGGTGGGAGACGCCCGCAGCGGCAGCAGGGCGGGCCGCGGCGAGGGACGCCAGAGCAGACACTGCGTCCAGGTCGGTCTCCACAAGCAGGTTGTCAGGACCGGTGCTGTGCTACGTTTGAGGAGGAGAAGAAGCAAAGAAAGCAGGGAGGAAGAAGACAAACAAATCGATGATGCAGCAGCTCCGCTCGTGCGTGCGCGCGACCATCGTAGCGACAAACTCGCTCTGTGGCTTGACATCGAAGAGGGAGCCGAAGTAGACGAGCACGAGGAGGTCCTGGATGGGCGAATCGGAGTCCGAGGAGGAGGAGGCAGCGGGGGCTGGGGTGGTGGGGCGGGAGGAGAGCTCCTCGACTAGGGCGGAGGAGAGGGGCGCGCGGAGGCGCTCGAGCTCGTCGATGAGCGCGGAGACGATGGGCTTCGATGCGCACGAACTAGCGGCGGCGCGGGGCACGAACTGCGGCGGAGCGGGCCGGAGCGCTAGGGTTTTTGATCGATCGGTGGAAAATGCTTGGGCCTTTTTTTCTATGGGCGACGGCAATATTTTCGTCGGCCCCAGTATTATTTTCGTCGGTTCGGGCCGACGAAAATACAACTACAGTCCACATGTTTTTTTTTCATCGGTCCGAGCCGACGAAAATAGCTCATCTTCATCACGTGTCCTATTTTCGTCGGCCAAGACCGACGAAAATAGGCCAAAAAAATTTTGAAATTTCCCTCGCGTGAAAACTCAACTATTTTCGTCGGTTTTTTAACGCAGACCGACGAAAATAAACGTAATTTCGTGGTTCCGGGGCCGACGAAAATATTAAGTTATTTACGTCGGTCTATTTTTAGCCGACGAAAATAATGTCGACCGACGAAAATAGTGTCGTTTCCTGTAGTGTTTTTGTTCACTTCGGTCTGTTAGGACGTGGTATTTCAAATCGGAACTCAAAGCTGTTGTGTCGCTTTAGGTTATTTTGATAAATTTTGTGTTACTGACACTTTATAAAAATATAGTTTAAATATTTAATAAATATTTTATCATTATTGATTAACCAAATGTAAAAAGTACCAAACAGGAAGCACGGAAAGAATACGTACCCAATGCTCGGGGACTCCCATGCTAATATTTGGTATACCACAAATAAATGGGATGAATATACACAATAGTAGCTCAAATAATGGATCCAGTAAATATGACAACATATCAGGTGCAACCTATGACTGTTCATGCGTACAGTGGCGGACCCAGGAAGAAATTATAGGTGGGGCAAACTTGAAACATATACACACCTGGGTATAAATTTGTTGGGCTATGCCCTGCCTATGGACTAAATTTGTTGGGATATACAGTATATACACACTTGGGTATAAGAAGCCTTGTAAATTGTAGGTGGGGCAGCAGCCCAACCTGCCATACTGTTGGGTCCGCCCCTGCATGCGTAGCGTCTCGATCGACGCAATTTTTTAGTGTAGGGTCCATGTATTCGACTTGTAGGTCTGATCGAATCCCTAAAACCCCGAACATAATAAAATAAAAATAATAATATATTCAATATGTAAAATTTTAACATCAAATTCAAAATATTTTAGGAGAAAAAATATAAGTTTGTTGTATACAATAACATTTGTCTTTTTCTTACAGGAAAATCCCTAGTATGCCACAGTATGTTTGCCTCATCCGTTATATGCTGTTTGTTCTTACACTGATGTATTGACCCAAACCCACCTTGTCAATGAGACAATGAGATCTCAAAAATATTCAGTGGTATATAAGAAATTATTACATTTATTTTTTCACTTTTCCATTTGACTCATCATTTGTCGTATTTTTCTCATTTTTGTTAACTCAAAATGAATTGAATTTGGACTTTTATACGTTGGAATATTAAATTGATGAGTAAATGTTGTTTTTCTAAAAAAAAATCTCAAGTTGATTTGATGCCTCAAGTGATCGGGGTTTGCATGATTACACCCTAAGAGTTGATTACACTTGATTCGTTGGCTGCAAACACACACAAAGAAATATGTTTTAGTAAATTCGTTGGATGATTTGGTGCAATTAAAAATGGGTTTCAAGCAAGGATTTCAATCATGATTTACGGGGCTTCATGATAAGGTCCTAATAAAACTACAACAACTATCGCTAGCTATGGAATCTATCATGCACCGTATTTTCTATATTAAAATTTTAACTATGTATATAATTGTTGGGAGCCAGATTACCAAACTCGAAACCCTCTGTGTATACTATACCAGTGTAGGATCATCACGTTAGTGCAAACAGTAGCAATATAGATGAAATACCATTCCATACAAAAAAAAATAACTAAGAAAGTAGTAAATTATTATTAAATAGTACCAACGGATCTTATGGTAAAAGTTTACAAAAACTATGCCTTAAGGCTTCAGAAACAAAATAAACTTTTGCAATGAAAATAAAATAATTTGAACCATTCAACATACTATAGGCAATCGTTTGGAAAAACGCCTTCTAGCTCACATAGTCTTCGTAGTACTCCTTATAAAATTTTGTATTCCCTTGTACTTCCTCAGCAACTGATCAACAAAGGCGTATAGTTGTGGGTACAAAAAGTATACTCAACAAGCCATAGTAAAATGATGCCAATATATTCATACAAGGCATAACAAAAGATAGCCATATAGTTCTTTTGCAAAAAGCAATAACTTGAATTTAAATACAACTAGCCATGTGCCCGTGCATTGCAACGGAAACTCAATTTGCGATAAAAAGTTTATTTGCAGAGAGCACTAACAGTGGCAAAGGTGGATAATTAAAGAGCAGTGGCAAAGGTGGGTAATTTTAATGAAGTGACGCGAAAAGAAACTCTTGCTTTATATAGTAGAGACAAATAGATTCAATGTATATTGAAGAAAACAAAATAAATAACTGGTAAATCAATGGTAGATAGCATGAAAAGATTGGTGAGGCTACACCCAATCATAATCTAAAACTATCATCAAACCGCTGAACTCATTAGTGTTAACTTCAGACATCAAAATCAACAATGAACTCTCTGTTCACTTTCCAATAATTTCACCTTCCAACATTTTTATGAAAATCTATATCTCATGTGAAATTCCTAGGCATGTTCATGACTGTGGATACTGAAAGCATCTAGGCCCCTAATTCGATTTGATTTTGGTAGAGAAGAAAATATTTTTGAAAATACCGCTTAGTTAGAGAGGCCGGTCTATCAACCCTACCATGGTGCTACCAGGAGGCGGTAGCATCGGCCCTTGTCCGGTCTGAAATTTATAGAGAGGAGGTTTTTGGCGGCCAAGGTTGGCCGATGCTACCGGCCAGCGGTAGCATCGGCCACCCTCCGGTGTGAAAAAGACAAAAGGGATGTTTTTAGGCACATAAAAGTTTTTGAAACCCGGTATGACCGGAGCCCCTCCGATATGACCAATCATATAGTGCAACGATAACTGACAGCGCATTAAATACATTGTAGCGACCGTTGGCACTAGAGGAGCGATGCTACAAATTTAAGGGCGATAGTAATGGATTTCTGTGGCATTTTAGATGTTTTTAGCCAACGGCCATATTGGCTAGTGGGAGGTTATAAATACCCCCACCTGCATTCTAGAGTAACTCTTGGACCTCATTGATCATATTTAAGCTCTATTAAGTTTTCAACTCACTTATGTGTATTAAATTCTCATTTTGAGAGAGTTAGGAGCAATTTAAGTGTTACATTTAGCACTGAGCCTTTAGACACTTGATTCGACCTCAAGTAAGCGTCAAGACTTGTTACTCTTGGAAGTTGCCACCTCCTAGACGGCTTGGAGGCGGGTGTGCATGGTGATCTTCTTGACGAAGGTTGTGAGAAGCCCCAGCAATCTTGTGAAGGCCGGTGTTTGCCTACCTAGAGTAGGGAAGAACTACTAAGTGATCGAGGGAGGCTTGTGTGATTGGAGCCGACTTGAAGTTGATCAAGCTTTCTCAACGTTGATTAGGGGAGACCGACAAGTCTCTGAGACTACGGGATAAATTTTTGTGTCTCCCTCTCCTTTGTGGTTTGATTTCTCAATTCATGAGTGTAATTTATATTTCTAGTCTTTTATTGTAGTATTCTTGTAATTAGAATTGTTTCATTGCTTAAAATAGCATGTTGGTGCACTTAGTGAGACTTAGAACTTTTAAGCCTTGATTGTCGAAAATTGTATTTCTTGCTTAGTAAATTTATTTATCACAATTAGAGCCAAAAAATTTAGAAACCTCCTATTCACCTCCCTCTAGTCGGTTATCCTTGATTCTAAAGTGGTATCAGAGTTTGGACTCTCTTTTAGGGCTTTACCGCCTAGAGAATAAGGATGGCTAGTGGTGGGGTGTCTATAGGCAAAGCACTATTCTTTAATGGCACAAATTATGCGTATTGGAAAATACTCATGACCATTTATCTCAAGGCCATGAGCCCGAGCCTATAGAGGATTGTAGATGAGGATTTCGCTACGAGAGTAAATCCCACGCTCATAATGAACAAGAAGAGTGAAATTCTCATCTAAATGCTCAAGCCATGAATGCTCTATTTGGCACTTTGAACGCGGATGAGTTCAACTAAGTGAGTAACCTCAAAATCACTCGAGATTTGAACTACTCTCTCAAAAATTCATGAGGGGACATCCATAGTCAAAGAAGATAAATTGTATATACTTCAGATCAAGTATGAAAGTTTTATTATGCTACCCATGATGTATTCATAGTTAAATAACATAGTAAATGAGCTCAAAGATTTTGGGATGTCGCTAACCTATTTGGACATTGTTTGTAAGATGCTTAGGCCTCTGCCGGACAAGTACGAGACTTTGGTGATGTTGTTTCACAACTCATCGAAGTTGCCAAGGATAACGCCAACGGGTCTTCTTAGAAATCTCATCACGAATGAGCTCTACAAGAAGGACAAGGATGAGCTTTTGGAGCAAAGCTCTTCAAAGAAAAAGCAAAGTCAAGCGATGAACCGCTTGATGATTCTTGAAGAGGATGACACCGAGGAGGAAATGGCACTCCTCGTAAGAAGAATGAAGAGATTCATGAAAAGACGCTCAAGCTCAAGCGCTTCTCAAAAATTCAAGAAGGGACAAAGCTCAAGCACAAATCGATATGCAAACATTCAGTGCTATGGGTGTGACGAGAAGGGCCACATCGCCTCTTATTATCCTAAGAAGAAAGACTACAAGAACAAATCGCCCAAAAAGAAGGTCTTCCAAGAAAAGAAGCTCTTCAAGAAGCTTCACAAAGATGGCAAAGGCGAGGCACATATTGGAGAGTGGGATTATAAATAAGAGTATTCCGATTCCGACTCATCGAAAGAAGATACATCCTCAAGGAAGAAGAGCCTCGCTAGGGTCGCCATTAAGGAGGCTTCTTCACCATTCATTACTCCTTTATATCTCATGGCAAAAGAAGAATTTAAGGGAAAATCCTATGATGATGATGAACCTACTTATGATGAGCTCATGGATATGCTAGAGAATTTAAATGAATACCTCGACAAAGAGAATTCAAAATATAAGACCTTAAGAAAAGAATTTCTCTCCCTCCAGGACTCTTATGATGAGCTAAAGAAGGCTCATGAGACTCTCCTTGCCAAGGGGCATTCAAAACCTCAAATTGATATTGGCATTAGTTGTAATATTATTGATGATATGCCTAGTTTAGAAATTGATTTGTATTGTATATCAAAAACAAGCATATCTACTTCTTGTGTGATTTATTTGATATGCCTTCGAGTTTATGCTCTAACTGTATTTCTAATCATGAAAATTTAATTGTTGAGAATAATAAGCTTAAAGAGTAAGGGAACAAGCTAAGCAAAAGCTTAGATAGGTGTTTTAAGGGTAAGAAAACATTTAATAAAATCTTAAAAATCAACGGTGTTCCTACAACAAAGAAGGCCTCATGTATATTTCCAAAAGGGTAAGAAAATAAGTAACAAAGCATCTCGATTTGTAAAATCAAATAGGAAGCTTTGTTATATGTGCCATGATGTAGGGCATATAGCAAGTGAGTGCCCATTTGCCAAAGTTTCTAAAAATAATATTTATGATTTATGCTATGTACTTAAGAAAAATAGCAATGGTAAAGTTATCGCTAAATTTGTTGGGACTCCTATACTTGGCTGGAGAAAGAATGACACTTGGGTGCCCAAAGCCTTGGTCACTAACCTCCAAGGACTCAAATAAATTTGGATACCTAAAAAGATTTTATTTTCTTTTGTAGGTGAATTACAAAACAGGTGGACAACATTGGGTGTTGGATAGCGGATGCACGCAACACATGACCGGCAACTGGAAAATATTCACCATATTTGAAGTTGGGAGTGGCCAACATGACAAGATCAGTTTTGGTGATAATAGCAAAGAAAAGGTATTGGGATTAGGTAAAATTGCTATCTCAAATGTATCTTTAGTAGAAACATTGAATTTCAATTTGATATCCGTCGTCAAATTTGTCTTGGTCTTAATTGTACATTCTCTAGAAATGAGGTTGTTATTTCTAAAGGTAATTCGGTTTGGTTTGGTTTGGTAATTCGATTTCGGTTTAAAAATACCCATCCTTACTAACCACTGAGGGACTAGTCTATACTTCTGTATGAGTGGTCTTAAGTGGTCACAGCCAAGGGAGGTCATAGGCTATATGATCCAAGGTGGGATCTTTTAATATGATTTTAGACATTACTATGTGATTGTTTTCTTGTCTACGTTGGTTGGAGAACTTCGGTGCTAGGCCATGGTGAGGTGGAGGAGACCAGCGCTAGGCTAGGAGAGCTGAGGTCTAAAACGGTCAAGGGACACCAGAAGATGATTGAGGTCGGGAAGTGGTTACAAGCCAGGAAGACAAGGAACTAAAGTGATGACATGGCAAGCAATGGCATGGTCTAGGACTAGGCTCAAAGAGGAGTCTAGGTCTAGAACGGTCAAGAAAGCTAAAATTGTCATGCTAAAGGGTATGGTCAAAACTCATGATATTATTGAGTTTCAGGTTAACCCATGTATGAGAGTGAGAATGAATCTGTACTCTTGATGAGGCTTCTTGAGGTTCAAGAAGATCATCTAAAGGTGGAGATTACTCGTAGTGTGATATAAAAGGGGGGGAGGGGTGCCTCTCCCAATGTGCGCCTTGTGAATGATTTTGGTATTTTGATGCTCTCTGAGCTTTTACCCCCTGGTTATGAGGCTTTATAAATCATCCTTTCAAGAAATAGAAATAATTCCAAAGGCAAGAATCTTGTTTATATTTGTGGTTACATTATAATTCCAGTGCAATAATCTTGTTCATGTCTATATGAACTTGAAGGCTTCTAGTGGAAGATCTAGGAGTGTATCACGCTTTTGGGCATTATCACCCGATGACGAATCTGATGATGAAGAAGTGGCTGATTCAACGACTCCTTCAACAATGATTGATCCAAGATGCCCTGAATGTTGGTTACTCGGTCCAAAATTGGTGCCTGTAGCTCATAAGATTCATTCTTGTCCGTCGAAGTGCCTTCTTGTCTGGGTGGCTGGAGGTCGTGTTTCTTCCTCTGTGCTGCCATGGTGGAGTCCGTTGCCGAAGCCAAGGGTTTCACCATCGGTGTGATGTAATCGACCGGCTTAAGATCAAAGATGTTAACAAAGAAATCATCTTTCATGGCTTAATTTTTCAGAGATTGATAACTAATTCAACAACCGAAGATGGAGGGCTCAGGCAATCCGGGGTTCGGTCATGGTGGCAGCAGTAGGGTGACTGCTCATGGTGGTGGCGGAAACCCAACTAGCTTTGTCACGCAGGGTGGCTCTAGTTGTGGTGCTGGGATTCCTGTTCCTAGGGTTTTCAATCATGGTCGATCCCGATGGCAACCATGATTCTCTAGTGAAACAACCATAAATTTTATTAAGCAAAATAGTATCATTAGCAGAGATTTAAACTGGTTTAACAAAAGTAATCAACATTGAAATCATCGGTAAGATAATAAATAAATAATGCGTATGAATTAAATAAATTTAATTGAGTTAGAGATTTCAGTCAGCCTAGAATATTTGTTATCGCTCTTTGAAGTACCGATTATTACCTATGGGCCAATTCGGCACCTCTAGCGATTTATTCGCATCATCCCAACAATTTTACAAACCCGTTTTAAGCCATAGACGTGCATATTTTGGAAAATATCACGTGGTAGAAATTATTTTTGCCCTTAGTTAAAAAGCACAGTAAATTTAGATAGGGTTGAGGTACTGTGTTTAAGGGACATGTATGGATCTAGAAGCTTCACTTGAAAGTAAACATAATAGACCGCCAGCCATTCATAGAGGTGGGCGTCGTCGTCGGCGCCGGCCGCAAGACGGCCCATCGTGCTTCGCCTAACTGCGTCGCCGCGGACGGCCCATCGCTCACCGTCTTGGGGCCGGCTGGCTCATTCACCGCCAGCAAAGTTTCCAGCACGCCCATTTGCCCTTCGGCTGCTGCCGTTGCGTGCATACATTGTGTCCGCCCATTTATACTATTACTATAAGAGAAAATGATCACGGATTGATTTCTTTCTTTATCATCGAAGCTTCCTTTTTCTCCTGCTGAAACAAAATCCTATTGTGTTTATTCTTCTCGATTTTCTTGATTCATTGTTCCTTCTAGTCACATGCATGCGGCCATGCATTTACTCCTTGATTTGCTCACTCACACATACAACGATGGATGCATTCACTTCCTTTTCTCTCGTCCATCCATAGTTTTCTTCCTTTACTCCTTGATTTGCTCACCCACACATATAACACAAAGCGTGCTGTTTTTGGGTCAGGTTTATTCTAAGCACGCCCGGACTGTCGTCTTGGCCAGCCACCCATCGCACCCGATTAGCGAGGCCAGTGACGGTCCGGACAACAGTCGGCGGCCCGCCTGCTTGTTTACACGATCGTCGCCGGGTGTGGGTCGTCTTGGTCTGACATGCCTCGTCTTGACCCAAAATAGCTCGCCCACCAGAGCAACTCAAGCTAGCACTAGGAGGCCATCAAGCCAGAAGCAAGGAGTTCGAAGCAACCAAAGGTTAGCATCTAGGAACCAGAAGGGTGAACCAAGCCTCAAGCTAACCAGAGCAGGAGAAGGGCGTAGCCACCTCTGCAACCTTTATTTTACCAACATCAGAACCCCACATCATGCATTTCCTTTTCATTCACCATATCCATGTACTTCCCCAAATCTCATACCCATAGCAGTAGCATCAATATAGCATTGTGCAATAGCAAAAGGGTAGCAAATAACAAAATGGCAGTAGAGGATGTATGATAGAATAAGAGGATGGCAGAAGGGTAGTAGTGGTCTCAGTAGCAGTCATGTGGAGGTTGGGTCGTGAGTCCCCAATAGTCCACCAATGCTCCCCCGACGCACGGTAGGCTAAGGCATCACCACAACATCATCGAACCTGCGTGCTAGCTAGATTATCATCATTGACCAAGAAAAATATTACCTGTTATTTTTGTCAGCACAGAGCTCAATAAATGAGATAAACAATGGAAATCTCAATAGGGATTGGGTACCCCAAACCCTAGCCTTCACATCAACCAGAAAGAGAAAATGAGAGAATCGAGTCAATGAGGGTCGAGAATTAGGCGACTTAGTGGTGCGGGTCAGAGGTGCATAGCAAGCACCACCTTGGGAGGTCGCAAGTGAGGGCCGAACCTGTGAAACCGGGAGTAGCTAGGGTGGCAAGGCCGGCACGACTGTGTAAGCGCAGGAAGGCGGGCCAGGTCAGTGAGCTCACTATTAAAGCTGAATAGGGGGAGGAGAAGCAAGGCCGGGCACCGAGGCTAGGGAAGGCGCGGCCATGGCCAACGCTGGTGCCATGAGACCAAGGCCTAGCTTAATCAGGGGAGAATCAAGAGCGAACCAGAGATGAGTACAGGAAGAGAGAGATAGAACATTGGGGAAAAATGGAAGAAGCTAGAAGAGGCATCGGTCAATGCAGCGACTAGATAAAAAGAAGAGGGAGAAAGAAATAAGAAAGGAACAAAAAGAAAAGGAAGAAGAAAATAAAAGAGAAAAACAGGAAAATTTAAATTTGAGTAAAACAACTAAAATAATAATTATTTGTCTTTGTCAAAATTTAAAATCAATCAAATCAATTGAAATCGTTAAAAACGATTAATCAAATTTCGACGAGCTATTAAATAAAGCACGAATCAGTATAAAATTGATTAAGCTCTAAAAATCACAAAGTTAATTTCATAAATCTTGGAATAATAAGAAAATCATGTTGGACAATTTAAAACATGCAAAAAACTATTTGCCACTAAATATGGCATTTATGTAATTTTAGAAAATAAATCAAATTGGACCGCAGATCTATCATCGAGTGAAGACGCTTATTTCAACTAAACTCCACACAAGCAATCCATAACCATGCTTATTTTGGTATCAATGTTTTATTTGGAATATATGTGGTATCATTGGTGCATGGAAAAATGTTTTAAACAAAATCCAAATTGGTTGGTTGGATTAATCTGAGATGCAGATTATGATTGTGATTTTTAACTCGTCCGACGGGTGTGGTCGGGGTGAGTTGTTATATGGTGGGTAGAGAGTGCCATGTTTGATGTTGTTGGTGGGATCCTCTACATAAGAATATAATATAAGATTAAAACCACTACGTTTGGGTAATGAGCCGTATTAAATCGTATCAACTATAGTGTGCGTGGAAACAACCAAAAAAGGTTGTCCTGTAATAGTGTTCAATCTCCACATTGGGTAAGCTATGATGTGTTAAATTGGGCATGCCGGGTGCCCAACAAAGGACACAGTGATAACCGGTAAAGGTTATCTAGCGCTATATTTTAAAGCCACTGGTGGAGTAACTCCGATTTCATGAAGGAGTTCAACTGACTATCCCAGGTCATAGTACCACTGATTTGTGTTGTAGCACAACTGGTTCTTGGTCAGGGTATATGGGTATCGACCGATTTCGAGAAGGGGTACAACTGGCCATCCCAGATCATAGTTGACGAATACCCCATACCAGGGGTACCCCACAGCAGAGAATACATCTGTTTCAAGATCGTATTTCTCTGCGTCATCTGGGCTCAAAGCCCAGGATTGACGACGATGCAGAGTGCTGGAGGGGACATTACCAAAGCCTTCGTCCCTCACGGATGGGATTATCCTAAATATCTACCGACCGCCAGATGAACTATCTTGGGCCCAAATTTAGGCCCAAAGGGACACAAAGGATCACTCGGCCTCGGTCGCCAGGGCGCCCGACCAGTTATTGATCGGGTGCTCGAAAGCCCCAACCAGTCTTGGTCGGGCGTCCCACCAGTAACCGGCTGGTCGAGGCGCTCGAGGCTCGGCTAGGCTCTCCGTCCGAGCTCAGCAACCTCGCCTCAAGACCTCGCCACGCCGACGGCCGACTCAAGCGATTATCTGTCCCATGGACACGACGTCCATGATTGGGGCAGTGGCTCCTTCCCAAGACATGGGCCACCGCTAAGCGCCATCCCTTCACCTCGTCGGGGATGAGAGCGCGTCACATATCTGGCAGTAACGCCAAGATCTCGACAGGCGAAGAGCAGCGGGCAAGACGTTTCCCAACAGGAACGCCGACCGTTGTGTCTACTAACCCAAAGATGGGATGAACAAGGACAAATCAATCATCAAGACCGAAGACCTTGACTCCCCGGGTGTAGCATACCCCTACCTTTTTCTCTAAATTCTCGTGTAACCTGCCCCCTCCGTCTATATAAAGGGAGGCAGGGTCCCCAGGGAAAGGGGCGAACTCTCTCATTTTTTGCATCCTATCTCGCTTACTCTCCCGACCCGATTCGGGCCTTCCGACCCGAGCGAGCGTCCATAGCTCCCGGGCTCCCCCACTCGGACGAGCGCTAGGGGCCTGTCCTTAGCCCTCGCATGTAATCCACCATACTCTGAGTAATGAGATCCACCACCACGAACTGGACATAGGGACATTCCGCCCGAACTAGTATACATCTGGGACTTCTTTAGTCTAACCATTCGAGGAGAGGGGACGCGCGACCCCCTAAACTTACAAATTTACTTGCGGTTGCTATAAACAAACACCGGTTAGCGCGCCTGTAGGGGCCTTCGCGCGTCATCTTCGTGATCTCCGGATTCCCATCTTTCTCCTCAATGGCTTTCTTCACCGACGACGACGCATCTGCGTTGAGGAGCTGGATTCGCTTCGGCTCCCTCGACTTCATCGCCCCTTCCCGGCGGAAGAGTTCGTGCTCATCCTGGCTACTCCCGAGCTTGCCGCTACCGAGCTTGGCCGGCACGCTGAAATTGGAGGCCCCAAAGGGCCAGGGTGATTTAACTCGTGTCGACTGAGCGAGGTCACCGAGCTCGCGATGTCGATCCAGAGCGGAAGTCAGGGGGTCTCTATCCCGAAATTGCTTCTTTATCCCCGCGTTTCTATCAACTCCCAAGGGGCCCGAGGCGCTGCGTGCCGACCATATCCTGGTCCTCACGAACGACTCGGGGGCTGCCTGCTCGCATGCTCACTTAAGTTGGCATCCCGACCGACCATCGGATCCCTCGCGAGCGGTAACCCTCTCGACCCGAGTGCTACGGCCTACGCCCCTGCGGCTATGGTTGCGAAGTAGTGCTACCCGGAAGAAGGAAGTACCGTGCGAGGCGATCCATGATCGACCCAGGACGCGTCTTTTGAGCTGCTAAGTTCCCAGCCATTTTTTTCATCTTCCTCTAGATGCTAACACTCCGAGCTACGCTTTTGCAACCCCGGTGGTTCCTAAAAGCTATGGTCGTTTGACGAGTGTTCATTTCAGAAAGGAAATGCAGAGTATCTAGCAAAATCACCAAAGTTCGCAGAATGAAATATGTACACGCATTACGCCACCTAGAAGCAAAAGTAAGACGTGGGCGCATGGAGGCTCATCCGGCGAGGTCGTCGTCGTCCTCGGAGCTGTCGTTGCTCACCTCGACCGCGACCACCTGCCATCATCTCGGCCGGCCGTACTACCGCAGCGCTGATCTGCCGCGTCGCCGACGACTGGCGGTGGTGGACTGAATCAAAGGCGCCATGGCTGGCACAGCGAGCAGACACTCCTCCACGGCGACGGCGATTCCCCGCCCCTCACGGGCGGAGTGCTCGCGCAAGGCGCGGGGCAGGTCAGCCAGGTTGTTGGCCACCCGGGTGATGCCGAAGGCGTAATGCAGCTCATTACGCTCCACCGGCTCCTGCAGCTCCACCCCCAGCGGCCTGAGGCTCCTGGCCATGCTATCAAAGGCCGGGCCGAGTATGTTCATGAGGTCCTCGCGTAGGACCCAATGCTCCTCGCGCGCCCTAGCCAGCTCCTCTTCGGCGGCGTCGGCCCGAAACCGCTGCAGTCGCACCTCCTCGCGCGCCTCAACGAGCTCCTCCCTGGTGACATCTGCCAGGGCCCGCTGCGTCTCCGCCTCCTCATGCGTCCTAAGGAGCTCCTCCTTCGTGGCTCGGACTCGAGCCCGCTGCCATGACACCTCCGCCCCTTGGGCGGCGGCTGCAGCGGCTCGGATCCGTAGGGAAGCCTCCAACCGCGTCACCACCGACGCAGCCCGGGCCCCCGAAGGACCGCCCAAGGTGGCCGGAGGCGCCCGGCGACTCGCGGCGTCCGCCTCCCTAAGCGGCCGTCGGGTGCGCAGCTGATGGCTGGCCCGATCCCGCACCGGAAGCGCTGAAAAGAACAAGAAAAAGCTCCACGTCAGCAAGAGGAAATTGAAGCATTCGCGACATCGGGCGGAAGAGCTCACCCGGCGAGGGAGCTCCTGATGCGGAGGGCCGACGAAGGCAGGGTGATCCTGCCCCTTGCCATGGCATCAGAAGCCTCACCCCCGATGCGGGGCCTTTTGGCGCCGGTGCCTGGTGGCCCCACCGCCGCCTCTCGCTTGCCAGCCCTCCGGTCGTCGCCGTCGCTCGCCATCAGATGTTCAAAACGCAAGAGCTCCTTTCTCTCGCGCTGCAGGGAGGTGCGAAGAGATGGGGAGGCGGGGGCAAATCAGTAAAAATGGATGCTCCCACGACTCTCCCGCCTTTTTTATAGAGGCAGGGCGGAGCGGTCCAGGCGGGCCTCACCTCGGCTAGCGCGTCGCGACGCGCAGATTAATCACATGTCTCGCGACGCGACAGACGCGTTTCATCCACGCCTCCCGCCTCGCATTAAAATGCGACATGACGGTTGGGGCGAAAGGACACTGCCTCGGTCAGGGAGGCGCAGCGCGACCCTTCGATTTCGGTTCCAGGTCAGGCCGACCGCGTCGACAGTTGGTACGAGGCAACGTCTGGATGGGCCGCGGCGGCCCCGAGTAGGCCAAGGGCCCGGTAGCTAAAATCGCCCCGGCAGAGGGCTGAGCGAAGGGCCCAACCGCCACGACGTCTCCTGCATACGGAACAAAAGGTTAAGGGAATCTTTTCTTTAAAGTTTTTCCGCATTCGTTTTTACTCCGAGTTTAAGCGCTGTGTAGCGACCACAAGCTTGGTCCCCACACACCGCTCAGGGGCTACAAGTTCACACACTTTTACGAGTCAGGTGACCCGGTCGGCTATGCGGTCCTCCCTAGTGGTAACCCTCTCGACCCGAGTGCTACGGCCTATGCCCCAGTGGCTACGGTTGCGAAGTAGTGCCTTGCGGAAGAAGGAAGTGCCCATGCGGTACGACTCATAGTTGGTTGGGAACACTCCTCTCCCGTGCAGGTGCAGATGAACAATTTTTACTTAAGTTCCTACACTTACACGGGTCGATGACCCGACCAGCCATTCGGCTCTCCCTAGCGGTAACCCTCTCGACCCAAGTCCTACGGCCTACACCCCTTCTGGTTATAAGTAGTGCCTTGCGGAAGAAGGAAGTACCGTCGGTTCAATCCATAG
Organism: Guadua angustifolia; assembly: GCA_036346375.1. Lineage (NCBI taxonomy): Eukaryota > Viridiplantae > Streptophyta > Magnoliopsida > Poales > Poaceae > Guadua > Guadua angustifolia. The sequence goes on from CM070501.1 coordinate 27,043,642, forward strand.
CTGTCGGGAACACTCCTCTCCGTGATAAGTGCAAGCTTAACATTTCGCTCCTTAGGCCCGGCTCCTCTTTCGAGTTTCCCTCAAAGATGTTAACATGACGACTTACGCTTGTACAACCTTCGCGGTTTCTAAAGCTACGGCCATCAAAATGTTCATCATCTCTGGGAAGCACAGAAAAAGGGTCGGACCTACGGACTGGCTCGACCGGACAAAACGTTAACGAAAAAATTTCAGTTCATTACAAGACAAAGTTATTACAAAAACCAAAATATCTAACTTTCTTCTTGTTTTCGGTGGAGGATGCTTCTGGCGGAATCGGTGGCGATCACCTCGGCGCGGGCGGCTGGCGCCTGAACTCTTTGACCTCTTCGTCGTCTTGGTTCGGCGCGACCCACTCATCGACAACGGCGAGGTTGATGCCGCGGTAGTGGGAGAGTGCAAAGACCAGCGCCGAGCAAGCTCCGAGCTCTATTCCCTCGCTCACGAAAGCACTCGACGTGTTCCCAAGACGTGGGCAGCCAGCAAGGCAAGCGAGCTTGAACCCGGCCCGAAGGTTCCGAGCACTTGGTCGCGGACCTCCGACCGACTCGTGAAGGGTCGTCGGCTCAGCTTCGCTTCGGACAGATCTTGCTCCACGGCTTCTTCACGAGAAGGCCTCGTGCTGACGCGACGACGACGTGCATCACGCTCCTCCACGCCAACCTCATACCCCACGGCGTCGGCTGAGTTCCTCTGCGGTGGGCTGAGATCAAAGCAATGTCAAAAGAGGGCCGTCACCCGCGATCGCAGAAACCGAGTTAGGGTTATTTTGCTTACCCGCCAGCGTAGGCCTTCAGGCGCTGGAGGTCCTCCTCGGCCTTAGTCCGCGCCTTCTGCTCGAGTGCGGCGTCCCTTCTGGCGGAATCCGACTCCGTCCGAGCTTGATCGCGCTCACCCTGAGGCGCGACTGCGGCAATGCAGCGGCTCTTGGCGTCATGGCGCATAAAAGTGCCTCGAGCTCGGATATCCTCATCTCCAGGACTCGGTTATCCGACGCTTGAGCAGCTCTGGCGGGCCCTTCGCCTCCGCCTGCTCAAGGCCAGAGCTTCTCGAGCCTCATGACTTCGGTGCAACGGTCGTCGTCCTCCCATGGCGGCCACCTTCTCATTCATGCAAGAAGTGGAGGACCCCCGACTTCTCCCCCGACTAGACCTTGATTCTTTGCGAAGCCTGCGCCGTTTAGTCTGGCGCCGCTAAAAAAGCAAATCGGTCAAGTCAAGAGTTCGACGGCTTATTCGCAATCGGGCGGGTAACCTCGAAACAACCTTCAGTCACCTGTCCGAAGTCAAGGGCAAAAGCGGACCCTGCCTAATCTGGCTCAGATGAGCCTCCACTCGCCGCGTGCCCTCTTGCAGGTCCCCACATTCGGCCTCTGCCTCGGACGCCCAAAGACGAGTTGCGGTTTGTCGGATGGGTCGTTGTCCGCCAGTTAGCCGCAGCCGGGCGCCTGATCTGCTGCGGAGGACATGCGCCGCCACTGTCTGCGGCTCGCCGTCAACCCCTCCCGTCTCGACCGCCCCTCCAGCCGGGCCTCTGGCGGCGACGGCAGGCCGTGGCTGGTGCTAGGATTGCGCCCGGTATGCACGACCCCGCGGTGGTAGCGGAGCTCTCTTCGTCTCTTCGCTTCCCCGATCGAGACCCCGACCCGCCCGGTGCCGGAGTTTTCTCGCTTAACTCCTTTAGAGCCTCGTGATGGTCCCGATTCGCCGTGGGGCAGATCGGCCGCCGACGCCCGACCATTCCGGGCGAGCGTACTGTTTCTCATTGGCCACCGCCTCTCAGAGCATTCCACCGCCGAGCGATGGAACGGCAACAAAGATTTTCTTCGCCGCCTCCTGGTGGAGGCGAATCGCCTTCGCTTCCCTCAGGCGTCGCCCAGGGGACCTCCACTTGGGGCTCGGCGATAGTGGCGCTTTGTACCAAGCACTCGTCGGGCTCGCCGCCAACATCAGCCCGAGGAGGGCCCTATACGGATCGCGGGATCGCCGCCACCACTGCCGAGGACGACTCGATCACCAGACGACAATGGCCGACTCGGAGGCATCTCGCCATGACCTTGGCCGCAGCGCTTTCTTCTTCTTCCTCCTCTTCTCCTCCCTCCGCTTCTTGCGGGCGGATTCTTCAGTATGCCGCCTCATGGGCCTGGGCCTTCGCCGCTTCTCCTGGCAAAGAATGCAGGACACCATCTTGCCCAGCCCCTGGATAGCACGAAAGCACCGGTCAAATCATATGGCGAAAGCTGAGGAGATGAAAGGAAAAAAGAAAGGGAACCGCTCGCCCTACCAAATCCGGGGTGTTCTCCGCCGAGAAAGGCTCAGGGCCGCCACCCGCCACCATGGTAGTGCTCCCGGCCAGCACGAGGGCCACCCTGGCCTCGAGCTCCGACGCAGCGAGTTCCGCCGCGACCATCCTCATGGGGTCGGACGCCCCGCCGTACAGGAACATCGGGCGCGGCCTTTCCATAAGGGGTTGCACGCACATCCTCATGAACGCGCATACAACGGCGTCGCCGGTCAGGCCCCGCTCCCGCTGGAGCTTGATCTGCTCCAGGATCAGCGCCACTTTCTTCTTCTCCCTTTTGTCGAGGCCCCAGCCCCACTCGTCTTTTGACTCGGGGAGACGGCCGGTGAAGGCTGGAGCGCTGCCTGCCATGTTCCGAGCGTGGAACCACTCAGAATGCCACCCCCGGTTCGACGTCGGCGGCTTCAAGGGATGTACTCGGCCGAGACCGAGCGCACCAAGGGTGAAGACGCTTCATGGACGCCGTGGCGTCCGCCGTCTTATCCTTCCACAATCGGGCGTAGAAGAAGTACTTCCACAGCAACCAGTGGGGCTCGATCCCTAAGAACGCCTCACACAGCGTCATGAAGATCGCTATGTGGAGCACGCCATTAGGGTTGAGGTGATGCACCTCAACCCCATAATAATGCAGCATCCCGCGGACGAAGGGATGAAGCAGGAGTCCAAACCCGCGCTCATAAAACCAGGCGGGGACCACGATCTCCCCTTCCTCCGGTGCGGTTCATGCCCCGTCCGGACCCTCCATCGCGAGACATCTTGCGGGAAGGAACCTTTCCTCTCTGCGGCGAAGGCTGGGCTGGTCAAGGCACTCAAACCACGACATCTCCAAAGCCACGAGCAATCGGAGGAAAAGAGTGTAAGCAACTCTCTCTCTCCCGACTCCTTTAGTTCTTTTTCTTGTCTCAGGCGAAGCAAAGGAGCGAGGAAGGCAAAGGCAAGGGGGCGGCGAAAACAAAAGCAGAAGCGTGCCCTAGCACCCCTCCAGCGCCGATCTTATGGGCGCTGAACAAGCACCAGCCAAAACAGGCATCAGCCGAACGCGTGCCGACCGAATGAGCGATAGTCAAGAGGGCCTCGTATGAAGCGTCGCCCATCGCATCGGAGCGCCACGACGCGCCGCTGGTAAGACATATCGCCCCCAATCATTTCGCTTCACATTTAATTCCTGCATGCGCATTAAATGCTTGCAGAGACGTCGGGGTATCGCTCCAGGCGAAACGCCCCGCGACCTCTCGAACTCCTCCTCCGGGCCGGTTCAAACCGGGCCGAAGAAGGTATAAAAAGACCACCGGGCCGTAGCGGCCTCGAGGTGGCGAGAGGGCTTGAATGCCTCACGACCAGCCTAGTGCTGTGGGTTCAAAAGGCATGATCCACCAAGTGGATCTCTAGCCGACCCCAGCAGGCAAAACGAGCGAGGGGTGTGTTCAAGGCGAACCCTCGGTGGGTCTTTAGTTGGGTTGGCGGACAACCCAATCGCCTTAGCTCGCATCCGAGACCATACATCAAACTCTCCTTGGAGCCCTCAAAAGGGTAGCGGCAGTGCGCCGGATTCTGAGCAGCTCGGGTCCGACACGAGATTGAGTAAAGAAAGGTTTTTATGGGTCGCCCAATGGTTGGACACCGCCGCAGGATCGTCGCTCGAGATCGCTTGATCTCTGGGCCCTCGGATAACCCGATTATAGCTCCACGAGCACGGTGTTCGCCGACGAGGCAAACACGCGTCTGCTCACCCTCCGGTCCCACACCGCGAACGCGCGTACGTCGGGACCGACAACGGCCTCTCTCCCGCAGATTGTCTCGCCCGACGAGGACTCGGGATGGATGCCCTTCGCTTAGCTCCGGCGTTAAACCGGCCCGACTAACCCGTCTAGTTACGACGTAAAACTAGCCTTACTAACTCGTCTAGCTACGACGTAAAACTAGCCTCGCTAACTCGCCCGGCCACGACGTAAAACGAGCACTGGGAACCGAACCTCTCGCGAAGGCATCTGGACCTCCTGCCGACCACGCAAGCGTCACCACGACGTAAAAGCGAGCACCCGGAACAGAACCTCTCGCGAAGGCATCTCGACCTCCTGCCGACCACAACAAGGCGTCGACCTACGACGAAAACGAGCACCGGGAACGAGAACCTCTCGCGAAGGCATCTCGACCTCCTCGCCGACCACGGCCGCCGGCCTACTAACGTAAAACGAGCATCCGGAACGTAACCTCTTGCGAAGGCATCTGGACCTCCGCCGATCATGGCGCGTCAGCCACGACGTAAAACGAGCACCGGAAACGAACCTCTCGCGAAGGCATCTGGACCTCCTCGCCGACCGCGTCGTCTGGCCCACCACGACGTAAAACAGTATTCAAAACCGTAACCTGCGCGAAGGCATTCAAACATCCGCACCAACCGGCATATCGTCGAACCAGAGCCCTCCGACCGAGTCGGTCGGACTCATCGACCGGGTAACCCCGAGCCAGCTCTCCGCACCGCCGGGCTACACCCACGGGTGTGCTCAAGACCCGGTCGGATCGGTCGACCAAGTTGGTCGGGCCCCGCCTCCCAAGACAGCATTCCAATCCACTCGGAGGCTCATGGTCGACCAAGTCCGCACACTTTGCTCAATCGGATTCTTTGCCGACCGATCTAAACCCCCGACCAGCTCTCCGAGCAGGGGCTCGGGGCTGGGTTACTCTCACCGGGTGAAGGCCACAAGACCCACTCATAACCGGCCGACCAAGTCGGTTGGGCTCGGCCAAGCAAGGTAGCCACCCCAAAGAAGACCCGCTGCTTCGTTACGCAGCGCCGCGCTATCGAGGAGACCATGCCAGTCAAGATGAGGGGACCACCCAGGAACGCCTACGTTTCAGGATGGCCCCGGGGGCTACTGACGAATACTCATACCAGGGGTACCCCACAGTAGAGAATACATCTGTTTCAAGAACGTATTTCTCTGCGTCATCTGGGCTCAAAGCCCAGGATTGACGACGATGCAGAGTGCTGGAGGAGACATTACCAAAGCCTTCGTCCCTCACAGATGGGATTATCCCTAAATATCGGCTGGACCGCCAGATGAACTATCTTGGGCCCAGCTCTAGGCCCAAGGGGACACAAAGGATCACTCGGCCTCGGTCAGGCCCGCCAGGGGCGCTCCGACCAGGTTATTGATCGGGCGCTCCCGAAGGCCCCAACCAGGGTACTGGTCGGGCGTCCGACCAGGCAACTAGTCGGGCGCTCCCGAAGGCTCCGGCTAGGCCTCCGGTCAGAGCCCTGGCAACCTCCGCCTCAACAGCCTCCGCCACGTCGACGGTCGACTCCAAGCCGGTTACCTGTCCCATGGACACGACGTCCATGATTGGGGCAGGTGGCTCCTTCCCAAGACGGCAATACGTACATGCCAAGCCCGAATCCCTTCACCTCGTCTGGACGGAGGCGACGCAATCTGGCGCAGTAACGTCCAAGATCGGCGACAAAGGCGAGAGGAGGGCAAAAAGACGTTCCCAACGGAATGCCGACCGTTGTGTCTACCAACCCAGCATGGGATGAACAGGGACCTGTCAGTCATCAAGACCGAAGACCGGGACTCCCCGGGCGTAGCATACCCCTACCTTTTTCTCCAAATTCTCGTGTAACCTGCCCCCTCCGTCTATATAAAGGGAGGCAGGGTCCCCAGGGAAAGGGGTGAACTCTCTCATTTTTTGCATCCTATCTCGCTTACTCTCCCGACCCGATTCGGGCCTTCCGACCCGAGCGAGCGTCCATAGCTCCCGGGCTCCCCACTCGGACGAGCGCTAAGGGCCTGTCCTTAGCCCTCGCATGTAATCCACCATACTCTGAGTAATGAGATCCACCACCACGAACTGGACATAGGGACATTCCGCCCGAACCAGTATACATCCGGGACTTCTTTAGTCTAACCATTCGAGGAGAGGGGACGCGCGACCCCCTAAACTTACAAATTTACTTGCCGGTTATACGAAACACCGACAATAGTGCCATCGAATCAGTAGAGAACAACTGGTAAGTAGTCAGGGTTGGAGATTTGAATACAAAAATAGTGATAAACATTCTGGGTACTCAACGAATGTTGAGTTTACTATAGGTAAAGTGGTACAAAACCTACACAGGGTCAAAATCATGAATTCATACCTGTCTCCTAGATTGGAGGCTACGAAAGCTTTCTCATCTACGAGTGCTAGTAGCAATTTCTCAAATTAAAAATTGAAACACAAGATTTTCCTAATAAAATCTATTTTCGATCCTTGGTTTTGAGGATGGTTTTGTGGGATGGAACCAATATTGGTTACGGGGATAAAACTCATAAATGCATAATTCCTATTAATGCTTGCTGAGTACATCTTTGTACTCACTCTTGTCTACTCCCTCTTTTCTTAGACTCCGATTGCTATGGAGGCTCTAACACGGAGTGGATGGATAATCACCAGTAGAAGCCGGGTGATGAGGAGGTAGAGTTCGACCCAGAGGACTAGGTGGAGTAGAGGCTTTCGTTCTCTAGAATATTATGTATAATTAAGTATTGTAATGACTTTTGCTGTAAATTATGTAATATGACATGTGGAAGACTCTAAGAAGGTACTGTGTTTGGAATGTAATAAAGTTCCTGTGAAGTCTCTTATTAGCATTTTGCTGCAACACTCTGAAATGGTGTGTTAACTAATAAATTATTGGACTTACTCGACGAGCTGTTAGTTACTATGCTCTGATCAGTGTAATTAACTCAGGATTAATGACACCACTATAGTCATTATCTGGGATTAATTTATGCGAGTCGCCACATCTAGTCGGGGTCGCTTTGGTGGTCGTTAAATCTCTAGTAGCACTGGACATGGCTGTGCTATCTCTAAGGGTGTCATTATGGCACCGAAGTCAAATATTTGGCCTGATGAAAGATCAGGTGCTGCTGCTACTTTGGTGGCACAACCACCTTTGCCGACCTCAATGTCGAAGTCATCAAATGTTATAGACAACTCCAAGATTATTGGCTATCATTGTCAGAAAAAAGGATACTCTCTCAGATTGTCAAGCTCTAGTTTTTGTGATATTTGCGAGAGTGATAAGCCCATTGCTAGCAAGTGTCCTACATTAAAATTACCAAAACCTGCTGCAAATTTGTGTAGGCATGCGATGGATGGTCTCGAGTTCTACAAAATCCCTTGTTCGGGTAACAAGAAGCTCTACAGCGATGCTAACAAGACGGCCTTGGTCTGTATAGTGGGAGGTCAATGGATTATTGACAGGATGCGCGAGGAACTTCAACGAGTGATTCCTATCAAGTGGCAATGGGAGGTCAAAGAACATTGTCTGAATTCTTTTTTGGTACCTTTTCCATCCAAGATAGAATTATTGTGGTTGACAAGTATTAGAGAAGTTAAGGTAAAAAGCCAGGATGGGTTGATCATGTCCTTTGAGGAATGGACTCCGAAGGCAGATGCCAAATTGCAACTTGAGAAAATCTAGGTGCAGATATTTGGTGTCCCTTATGAGATTCAGGATTATTTATCCTTGCGTGCAGTAGGTGTTGGAATTATTTGGGCTAGGCACGTTAAATTCACAAATAATTCTTGAAAAATTCCAAAGGTCCATTAGGTGGAAGAGAGGTGAAAATGCAATAGTCCTATATTGCTAGTGGAGGTGGATGAAGACCACCTTATAAAGACCGTAAAATCCTTTGGTGATGATTTCATTGTGTACCTTGTGTATGATGTTCCCAAGACAATTTCATAAGCATATGCATCTCCTGATGCAGACTACCGGAGGATGCAGTTCGTAGTGAGATAGATTCCATTCTCGCTAACGGAACTAGGGAAATCACAGATCATCCTTTTGGTTGTAAACCAGTTGAATGCAAGTGGGTGTTCAAAAAGAAGCTTAGGCGATGGTACTATTGAGAGGTACAAGGGGCGGCTTGTGGCCAAGGGTTACACCCAAAAAAAAGGCAATGATTTCTTTAATACTTATTCACCCTTTGCTAGATTGACCACAATACATGTACTATTGTCCTTAGTTGTCTCTTATGGTCTTTTCATTCATCAAATGGATGTTAAGATAGCTTTTCTTAATGGAGAGTTAGATGAGAAAATCTATATGGAACAACCCGATAGATTTGTAGTAAATAGTTAAGAGAACAAAGTGTGTAAGTTACTAAAATCTTTGTATGGCCTTAAGCAAGCACCCAAACAAATGGCATGAGAAATTCGATAGAACTTTAACATCTGAAGGCTTTGCTATAAACGAAGCTAATAGATGTGTATACTACCACTATTGTGGGAGTGAAGGAGTTATTCTATGCTTGTATGTGGATGATATACTAATATTTAAAACAAATCTTGATGTGATTAACGAGGTTAAGATGTTTTTGTCCCAAAGCTTTGATATGAAGGATCTGGGAGAAGCTAATGTAATTCTGAACATCAAGCTAATCAAAGGTGGGGATGGGATTACATTTACGCAATCCCATTATGTGAAAAAGGTCTTAAGTTATTTTGGCTATATGGACATAAGCCTTCTCCAACACCTTATAATGTTAGTCTAATACTTTGAAAGAACCAAAAAATTACTAGGGATCAACTAAGATACTCTCAGATTATTGGTTCACTTATATACCTAACTAGCACTACAAGGCCTGACATCTCATTTGATGTGAGCAAATTGAGCCGGTTTGTGTCTAATCCGGGTGATGATCATTGGCATTCTCTTGAGTGCGTTATCTAAGAGGTATTATGAGTTATTGAATTCACTATTCTGGGTATCCTAGTGTGCTTGAGGGATATAGTGATTCTAACTAGATATCTGATGTTGATGAGGTTAAGGCCACGAGTGGATATGCATTTACTCTTGGTGGTGCTGTCATCTCATGGGGTCTTATAAACAGACCATATTGATGAGGTCAACCATGGAAGTAGAACTTACAGCAATGGATACAGCCACTGTTAAAGCAGAATGGCTTCGTGAGCTCTTGATAGACTTACCAGTAGTTGAAAAACTGATACTGGCTATCCTTATGAACTGCGATAATCAGACGATTATCATGAAAGTGAACAGTACAAAGGATAACATGAAGTCTTCAAGACACATTAAAAGTACAAAGGATAACATGAAGTCTTCAAGACACGTTAAAAGACGGTTGAAATCTTAGAAAATTGAGAAAGTCTAGAGTGATAGCATTGGATTACATCCAAATCGCTAAAAATCTAGCAAATTCGTTTACAAAGGGTTTATCACAAAATGTGGTAGATAGTACATCTAGGGAGATGGGAATGAGACCTACTAAATAGTTAACCACAGTGGTAACCCAAGCTATGTGATTGGAGATCCCTTGAATTAGTACCTGGGTAATAACAAGCTATTGGATTAATTGAAGAAGAGTACATTTTACATCCAACTCCATGAAAAATGTTGTACTCTTAAGAACTGTGAGGCAGGTTGACTACGGTCTTAATGTGGTAGAGCTCGATTGGTTTTGAAACTTATAGGATAAACAAAGATGTTGTCTAAAATGTAAACAAGAGCATTCTTGAAAGAACACACCTATGAGTCCGCCAAACACACCCTATTGGTCACAAAGATCTTTGTCATGAGCATTCTTGAGAACACACCTATATAAGTCCATTTGTTGGTGGGTACATGGGTCTCTAAAAACACATGAAGAGACCAAGGAGTATGACTTATACACTCCACCCAAGGGGTAGACTGTCGACAACCTAGTATCAGTCAGGGCTTTAAGTGAAACTTGTCTGCACAAAACTTGCAATTTAAGGCATAGTCCATTGTTCAAGTTGTAGATGAATGTAACTTGAAGTCTAGGTGCAATTCAAGGCATAGTCCATTGTCACCGAAAGCTAGTATAAAAACAATACTTAGGAATAGGCAAAGACCAATGGAACCTATGGGATCTGGTGGGGGATTGTTGGAATTATTTGGGCTAGGCCCATTAAATTCACAAATAATTCTTGGAAAATCCCAAAGACCCATTAGATGAAAGAGAGGTAAAAATGCAATAGTCCCATATTGGTAGTGGAGGTGGATGAAGACCACCTTATAAAGTGGGGTTCCCTCCACCATGCTAGAGCATGAGGAGAGAAAGGAGAGAACACACGCGCACGCTCACTCACCTCGCCATGCCACACTAGGCTAGGCGTCGTGCGTACACAACATGCGCGTGAATGGTGCAGCAAAATTTAGTTCAACGGCTTGCACAGGCGCAGTTCTCTTTTGCAGTTGTGCAGTATGGGACTAAGTAATCAACACGGTTACGTTAACGTGGTATTAGCTACGTGAACAAATTCGTAACTGACTCAAATCGTGGAACGGATTCTACGCTGAATCCATAAGTGACTCATGTCGTGTCTTTGTTATATATATACTAGAATAGAGATCAAATATCTCTCTCGAACCTTTTGCCTTCTCTCAGTACTGCGCTGCCTCCATCTTCCTCGTCCCTTCGCCGGCATGCACTGACTGTTGGGAGAGCAGGTCTCCGAAACGTCCGCCCTTGAGATACTGCACCGGGAAAGGGCGAATCACATTTTTGGAAAGCGTCTTCACGCGACTGCTCGCTAGCTTCTTCACCGACGATCAGCTTCACCTGTGTCGCCTTCTGATCTTCATCGACATTTACTACCGGTTTGGCTACGTCTTCGTGTCATCTCGGTAATGCACATGAACAACATCTATGTTTTCTTTATCTAATAATATGGATGATATAGACATTGCAATTGGCATATTGCTTCTGTCTAGTTTATTTGTTTCATCTGTTCTATCTAATAATATGGATGATATAGACATTGCAATTGGCATGAACAACATCTATGTTTTCTTTATCTAATTATTTTCGGAATAGATTCATCATTAATATGCATAATAATCCAACAGTAGGTCCTATCATAGGTGCAACTCAGTTTGTCGACATGGTGAGTACTCGAAGAAAGGAATTGTTTGTTTGAACGTCACTGCGATAGATGTAAGGCTAGTTCTTGACAGTACAGATATTTGTGTTAGAGATTCTCTCTGAGAGTTTATTTCATAGTGGAAAGGAAGGATCAAGTGATTCAGAATAATATGGATCAACTAGATGGGGAGGCTGATGGAAACGGGAAGCAATATTTGGATGAAGACAAGGATATGCAGGATACGAACAATAAAAGGTCTAAAACTACAAAGGAGGGATCATCTGGTGCACAAGCGTCTCAAGATGTTCCAACGTTCTCAGCAACGACAGTGGGGGTTCATCAGGTTTTACTTGCAGATAAACATCCTCTTGGTGTTTTTTATATTCTCAGTGGTACTGGTCAGTGGCGGAGGGAGGGGGGACCAGCGGGAGCCGTGGCCCCTGCCAATGTCAGCGGCAGAAAGAAAGTACCGCTGAAATCTCCGGTGAGGAAGGTGCTTGCAATGTTCAGTGGGAAACGGAATCCAAACGACAACCACTTTTCTCGCAAGAAGCACTAAGTTCACATCTGCCCTGCTGTTCTGTTTTCATCCATTTCATTGTAGTCTCATTATGTAATGGTGAGAATCAATGTGTGTCATCTAGACTTCCCTTTTTGGTGATTGTGGAGAATGTCTTATAGACTCAAGCATGTAAGCTTTACACAGTTTTGAAATTTCTACTATACTATATATATTGGGGTTGTTTGGTGGCCCCCCTCATATATTATTCCTGGCTCCGCCACTGGTACTGGTCATGCAACAGATCAGCTCCCCCTTGATGTCTTTGATGCTCTCTGTAGTGATGTGCATGGTGAATCTAAAGAACAAGATGTTGGTGCTCCTTGTGCTGGGTACACTGCTCCTGCAGTTGATTACTCGGTTGACAAGAATCTTGTGCATACTAATGCATCCGACTAACTCTTTTCTACACACGGTTGTGACGTGCGTGCTGCAATTACCGACCAGGTTTGAACTTGCTATTGCTGGTAATTAGAGCCTTTTCTCCTGCTTTTGCTGATCAGAATTTTTCTACTGCAAATACCGAGCAGGAATTTCTTGCTTCTTCTGCCGATCAGAGTATAGCTATTGCTTTTCCTGTTATTGTCGAGATTGTAGATCAGGTTGAACCTGTTGTTTCTAACGATCAGTGCTTTTCTGCTGCTACTGCCGATCAACATTTTTCTGTCGCAATTCCAGAACAGGTAGTTCCTGCTATTTCTGCAGATCAGAGTTTATCTGCTGCTTTCACTGTTTTTGCCGAAAATTCTCTCAATGGTGCTGTAGTCGATTATACTTTGTTGGCTGTTATCACTGAAAATACACTTAGTGCTTCTGTCAATGAGCATAATGTTTTTGCCGAAAATATTGTCAGTAAGATTGTGCAAAAGGGTACAGCTCCAATTGTCAGCAATGTCACAAATGTGTTCACTATGGCTAAAGCTACTTCTGCCAATGAGGTTGATTTTTTTGCAGCTAACAGTGTGGATGCAGCCGATCAACTTCCTGTTGTCCTTGATGGTCATGTTGCTGAACAGAATACACGTATTGCAAATGCTGAACAGGTTCAACCTGATGCTTCTGTTGATCAGAACTTTGCTTCTACTGAAAATTCTATCAGTGCTTCTGTACCCAACCAGACTGTTACTTCTGCTGCACATTTACTTGGAGCTATTGTTGCCGAACATAATATTTCTACTGTTATTGCTGATAATGCGGTCAGTAAATATGAGTCGAAGGCTACAGATTCTTCTATCATTGAGGTCAAAAGTGTAAATGTGGATAATGCTAAGGCCCTATTTGGTAGAGTTCTAGAATCCAGCTCCACCTGAGATCTATAACTTGTAGGCTAAAATAAAGTAAATTAAGTTAATATTTTAGTCTAAAATGTAAACAAGATGACTCATCTAAACACTCTTAATATACCAATAGCTCCAACTCTATGGATCTAATGGAGTTGGAGCTATACCAAACACACTCTAAGTATCCTTGATGTGTGAGGTGGTGGGTAGGGGTGGAAAAAAACTCAAAACTCGTGAGTTTCGAGTACTCGGAAACTCAACTCGACTTGACTCGAACTCGTTCATTCGAGTGAGTCGAGTCGGGTTTTGAAGTACGTTAAAAAGTGTTTAGATGGATCTATCTTGTTTAGCGAGCTTTAACGAGTCGAAAAAAACACTATAAGTCTATAACCCTAACCCGTTCCTTCAACCTTCGATTCTTTTCCCCATTTCACATAGCAATTCCCCAATTCCCGGCTTGGCTGCGTCTCACCCTCGCCCTTGTTAGGATCTAGACCATCGCCACCAAGTACTCCTCTCCTCCACCGACAAGCATCATATCGAGCTGGAGCTAACTCGAGCCAACTCGAGGTTTTAACGAAGTCGAGCCGAGTTGAGTTTTCAGCTCGTTAAGAAAACGTGTCGAGTCGAGTTGGCTCGTTATCTTAACGAGTTTAACGAGTCGAGTCGAGTTGGCTCGATATCCAGCCCTAGTGGTGGGACCTCTTGTTGTTCTGCCCTCTACCTATTTTCTCCCCATGGAACCTCACAAGTGTAGTAGGTTGCATGGTTATCACTGCGCTCCGACGAGGCGAGTCGCCTCCGGGGTGCCTAGGTGGGCACCTAGGCGAGGATTAGACAATAAAAAAGTCTTGGGTGTTGATATTTAATATGTTCAAGATTAAAGTCCTGGGAGGATTAGGTGACCAAAATCTTTAATGCTTCGTCAGCTAATAAGTCTTGGGAGTTTGCGATAAATTCCTAGAACATTAACCAATCAAGAATATATTGAAACACCAAAACATTCTTAGAAATAGAAGCATTTGTTCCTAGGACTTTTTGGCCAGATTAAATATCAAATCCTACAAATATCATTCCCTCCAGCCAAGCGGCCCAGCCCCCCTCTCTCTCTCATACACACACAGAGCCAGTTGAGCCTATCTCTCTCTCGCTCTCCCCCTTCCCCTTGATCCGTCGGCTTCACGACACCGCCCCTCCACTCACTCTCTCCCCTGATCCATTCGGTGTTGCCCATCCATTGCCCCCTCCCCCACCCCGCGGATCCATTCAGCACTGCTTCCCCTCCCCCAATCCACTAGGCGACTCAGAGGAGTGGTAGAGGTGGAGGGGGTTGTGAAGGCGAAGGGGAAGGCGGAGAAGCGAGGAAGCCAAGAGGCAAAGGCAGAAGCTAGGAGGGGGAGGGGAAAGGGGATTACCGATGGTAGCGGCAAGTTGCTGGAGGTGGCGGCGCTTGCTAGGGTTTTTCCACCCATGACCATGAGTTTTTCCCAAACCTCCTCTCGATCTGTGCTTTTGGTCGTAGACTCATAGCCCTCTGCCCTCAAATACCTCGCTCCTCAACACCAGTCGGCTGCCCGGACACCAAGCCAACGCCAAGTCAGCGATGCGGCCTTGAGACATCCAAGTGGCCCCTTGGTCGTCTTTAGGCGAGATGTCGGGCCATGGCACCTCTGACCGGTTGCCTGGACACCTAATCGACAACTAGGCATTTCCTAGGTGATGTCGTAATAACAGTGGTAGGTTGAATATCCCGTCCTTCCAAGTGGAGTGGCATCGATTGATTTAGATACTTTAGAGAAGGCCAAGTTTAGGGCTTCTATTCGTAACCTAGAAGTTCTAGAAGGTAATTTCATTTCTTCTTTCCTTCTTTTTTCTGATACCCGTATATATGCGGAATTGCATAATGTTGGCATTTCTTTGGGAAAATCTAAGGATGAAATTGCGAAGTTGATTAAAGAGATTAAGACTATAGAGGTGGATCGTTTGAATGTGTCAATGGAAAAATCTCATAACCATCGGCCTACTCATCATGTTACAGAGGATGTGGGTCAATAGTTTCTTGAAATTGCTACCCTCAATCACTTATGTAGTAATTTAACTAATGACATCTTGGACAAGGGGAATGATCATTTATGTAGTGATCAATATGATATATGTCACAAAAAATGTCTAACGTTGTTAGGACAAAGCCTCGGAGGGGTCGCCCACCAATAAAGGTAAAGAAATGAAAGGCATCTTTTGGAATAGCGGAGGTCTTGATGACTTTGCTAAATATAGATACATTTCAGAATTAGTCAAAGAGCAACATATTGATTTTGTTACTCTCCTTGAAACAGGCAAGAGTAAGTTCTCCACATCTTGTCTAAAACACCTTTGTGGTACATAAGAATTTGTCGGCGATCGGAATCGCCAACCACAAAAATGAAACGGGGGTTAGTGGAACTTGGGACCCGAGTAGAGCTTGGCTCAACGAAGGAAAGGATATGACGTGCCGAAGGTTGGAGCTGGGCGTCAACGAGCGTGAGATGAGGGTTTATCTTGGTTCGAGCCCTGTGAAGGTAATAGCTCTACTCCGGTTGCCTTGCGGCGGTGATCTTTGCTATTATCGAGTCTGAGGTGTGTTCTGACTCAAGCAACAATGGCGATGTCTAGCGCTCGAGCTCGATGTTCCCCCTTCAGTTGCGCATCCTTAGCCTTATATCTCCCTGCTTCGTAGCGGACGGGAGATATTCCGGTGGTGGTCTTCATGCGTATTGAAGGGTGGCGACAACGCTCCGGACTTCTGCTAGCGCCTGCTTGACCGCCACGATTCCACGTCTTGGTAACCGCTGGGCAAACGCACATTCCGGAATCAAGGGGACAAAGCGCGAACGAGCCGACCGAGCTCGAGTCGTGTGGGCGCCATCTTTCGGGGCATCTGGCGCTCTAGGTCGCTGGCGCCTCGGCGTCGCCCAAGTCGTGGTCGGGGCCCCCCGAGCTTGGGAGCTCGTTGACCGTGCGCTGACCGGCCAAGGGTTGCCCAACCCTCGTCAGAATTTATGTGGGTAATGTATACCTCCACGTGGTGATTTGGGAGATCCTTTTAGGGGTTAATTTATTATCTTTCGATAGTGGTTCTATTGATGAAGGAGACTTCTATATGAAGTTTCACTTGTGAAATAAGGATGATGGTTTTCAATGAATTTTGATGGTTGTGTATGGAACAGCACAAAATCAACTAAAAGAACATTTTTTGTCAGAATTAGTTAATACCTGCAATAAGGAATCATTACCTATATTGATAGGAGGTGATTTCAACATGATTAGACAATAACATGAGAAAAACAATGATAACTTTAATCCCGTGGCCTTTTTTATTTAATGTTGTCATTGACAATTTAGATCTGAGAGAGATTGAATTATCTGGCCGTCGGTTTACTTGGGCAAATTCTTTGGACAAACCTACTTTTGAGAAGCTTGACAGAGTGCTAATGAGCACAAATTGGAAACATAAGTTCCCCCTTGTCACTGTTAATGCCCATGATAGGTCCTCATCATATCATACTCCCCTTTTGCTCAATATTGGAGCAGCCTTGTACAAGGGAAATATGCCATTGTTAAAATTTGAACTTGGATGGTTAACTAGGGATGGCTTTTTTGACATGGTGTCTAAATGTTACTACAATGAGCATAGAGGAAATACATCCATGGCTAGATGGCAATTTAAACTTAGAAGTCTCAAATAAATTTTACAGGGTTGGACTATAGCCACTAGTGGAGTCTATAAGAAAAAAGAAAGAATTACTTGTCATTATTGCTGAGCTTGATAAACAATGAGAACTTACTGGCCTATCTATTGAGGACATTAAACTTAGATAGCAATCTACTAATAGGCTAGCCTAGTTGCTACATGAGGAGGAAATAAATGGTACTAATGAGCTAAAGTGAAACACATTCTTGAGAGGTATAATAATACTAATATTTTCATTTGGTTGCAAATAGTAAGTATAGGAAATAGAATATTCCAACTAGAGCAAGATGAGGGTATAATAGTTGGGATTGTACAAATTAAACAATACATAGCCAAATATTATAAAGGTTTTTTGGACCACCGGCTAACAATCATTTTTCAATGATTGAATCTCGCCGGGATGATATCCTCAAGTTTCTATAATAGAGAATGACCTCACACAAGTATTCACCGAAAAAGTGTTGAGGGAGGCAGTCTTCCAAATGGAACATAATAAGGCTTTAGGACCGGATGGATTTCGAGCCAAATTTTATCAGATATTCTAGGGGGCAATCAAGAATGATTTAATAGCAATGTTCCAAGATTTACACAATGGTGTTTTACTTTTGTTCAATCTGAATTTTAGAATCATCACACTATTACCAAAGATTAAAGGTGCTAAATAGATACAACATTACATATCGATTTGTCATCTGAATGTCAGCTTTAAAATAGTCATTAAAGTTGGCATAAATAGAGTCACATCTACGGCTGATCATGTTGTTTGTCCTATGCAAATAGCTTTTATGCCTGGTAGGAACATTGTGAATGGCATGATTATTCTACATCAAACTATTCATGAAATGCATAAGAAAAAAATTAGATGGGGTGATCTTTAAGGTAGACTTTGAAAAGTTCTATGACAAGGTCAAATGGCCTTATCTCCAACAGACTTTAAGGATGAAAAGTTTCTCAACATAGTGGTATTCGTGAGTTGAGAGTTTTTTACCAGGGGAAAGTGTTGGCATCAAGATCAATGATGACATTGGCCTGTACTTTTAGACTCGAAAAGGACTCCATCAGGGTGATCCATTATCCCCCGTTTTATTCAACATCGTTGTAGATATGTTAGATATTATCTAAGAGCAAGACAAAAAGGATGGGATGATCAATGGAGTAGTTCCTCATCTAGTAGATGATGGGTTATCTATCCTTTAATATGCAAATGACACCATTTTATTTATGGATCTTGATTTTGAACGGGTCAAAAATTTGAAGTTATTGCTATATGCATTTGAACAACTTTCTGGTCTTAAAATCAATTTTCACAAAAGTGAACTCTTCTGTTTTTGTGCTGCTAAGGATTTTGAGGCTCAATATACACAACAATTTGGTTGTGGGTTGGGCAGTTTTCCTTTTAGATATCTTGGCATACCAATTCATTATAGAAAGCCGAGGATCAATACAGAAGGGGGTAGAAGAAAGATTTGAAAAGCGCTTGAACAGTTGGAAGGGCAAGCATTTGTTCGCTGGAGGTTGTTTAGTACTTCTAAATTCTGTACTTAGCAGCTTACCTATATTTATGCTATCCTTTTTGTGATACCATGGGTGCTTAAACGATTGGACTATTATAGATCTAGATTTTTTTGACAAAGTAACAACCATAAAAAAAGTATAAGCTAGCTACTAAGTGGAATATATTAAGCCGACCCAAGGATCAAGATGGCATGAGCATTCAAGATCTTAGTGACAAAAATATTTGTTTACTTAGCAAATGGCTCTTCAAGCTGCTAAATGATGATGGTGTCTGGCAAACTCTTCTCAGAAGAAAATATCTAGGGAATAAGACTCTTTCTCTTGTAGAAAGGAAATTAGGGGACTCTATTTTTGGACTGGCCTAATGAAAGTCAAACATTATTTATTTAGAATTGGGTCTTTTCAACTTCATGATGGATCCTAAATTGGTTTTTGGAAGAATGTATGGCTTGGGAACAACCTCTTAGTGCACAATACCCTTGACTTTTTAATATTGTTCGGAATAAACATGTTACAATGGCTGAATTAATGTATTATGTCCCTTTCAATGTGTCTTTTTGTAGAGCCATTACGGGACATAATTTACTGGTCTGACATGAGCTTATTGCAAAGATTGCTGATAGGAACTTATCACCACAACGGAATACTTTTTGATAGAATCTCCATCAAAATAGACAATTTTCTACTCAGTCCGTGTATACAATCTTAATACATCAAAATGTCCCAGTGTCAAATCGACAACTGTGGAAGCTTAAAGTGCCATTAAAAATATTTTTTTTTCTTTAGTACTTATATCATGGGGTGATATTAACAAAAGATAACCTATGTAAAAGAAATTAGAATAGTAGTAAAAAAATATCATTTTTGTAACAATGATGAAACTATTCAACGCCTCTTTTTTGACCGCTAGTTTGCTCGTTTTACATGGCATGCTATACAAGCGGCTTCTAATCTGCAATATCCTAGTTGCATGAGCAATATGTTTAGAAATTGGTTATTGGGGTTGGGGAAAGATTCAAGGGCTCACATTTTATTCGGGACTGTCGCTTTGTGCTGGTCAATTTGGCTATATCGAAATGATATGGTTTTTGTAGGAAAAAATCTCTAATTCATTGCTGGTTATCTATATTTGTACCAACTGGTTGTATCATGGTTTGTGCTCAGCGTTAGGATGCTCAAGAGATGATGTTATCGGTATGCAGATCACTAGAGATTGTGATCAAGGATTTCTTCATCACGTATAGATGACGATTCAGTAACAGGCTATGTGCAAACTAATTAAGTCATTAGATTTCATAGTTCTTATAGCTTGTTGCAACTTTCTTTTAGTATTTTGATGTTTAATTTGTAGTATTTGGATGTTTTGATATTGACAACTTTTTGTTGTAATTTTATAATAAACGGTTGGCTGTGTGTATAGTATAA
Organism: Guadua angustifolia; assembly: GCA_036346375.1. Classification (NCBI taxonomy): domain Eukaryota; kingdom Viridiplantae; phylum Streptophyta; class Magnoliopsida; order Poales; family Poaceae; genus Guadua; species Guadua angustifolia. The sequence continues at coordinate 27,063,389 of CM070501.1, forward strand.
CGTAGAAGTCGGGAGATATAATTTTTTATTATAAAAAAACTAAAGAAACATGTGATCAGCTGTGCCGGCTATTTTTTTCCTTCGGTAGCAGTTGCTTTTTGTCTTCGTTGTGCACTCTCAATTCGTTAAAAGGAAACATGTTAAAAAAATCGAACAGCATTCGAGAGGAAAGGCAAATAAATTTGGCCAGAAGAAAACACCAATAAAAGACAAGGCAACGATGTGGTTTGTGTTAGTCAGGGATGCCGCTTTGTGTTGATCAATTTGGCTATATCAAAATGATGTGGTTTTTGTAGGAAAAAATATCTAATCCATTGCTAGTTATTTATATTGGGGGCATATCCAGTGCAATCAGGCTTTTGGTGCAATCACCGTGCAATCCAACTAAGAAAAGTTTCAAAAAATTCTGAAAAAAATCATGGATGTACATCTCATCTTACCCCATCTACATATAAAATTTCATGATCAAATTCGTCCTATGTTAAGAGTAATAAAAAAGATAAATTTCTGACAAACTTGAATAGTTCAAATGTACCCCAAATTTGTCTTTTTGTAACTTCTAGTATAGAACGAATTTGATCATGTATAATGATTTTTTCAGAAGAAATTTTTCTTAGTTGGATTTGAATGATATGCCCCCATTTATATTTGCACCAACTGGTTGCATCATGGTCCTTGCTTCATCATCAGGATGCTCAGGAAGTGATATTATCGGCATGCAGATCGCTAGAGATAATGGTCAGGGATCTCTTCATCACGTATGGATGACGCTTCAGTAACAGGCTGTGTGCAAACTGAATCTTTAGATTTTATGTTTTTTATGGCTTGTCGCAACTTTCTTTCGGTATTTTGATGTTTTGTAGTATTTGGATGTTTTCATATTAACAACTTTTTGTTGGAACTTTATAATAAACCGTTGGCTGTGTGTATATTATGATGCAGAAGTGGGTAGATATAATCTTCCATTATTAAAAAAAACTAAAGAAACATGTGTTCAGCTGTGCCGGCTATTTTATCCTTTGGTAGCAGTTGCTTTTGTCTTCGTTGTGCTCTCTAAATTCGTTAAAAGGAAACATGTTAAAAAAAATCGAACAGCTTTCGAGAGGAAAGGCAAACAAATTTGGCCAGAAGAAAACACCAATAAAAGACAAGGCAACGAAAGTAAAGCGTGTGCCCCAGGCCCCCAGACCGTCCAGAGCGCGTTAGCTCGAGCTGAAGACAAGCCCTACGGCCTAGCTACAGGCAGGACGACGAACATGATCCTGTACAGTTACCGGGGTCAAAAGTGCAGAGAACCCTACTCACATGATTTGCCTTCCACCACCACTGCCGCTCACTGTGACGAGCACACAAGTTCACAGCTTGGCGTACGTTGGGAGAGACGCAGACTGATCTGATGCACAGTAACGCAATGATGGACGATGCACCACGATGTGACGGGTCGACGCGACGCTTCAGACACCTTTATGTTACGGTCACAGCAGTAGTAACAGTAGCAGCAAAAACAAGCGTAGATACCGTATCTACTGCTTCTTTCACTCCTTACCAGCAGCAGTAGATACGCGACTCCGATGCCATCGTCTTTTCGCCGTTGCAGCAGCCAGCAGGTAGGCCTGCAATGGAATTTTTGTTTTTTTAGCTGCCTTTCATCATTTTCGCAAATAAAATAGCTTCCGTACAAAGAGAATTTCTTTAGTCTCATGTGCGCGATAAACACCACAAGCTGGGTCGGATAGCTCAAGAGGCAGTGGAGTATGCAGCAGGCCGTCTAATCACAACAGGCGATCGAGCCCATATCACTGCCGAGCTCTTAAAGCTCGGAATGAGATCGAGCCTAGTGTGCACACTACTCTGCCACAGCAGCCTGCCTCCTTTCGCGTTTCCCTCTTCCTTTCGTGCTCGTCTAACTTGCCACGATACCGTCCATCTTTGGAGCTCCCCTAGCGTGACAGGATATGTCACCTGTCACACCGCACCTTTTGAGCTCTCCTAGCATGACAGGATAGACATATGCCATCTATTACGCCTTTTGAGCTTATCAAAGAGAATAATTTAAAAATTTTAAATAAAAGGGCTCATATTTATCAGAAATAAAATTTCGGGGTTCAGAAAATGCCACGGCTTTTTTCTGGAGGAGTGCAGGCGTGCAGCGCTTTTGCGCGCAGTGTTGTCATGGCCTCATGGGTGGCGCTCAAACAGGGGCGTTGCTCAATTTAGCCGTTCATGAACTTGGCGAGTTGGCGGGCGTGCTGTCCACCTGGAGCAGCACCAGTGAAGGCCTCGATTCGATCGAAGGATTGGCAAAAGGATTCCAGAGAATTTACACTGCTGCTTGCAGGACTCTCAGTACCACTTCTGTAAAAAATTTACACGCCAAACGGACCGAATAGATTTTGACATAAACCCGAATTGACTATTTGGAGTACAGTAGTGCAGATAATAAACCATGTTACTGGTTGGTCCATAAGGATTAGTACAAAAACCTTCGATAGCCACATTGTACCTGTACAGCAACTCCATCGACCATCAACCACTCGCTATATCCTCCCTCCGGTCACAAATACATGGTAACACACGTGCGATCAAACTTTTGAGGCATTAACTATCAATATCTTATTAACTATTTAAATTGTATATATGAAAATCATGTTTATAATTGTCTTAAAAAATATCTTTACTACATCTAATTACAAGTCGGTGGCGGTGGTCCGTTCTCCTCTCTCTCTCTCTCCTGGGCATACCCACGAAACGGAGGAAGATTTAATTCTGTTGGATATGCATGCATGCGTGATCTGCGGCGTATCATACTCTTATCTTAATCAGCCGATTCTATTTCCAAATACTACACGACCGATTCTTTTTTCATATACTGCACATATACAATTTCTGAATTACCATGTGCTTTTGAGTTGCCATATGCATCCTTTCCATTAAATATTTACTTGCATATGTAGATAAGATCATCTTTTCTTCTAATCTAATCACATATCTCTACTACTTATAATTACGAGTTGGTGGCGGTGGTCCGTTCTCCCTCTCCCCTAGGTATGCCCACGAAACAGAGAAAGTTTTAATTCGGTTGGATATGCATACATGCGTGATCTGCGATGTGTAAGACTCTTATCTCAATCAGCCGATTCTATTTCCAAATACTGTATGATCGATTCTTTTTCCATATACTGCACACATACGGCTTCTGAGTTACCATATGTCTTTGAGTTACTATATACATCCTTTCTATTAAATATTTACTTGCATACGTAAATAAGATCATCTTTTCTTTTTATCTAATCACGTATGGATTTGATTTCGGCCAGCCAGTAACATGTGCACGGCCATGCATAACACGACTAGATAAGTTTGTTATCTCTATCTCTACTAATTCTAATTAGGAGTTGGTGGTGGTACATCCGTTCTCCACCCTCACCCCGACACGTGTGCACCCGTGTGGCTAAGTAGGAAGCGGGGAGTGGCCACCTCGGTAGATTGGATTGGATCATCCCGTCGTGGAAGGTAAATGAATATGCATGACTTATTTATTGCTTTCCTTTCTCCCATTGATCTGGCATTCGAATCGACAATCGCTCCTATTGCTTTTCGGATTGGATTGATTGATTCTCTTTTGAAGGAAGCAGAGTTCCGATTCATAGAATTGGGTCTCTTCTCACCTCTTTCCCTTTTGTTGCCTTTCTTATTCGACGATTTCTTAATTTGGATTCCATAGATATCTCCTCAGTTGTTGAATCTATATAACCTCACCACTTCTTGCCTCTCCTGCAGATGTGTTGAGCTTATCCGTTGAACGGAGGTAATGAGCGACCTTCCTGATCTCGTCGATGCGGCACAGGGACAGGTCGCCGATGGTAGGCGGCGAGATAGGCCAACGACGCTACTAGAGCTCGCCGCGGTGGATAATGTCAATAGGTTGAGAGAGGCGCTCGCGGGAAGAGGTGAGGCGGTGAAGCTGGTTCATGGGATAGGGCTACAGTATGGCCGGAACAAGGCGTACGAGCCACAAACGCAGCTGATGGTGGCAGCCACATACGGATGACGTCTACCTCCTCAACGTCTTTGTACCCATGAAGCAGTAGGTGATGCCTCTCTCGATCGATATCGAATTATGGCGTTATAAATTTACAATCCTAAATGCTATGATCTTATTATTTAAGTTTGTGAAATTAAAGATAATTTTAAGCTCGAGTTTGTAAACAGGTATTTGGAATTTGTATATTTTGATGAATTAATTTAAATATTTAACCATTGTATATTCAAAGTGAACATTATTATTCAGATAAGATTAATGTTCTTTGCAAATAAATTTTTTATCGCAAATTGTATTTCTATTGCAACGCACGGACACATGGCTAGTTTTTATATTATTAGAATTTTATTGGGCTTTATAAATATATTACCATAGAAATTAGTGGTTAAAATAGTTTGACAGACCGTGTCAATGTAATGTCCAAAAGGACGTGTATTTATAACCAGAGGGGGTATCAATGTCCATGATTTCGAGCTGCCATACGCACCACAGCACAGGGGCCCCCTCAGTTCGGTGTGAGGCAACCGTTCATGTGACATTGAATACCAACTTATTATCTGTATCACAAACCACACAACATCATGATTGATTGGAACAGCGCGGAGATAACCCAAGTTCAGTATTGTAACAGTGTAGATATCACATCGAGATCCATAACCAAAATAGTGGCTGGGGTCAACCATAATATAGTGTACCTTGGAGGAAGAAGGCTGATCTTGAAGAATGGGGGCATCAGATTACGCCTCTCAGCTGAAGAAATTGAGCATGCAATATTTAGAGGACTATTGCCTTGTAGGTATAATGAAGTTACTGTGATTCTAGGCCAACCGTCATTTGAGAACACATTTTCTGGATTCATACACAAAAGAAGAGCCAACTCAACGCTCAATATACTTGTAAACCTATTAGCATTTCTACTATACCCCAGGGCAAGGTAGCAGAAAAAGCTGAGCCTACAATTACAAGGAAGTAGGGGGAAGAAAGAAAAAAGGACTGGGAGAAAGGGTGAGGGAATAATACATAATTGTATAGTTCAACTTCGCAGCATTTTGGCAAAGAGCATTAATATCTGTGAGAGATGCTCTGCTTGTCTCGGTCCCAGGCAGCCCACAAAAGACATAAGAGTGTTTTTTCCTTCAACCACTCACTGCGAATCTTGTCGAGCTGGGCTGCTGTAGTCCTGATAATGTTGTTGATCATTTTGCATTCGCCAGCTCCTGCTCCCAGAATCGCTGCTTGGGGCCAAAACAGAGCCAGAATCGACAACGATGTCACCCTCTAGTATGCGAAGAACCTAGTAAAAAGGTAAGGTAAACATTCACATAATTCAGTTTACCAATGGATTTAGGAGACTTGCAGATTGAGTCCACAAAGAACTAACATGAGACATGCGAGGCCTTGAATGAGGATCACGTTGTATGCACAGTTTTGCAGCATGCAACATACAAGAGACCTCATTTTCGCAGTAGCGGTCCCCCAAGCGTGGGTCTATGAGCTCATCAATTACATACTCCTCCAAGAAAGGACGTGCCTGTAATAATTCGAATTTTTGCAAGTTCAAACCAAGCAGGGTAAATGAAGTAAAGCACTCCTAACACTCCATGTACACAATTTTGACACAGCTATAAACAGACGTTTATCTGTGAAAAGAGAATCTCTAATTAATCGCAACCAAAACTATGACACAGACCGTCCTAGAAAATGGAGTTCCTTGGACCATATATAATTAACACTAGTCTTAAACATCCTAACCATCTGAAAATGACTTGTCGCACAAGAAATGATGACTAAAATAACTCACCCATTCTGTTAGAAACTGCTGGCCCTTGGGTCGGTTAATGTCAACAGCCTTGCGACCAGTGACAAGTTCCACTAACACAACCCCGAAACTATAGACGTCAGCTTTCTCAGTTATTTGTCCACTCTGCGCATATTCTGGTGCCAGATAACTGCAAGGAGTCATAAAGAGCATCTATCAGTGCTCAAAACTGCCTCTGACAAGAACATAAAATTGCAAATCTCAATGTGTACCCAAATGTGCCGATGACTCTTGTTTCAACGCACATGTCTCCATCAGGTTGCCATCGAGCCAGACCGAAATCTCCAACCTATCAAACCATTATTGAGAAAATTAGAATCCTATCATAAAATTATGAAGTTAACAGCCATGTACAATATAAGGTTGGAAAAGTGGCAGAGGACAACGAACAAAGAAACATTATATGTTAATCAGATAATATGGGGAAGTTCAACGAATAACTGTTGCAATTCAATCCAATTTCCGGAAAAGTGTAGTGGCAAGATAGGCCAACTCAATTCAATATGAAGTATGGATTCATCATTGCATCAGGAACAGAAATTTAAAATGATATCTGGACAGATGTTTAATGCTACAAACAGAACGATAATACTTATTTTTACATTCGATTGATTCCAATAGGCAAATGCAGACCATACCAGTGGTTCAAAATCATGTGTGACAAGGATGTTGTTTGGTCTCATGTCGCGATGTATTATACAGCCAACTCTACATTCCTCATGTAGGTACCGCAACCCTCGAGCAGCACCAACTGCAATCTTTTGTCTAGCAGCCCATTCCAATGTTACTCTATTATTGCGACCTGGAAGATATTTCAAGAATAGCTCAACCAAGATAGATATATGGCTTATATCACTAACTTTTGCTCCATTGTTAGTACAAGACAGAACAGCAAGAGGCAAGTCAAGATTACAAAAGTCTACTGGCATGTACCTAAAAGCTACTAACTGCAATAGTGGGCTTGCAGACGAAAAAAAATTCACCTTAACAGGACTAGCTATTTTCATAGATAAGTGCAAGGGAAAAAAACTAATTTTACCATAAAGATGTGAATCCAAGGATCCATTGCAGATGTACTCATAAACCAGCAAACGCCTCCTTTCCTCAACACAAAAACCAATCAGCATTACAACATTCCGGTGTTGCGCACAACTCAGAACTTCCACCTCTGAGCAAAATTCAACATCACCCTGAGAACTAGCAAGCTTATGTTGCTTGACAGCAATTGCCTGGCCGTCAGGAAGGACACCTCGATGAACAGATCCAAATCCACCTTCAGCCAAGAAATTTGCTTGGGAGAAACCACCAGTTGCAAGTTCGAGTTCAGCATAACTAAACCACCGAGGAGGTTTTCCAAAAACAGGTGCCTTGTGCTGACATATTGAGCACAAAGGAGGTGGTCCAGGAGGTGCACTCCTAGCCAATGAGACAGCATCCCTAACATTTCCTCGGAAGTTTAAGTCTGATCTGCTTCTGATAGAACTAATTTCATTCAATAGATCCAATTTGGAGATCTTTTCAAGCAAAACATCTGCTGTTGCAGTGCGAGTTTTTCGTGGACCTTTTCCAAGTGATCTTGAGGATGCAGATCCGTGTAGAATGTCAACCATCCATGGCTGAAGTGAGAAAGTTGCTGGAGGGCTCAATGTTTCACTGTCAGAATCAGAAATACTGACATCCAAATGCTGAATCTTATCCTTTGTCACCTGTGCCTCTTTCTTCAGAGAGCCATTCGTTTCAGAAGCACAAAAGGGGGAAGTCCCAGGATCTGAACTTGAGACAGAGGATGTTCCAGCTTCAGTACTTCCAAAAGGTGTCTCCAAGTCTGGGCTGCTATTTGGTGTTACAGCCGGTCCTCGAATTGAACTTCGTGGTTCATTTACATCAGATGCTCTTTTACCAACAGAACCATCCAACACAGTTGGAAGTGAACAAGATGCTTTGGACTCTTTATCGGGAGATCCCACAAGATTCAGCCGGAGAACTTTAGGCTGAGAACGCTTCATAACAACAATGTTGCACTGTAGCTCTTCCACGCAACGTTTCTCTTCATGCTTCAACTCCCTAAGCAGCAGCAACATGGACAACTAAGGAAACAGAAAATAAAAGGGCTAGGATGTAGAGAAGAAAACTAATGTACTAGGAGTTGACCATTACTTATCTAGCACTACCCAGCTTGCTTGTGCTCGCTTAGACTCAGCAGCTACGACACCAGAAGGAGACCCAGATACAACCTTCATCTTCACATTAACCTACACAAATGAAAATAGCCATATATAAAACATGCAAGTATGTGACAGGAGTCAAGCAAACATATACAGAAGCGGTAACTCTTGACTCCAGACCTTGTTTGCATCATAAACATCATGAAGCTTAAGCATCATTTGCGAACACAGCTCTGAGATATCTGACTTCTGATCCAACATGGTCTTATGGCCACTTGCGCAATCCCCTGCAAAGAGCGGAAAGCCCCAGAACTTTCTGCCTGAAATAGAGGAAAACATAGTGATAATTCAGGCCACTAATCCACAACTCAGGGAAGCACTCAACCGAGGAAAAAACAAGGACCGCACTGAGCAAAGTGCAGCAACTTCAGTGATCATGCTAAGAGAAGAGTTTAGGAATCAACGATGACAGTGCATATATGGATTGAGCCATGCAAGCTAATGTGCACAGATGTATTTATTATAGCAAGCACAAAAGCTAAGCCCCCCAAAGCAACCCAACAGTACAACAAAACTGTATTTGCAAAGGATTCGTAGGGATGCAAGGAAAAAAATGAAACAATACCAGAGCTACGCGCCGGGATGACGATGAGGAGGAGGATGCTGCCACCGGGCTGCACGACATGCGTCAAGGCCCACACGATGGCCGTCTTCGAGATCTCCCTCGTGGCCGCACGAATCGCCACCACCACCTTCTCCGCCGCCGCAGCACCGCCCTTCTCCACCACGGCCTTCCCCTTCCTCTGCGGCAGGAGCTGCTGCTGCTGCTGAGTAGACACCATCATCCCCGCTCCTCCCTCTCCAGCAGCAATGCCTACAAATCCCGAACCTCACTCTAAGCAGCAGCCCAAGAACTAGTCACACCAACAAGAAGCAATCAAAGCAAACTAGTAGTAGTAATGCCTAGTACAAACAACACAACAACCACCCCGAGTGCTTTAATGCCAATGGGGTATAGGTGGAGTAGTACCGAGCTGCTGACAGTTGCCGCCAGAGTTCGACACCGAACCTGTTCACAGAACCAAAAGGCGAAGCCCAAGACACCAGTAAAGAATGCGGTAATGTAATTAAAAGGAGGCGCACTTTCCTCCTCCGCTGGGTCCCGACGCCCGAGCGGGCCGCCGCTGCTGCGGATTTGAGAGAAAGATCGCTACTTTATGGCTGACCGCAGAGGAGGCACAACACTGCACCTGCGAATGCCCTGGACGCCACTGTAGCCGGGGTAGGGACACGAGGAAGAGGAAAACCAAAGGCGGTAGATGTGAGCGAGCTCTGAGACGAGGCGACCACGCCTCTCCCTAGGTCAGATTGCACAGTGCCACCTCGTCGTCCTAGCCTGCACGATTCCCGGCACGACGTAGGAATCCCCAAATTATTCGAAATCGTTCGAATCCTCGCAGATCTCGCCGCGCACTACGCCTCAAAGTCAGCCTCCGCAAGTGGGATAAAACCGAGTCAAATTTTCTCCAGGGATTTCCCCATCCCCGCATGTTAAGCGAACGAGGAAGATCTCCCGTCCGAGATTTGACTCTCATTTCCTTCCATAAGCGCATACGCACTGAAAAAAAGGGGAAAAAAATCTCCACCCGAAGCTTCCAATGCAGCCGCTCGCATCCGAACCGACGCAAATCGAAGCTTGCATAAACGAAAACGCAAACCGGAACGGACGGCGCGAAGAGGAAGAGGCCCACCCACCGGAGAACCCAAGGAGCGCCTGCGGCCGCCGCCGCCGGAGAAGACGACGAGGAGCTCCGCGCCTCAGCCGCAGCCGTCGCAGTGGCTCCCGAGTCGTATGAAGCGAAAGTGCGCAAACACTGGCTCCTTAGTGCGTACGCGTGGGAGCGGGGGCGGATGCGTTGGTAGAGGTGGCCATTAAAGAGCCAAGGAAACGGAGGAGCAAAAGCAGTTAAACCTCCATTGCTACTCGCTAACCTCCTCAGCTACTACTAACACCACCGATCGCCGTCGAGGGTGGATTACCCGTTTCTACCCTCCGAACTTCGTCAGATTAACAGCCATGCCACTACAGTGTAAAGCGCTTAAAATCTGGTCGCTGGGGCTGGAGCCTTGGCCCCGTCGCTGTCCGCCCGTCGGATCCCGATCGGACGGCACTTGAGCGCCCCAGAGTAAATGCTGCGCAGGGTGCTGCCTCGTGAGCAGGCGGTCCCCGTAGCAGTGTCAGGCACCGCCCGTGGCGTGGTCCCGGTGCACAGGGGAGGGCATTGACATGGTCCTTGTGAACGCGGTCTACCGAGCTGCTCGCTGCTGCGGCCACCACTGGCTCCCAAGGTCGATCTGATCTAACGTTGCTGTTGGCAAAACAATTTTCTCTGCTATTTCTCTGCTTTTTTACTGGCTTTTTTCCCTTTGATGCAGTGGTGCATGGGGGCTACCCTTTGCATAGGCTCCTATCCAGTTTTGTGTTTGTGTACTTTCTATGGCGATACGAAGTGAAAGCAGGTGTGCCTAGCGGTGTCAAGGAGTGGAGTCTGCAGATCAGGCTGGTCCAGTGCCTGTGCCTGTAGGACAGTGCAAGACTGCAAGGGCTTAAAAAGAGATAAAAAGGTGACAGAATATCTGTAAGTATAGTTCATTGTTGGTCTTTTGCCACTCTTTGTGGCAAGCACGAGCTGCACGACCAAGGTTGCAAATTTTATTTTCGGTTAACATCTCGGAGTTTTGGTGGCCAAAATTCAAAATTTTGTCAAGATCTTATAATTCTAGATAAATTCCGGATGATATACAATAATCAAAATTCAAATCTATTTTTTCAACAGAGATTTCGCCGAGAAATACCGAAATTTCGCCAAGAAATGCCGAGATTTTGATAAAATTGAGCTGAACGAAAAATAGTGCAAAACACGTTAAAAAATTTTAATTTTTTTTACAGATGGTCCTGACGCATTAATAATGTTCCTATAAAAATTTTAGATGATGATCTAGTTTGAAGAATTTTTAAAAATTTTGAAAGTGGTACTATCTTGATAAAAGGCTACCAGGAAATTTGAACTGAATGAAAAATAGAACAAAGCATTTTAGAAAATTTTGAAACTTTTTGTAGATGGTCTTGACACATCAGTAATGTTTCAGAAAAAAATAGATAATGATTAAACCTCAAGGATTTTAAAAATTTTTGATAGTACTATTATCTTGATAAAAGTCTTATCAGCAAACTTCAACTGAATGAAAAATAGTTAAAACCATGTTACAAAACTTTGAAAAAAAATTGGATGGTCCTGATGTATTGATAATGTTCTCATAAAATTTTCAGATGATGATCAACCATGAGGAATTTTCAAAAATCAGTGCTATTGTCTTGATAAAAGCCTGATGATTAATATATAGATTTGCTTAACCAACCAAATAAAATTTAGAATTTTTGAAACTTTTACATAAGGGTGCTAAGGCAATGCTTAAGCTCTTATAAAAATTAGGATAATGATCACATTTCAGTGAATTTATAAAATTATTACAAGCGTATTGTACCATTTATGTTCCTTCCGTTCAATACTTCCATAGATTTGATTTAGCAAACAAAAAAGTTTAAAATTTTTGAACATTTTAGATAAGGGTTTTCAGGCAATTCTTAAGCTCTCATAAAAATTATAGATCATGATCACACTCGAGAAAATTTATAAAATTCTGACAAGGTTACTATCTGAGTTATGTTCATTCTATTTTTGATTTTTTTTAAAGATAACACATGAAGTTTAATTCTTTCAAAAAATTTATGTATAATCCTAGACTGCTATATATAGTACTATAAATTTTTTAGAGCATATTTAAGCTTTTATAATTTTATAAAAATCTGGAAGTGTTTCTGCTAAAATTATAAGACGTCTCAAAATTTTAGTTTTTAACAAATTTTCATTGAATATTACATTCTTGAGGGTTATTGAGCCAAATCAGGTCAAAAAAAGTCAAAATCCGATCAAAAACCTGAATCTACCGAAATTACTATAGCAATTTAATTTTTTTTTCTTTTTTATCTAGCTGGGATTTTAAATCTCGTCCTTGGCCGAAATCCGATATCTCGCCAAGATTTCACGAAATTTTTAACCTTGTGCACGACTGCATGAGTTAGAGAATATATCACTAGATTAATCTTTAGTTCTTGAAAGAAAAATGTGGTGGTGATGATTCATCCTCTTCCTTCCCCTGCCCTCAACTCAACTTCCCTCCAAGAGCCAACGTGTGGTGTGACCCCTTCTATTTGTCTCGTGTGCATTGGTTCATCTGCCGCTACCCTTCATCCCCAAAGAAGAAAAACGCACCGACGTGTGGGACGAGATCCCTCACAATGCAAAAATCCTCTTCTCTGCAGTCTTGAGCACTAATGCCCACGCTTGATTTCTCCTGTCCTGTGTTGCAAGCACTTCGGCCCTAATTAATTATCAACACATCACATCTCATCCACAATATCAGCTTCCGATTATAGGCAACAGAGCGAGCGAACCACCCTTTTAATGGAAATAACAACCATCCTTCCTGTCCCTCTCCCAACCCAATCACTCGCTTGCCCTATCCCCTTCCCTGATCACTCTCCCTCACTTTTTAATAATCGCGGTGCTGCCAGCTGAACAGAACCATATGTGAGAGACCGAGAGAGAGAGAGAGAGGATGCCAGCGCATCCACTGGGTCTAAGGCGTGTACACGGGTATAAACGGCTACTGTCTATAATACATCTTTATATCATCTACAGAAGGTCTAAAAATAACTCATACAATGGACCGTCTATATAATTATCTGCAATAGTCTCTCATTCATTTAACAGACCGTCTATACAATGGTATATAAAATGTAAAGTTATCTATAAAACTGTCTATTAAATAGTAGACAGCAATTTTCTCTCTTTTGCTCGCTCCTCCAAATTATTTAAAATCCTATATGACATCTTTTATAGACAGATGACTGTGAATCATTGTCTTCTCTACTTTACCGCACGGGCGAAATTCCAAGCAACAACCTCCTTCGCCTTCATCGTGGATGTTTATTTGGTGGATCTCCATTAACCTCTTGTGTTGTCGACAGCAAGTACGCAACTACGTACACCGCTCCTTTAAGGTTCATACCAACTAATCACTACTTTGCTACTTTCTCATTCAATTTGATGCGAGTATAAGAGAAGCTAAAATGTTACCATTGATTCTTTATTTTTCTTCTTTCCTTCTTGTCCCCCACGTATTTGTTGTAATGTCGAATGATGATGCCATTTGCAAAAAGAATTAGATTTTTTTTCTATTTGGAATGGTACTTCTACCAAATGAACGAATCATCTCCGTTAACCTCTTGCGCTGTCAACCACAACGTAACCAACTACACCGCTCCTTTAGGTTTCATACCAACTAATCGCTACTCTGCTACTTTCCCATTCAATTTTATGCTAGCAACAGAAACTAAATGTTATCATTGATTCTTTATTTTTGTTCTTTCCTTCTTGTCCCTCCACCTATTTGTTGTAATGTCCCAATGATGATACCATTTGCAAAAGAAATTAGATTTTTTTTTCTATTTGGAATGGTGGTGGGACAGTTACTAGACCTACGGTGGTAGAACAAACCAATTCGAACTCATAGTTCATGATCTTGAAAGAGGAAAACAATAAAGCTTGTTTCGTGCAGTTTACATAGCGTAGTGGTATGGATCAACCAGCAGAAATCGCTAATAAATGCATGAAATGCTTGATCTTTCATAGTACCACACACACTACTCTTGCAAAGTGATCTGAAGTACATGGAATTGCGAAACAAAGTCTTTTTGAAAGAGAAGGTAGGAGCTCTGCCGAATGCATTAAAGAAGGGAGAAAGAACCTAAGAGTTTATATAAACGACGAGAGAATATGGGAAACAACAGAACAAGAACCTAAAACAACCAAAAACGCCGTAAAACGCACCCCCACAGGATGCCGCACCCTAATGCGAGGATGAACGACCCTTACAAGGAATAGCAACAAACTGGCGGTATAGAACGCGCCACTCTAGGTCATCGTGAAGGCCGCTCGACGGTTGCGAATGTTGTGGGCGATGGCACCAGCCACTTGGTGCATCGTGCAATAGGAATTATTGAAAATCCTATTGTTCCTCTCTTTCCATATGTTCCAAAGGCTATATGTGACTACCCCATCAAAGTCCCTTCGATTGCGCTGCGGTACCATTTGACGCACGTTTGTCCACCAAGCCGCCAATTTGTACCGTCGGTAGCTGTGTGGCGGGCTGGTCTAACTGCAAGAGCCGAAACACTGCCCCCAATCTTGTCTTGCAAACGGGCACAGCAGCAAGAGGTGAGATGATGTTTCAGGTTCGGATCCACAGAAGACGCATGTGATAGAATGTGGCCACCCCCTAGATGCGAGCCTGTCAGCAGTGAGGATCCTGTCCTGGATAAAGAACCAAGCGAAGAACCTGCATTTTCCTTCCGAGGAAGCCTACCAGATCATCCTATGAGTGTGATCGAACGTGGACTCGACGAACTGGGCCGAGTAAGCTGAGCTTGCAGAATACTCCCCTGTTGATGACCATTTCCAGGTTATGGTGTCCTCCACATGAGGATAAAGTTGTACCTGCCACAGCGCGCACCAAAGACGGAAGAATTCCTGTAGCTGCGTTTCATTTGTGACTTGACACAACGGTCGGATCCAATTTCTGTGTGATAACAAGTCCTTCATTGTCCCTGTCTTTTTCCTGACTAATCTGTAGCATGACGGAGCCAAGTCCGCGGGTGATCTGCCTTGCATCCATTTGGACTCGAAGTTGGCCGTCTCACCATCCCCTATTACAATGGCGGTACTGCGTTGAACAAGCCGTGGTGCGTGGTATCGCGGGGGTAGCGTCGAGCCGACCACGATCTGCGCGCCCTTCCAAGCAAACCAGAGCCACCAGATCCGAAGAGCCCGGCCAAATCTGTCAATATCTTTTATTCCTAAACCCCCCCTAGTCTCTTTGGCCGACAGACCTTCTTCCAATTAACCAAGCAGTGTCCCCCATTGCATTCGTGCTCGCCTTTCCAAAGGAAATTCCGGCGAAGCCTATCCGATCTCTTTGTGACCCATCTGCAGATGGGAAAAACTGTAAGATGGTAGACTGCTAGAGACGTGAGCACCGAGTTTATTAAAGTCAGACGAGCGGCTCTAAACAATAACTTCCCTTTCCATCCTGCTAGGCGACCTCGCACCTTGTCCAAGAGACGCTGAAAGTCTGACCTTATGAGCTTTGTAGGATGGAGAGGTAGACCTAGATATGTGCACGGAAATGAATCTACCTTTGCCGGAAACTCCTGCAGAATTGCTTGCATGTTGAGCGTGTCGCACTTGATTGGGTAGACCTCGCTCTTTTGAAGGTTGGTATGAAGACCTGTGGCTCCTCCGAAGAATAGAAGGATCTCCAGGACAGCTTTAAGCTCATCCCTGTCTGGGTGCACAAAAATGGCGACATCATCTGTGTAGAGAGATACTCTGGTTGAAGCCCAACCGGTTAGGATTGAAGAGATGATACCCACCTCCATTGCCTTAGAGACCAACCGCTGAAGTGGGTCCATAGCTAAAATGAAGAGCATGGGAGATAAAGGGTCTCTCTGGTGCAGACCTTTCATGTGCTGAATGGAGGAACCCGGAATGTCATTTAGGAGGACTTTAGAGGAGGAGGATCCTAGTATCATGGAGATCCACTCCCTCCAACGACGCCCAAAGCCGAGGTGGCATAAGAGGTCGAGAAGGAACTCCCAGCTGACGGAGTTAAACGCCTTTGATATATCCAATTTCAGAAACAGGGACGAGATTCTTTTCCTGTGCAGCTCGGAGAACAGGTTTTTTGTGTAAAGAAAATTATCCTGGATGGATCTTTTCTTGATGAACGCACTCTGGTTGTGGGGTACCAGCTGAGGAAGATGAGGCGCTAGCCTGTTTGCAAGTAACTTGGAGAAAATCTTGCCCGTGCTATGGATGAGACTGATCGGCCTAAAACAAAGTCTTTAGTCCAATCTGAAAACAAGGAGTTTTAAACTTGTGCAAACGAATAATCTCTCTCTCTCAACACAAAAGGGAAAACACAAATATATATATAACACTTAAGGGGTGCATCAAAAGGTGGCCAACTCCACCTTTGATTCGAGCAGGGGCCGAATCCTACTACAACTCCTAGTCGATATATCATATTTAGGTCTAGACTCTAAATACAAAAAAATTATAATAGTTTAACTGATTTCGACCAACTAGCACGATGAAACTTCATGTTCAGTTTATACACGTAAAAGAAAGTAGAATCTGGATTTTGACGTAATTGAGTGAATTACAAGTGATGTCCTAAGCTTTCCAAAAAAAATTCTAGAACATAGCAATCCAACTTTAGACATGAGAGTTATGGTCTTTTTAAGTCAGGCCGGTCTAGCAATTCGAGTTGGTTTCTCCTATTCGAGTTGGTTTCTCCTATTCGAGTTGCTTTCCCTTTTTCTTCATGTGTTTCTCTCTCCAAACTAGATCTGGTTTCTTTCTTTTTTTTCTTTCCTTTTACTTTCTTTCTTCACCCACGTGTTGGCCCTTCTCTTTTCGGCTTTAGCTTGACTTCCACTTCGGTTCAGTGCCTTGTCACACGCCATACATATGTACATGCATATGCACACGGTCCATACATCCAAAGAGTTTGTGTACAGCGGTAGGATGAAGGATAACCGATTAGAGGGGGTGAATAAGGAGTTTGCGTACGGCTGTAGGATCAAGGATAACCACCTATAGTATTAGTAATAAAATTCAAAGAAGGGTAAAAGGATAAAAAAATTCCGTCATACTATTTGTCATCTACCATAAAACACGTCCTGTGATCCTGATGAATGGTAGATGAATAGATAACTATATTAATCTTAATCTACTGTAAAAGAGCTCTTTATTTTATCCACAGCAACGCGGAGGTATTCAGCTGGTGTTTAAAATATAGCAAACGTCATTTCTGGATAAGGCTGAGAATTAGAGTCCTGATTCCTGGTCGTTTGATCCCCCGTAGTTTTCTCTGTACGAAGTGTTCAGATAGTAGTATTGCACTAAAGGATTTTCACGGCAAAGAAAACTTCTCTATACATTTTGGACGAAAGTTTTAATGCATAGACTCTGTATTTCTGTTTTCCTTCTCTCTTACATCAAGATGCATTTCCTTTCAATTTTTCTACACTTTTCATGTGGGACATCTAAACATCTTTTCTTAGCTATTCACGTGTTATTTACTTATTTTAGGGAAATAATTCCATGTTATTTTATTCCTACAGTTCTCACTCAGCATGACAGTGAATTTTTTTATGTTATTTCTATTCATTTTCTTCTATCCCGGCATTTCCAAATGGCCCCTAGTTTTGTCCACTCCACGATTTGAAGTATCGTCATTGCCTCATTGGTAGGCGCGCAGCCACACGGCCGTTTCACAAACGAACAATTTGTAGTCACTCGTCAAATATTTCGCAGAATTAGATTCTCATTTATAAGTACACCCATATGCAAAATAATATGAGTACCCTATTCAAGAGACATACTCATCCGTATGACAATGCCCTGGAATGCTAATACTAGCGGTAGTGCAACTAGTATGAAAATAACATAAGTAAATTTCAAAACATTACAGTTTTTTATACAAATTATCGGATAACTACATGTTTTAGCTTTTACTTTACAAAATTGTAGATTTTAGGAGAAATCGTGTCACAAAATTATATGTTTTTGAATTGATCATTTCTTATAACAGGTTTAAAAGTGTGGGCCCGCATGGTAACTCTGACGCACGCGAGTGAAATAGGAGATAAGGGTGCGTGAGGCTACCACATGGACCCACACTGTCATACTTATTACAAGAATAATCAATTCTAAAACATGTAGTTTTTCTAAAAACTAAAATTTTATAAAATAGGAGCTAAAACATGTTATTTTCTAAAAGTCTGAAGGAAAAAGTTGTAGTTATGTGAAATTTGCTCAAATAACATCGATTGGGGGTGTGTACGTCTTGCAATTGATTTTGGCTATCTCAAATGTATAGACGTACGTGCATCACATCAATATACAAGAATAGTACTGCTACATGGTACACCAACGAATACGAAAGGGCAAGAAACACAAATTAAGCGCTCACAGTGCATTAATGTGTCCTATCTAAGCATAAAGAGTCGTGTACTGTACCGTGCGTGACATCCACGGCCGGATGACGGTAACGGGCGGTTTGGCTATATATATGTACGTACTACGTACCAGCAGTCTAATTGTCTACTTACGTCTGTACTATGTACAAGAAAATATGATGAGATGCGGTTGTCCTGTACATACGACATCCATGTCCCCCAGGCAAGTGGTACGTTCCCAACAAACTAAGTGGTGTACCGAACCATTGTTGGTACACGTACGCGACCGTCAATTCTGTGAATCATGATAAATTTGTTGTCTATCTCTTGTCCACATGCACGGCTAAAACGATCTATGCCTGCAACAGAAGAAGAAGAATCTTTTTCAATCTGTTTGAAACTTGCATTTTTTTTAGATACTGTTGAAACCCAGGTTTTGAAACATGTTGATCAGCCAGAGCTTGAAACTAGAAACTTAATAAAAAAACGTATGACTTAGAATATTGAAACTTACTGTCATGTTAAAATTGATTCCAACGGTATGTCCTACGTGCTTTTACCAGCACTAAAAGAATATTAGTCCGATTTAAGCTTTTATGGATCATAATGTATTAATTGTTTGGAAATGATAATTTCTGGTCGGCCGTATAGGGATGGTAGTTTCACCGGGGGGTTTGAGTACCAACTTGGAGAAAATCTTGCGGTATGGATGAGATGACGGCCTAAAACAAAGTCTTTAGTCCAATCAAAACAAGGAGTTTTAAACTTGTGCAAACGAATAATCCTCTCTCAACACAAAAGGAAAACACAAATATATATATAACACTTAGGGTGCATCAAAAGGTGGCCAACTCCACCTTTGATTCGAAAGCATGGCCAATCCTACTACAACTCCTAGTCGATATATCATATTTAGGTCTAGACTCTAAATACAAAAAATTATAATAGTTTAACTGATTTGACCAACTAGCACGATGAAACTTCATGTTCAGTTTATACACGTAAAAGAAAGTAGAACTGGATTTTGACGTAATTGAGTGAATTACAAGTGATGTCCTAAGCTTTCCAAAAAAATTCTAGAACATAGCAATCCAACTTTAGACATGAGAGTTATGGTCTTTTAAGTCAGCCGGTCTAGCAATTCGAGTTGGTTTCTCCTATTCGAGTTGGTTTCTCCTATTCGAGTTGCATTTCCTTTTCTTCATGTGTTTCTCTCCAAACTAGATCTGGTTTTTTCTTTTTTTCTTTCCTTTTCTTTCTTTTCTTTCACCCACGTGTTGGCCCTTCTCTTTTCGGCTTTAGCTTGACTTCCACTTCGGTTCAGTGCCTTGTCACACGCCATACATATGTACATGCATATGCACACGGTCCATACATCCAAAGAGTTTGTGTACAGCGTAGGATGAAGGATAACCGATTAGAGGGGTGAATAAGGAGTTTTGTACGGCTTAGGATCAACAAGGATAATCACCTGTAGTATTAGTAGTAAAATTCAAAGAAGGGTAAAAGGATAAAAAATTCCGTCATACTATTTGTCATCTACCATAAAACACGCCCCGTGATCTCGATGAATGGTAGATGAATAGATAACTATATTAATCTTAATCTACTTAAAAGAGCTCTTTATTTTATCCACAGCAACGCGGAGGTATTCAGCTGGTGTTTAAAATATAGCAAACGTCATTTCTGGATAAGGCTGAGAATTAGAGTCCTGATTCCTGGTCGTTTGATGCCCCGTAGTTTTCTCTGTACGAAGTGTTTAGATAGTAGTATTGCACTAAAGGATTTTCACGGCAAAGAAAACTTCTCTATACATTTTGGACGAAAGTTTTAATGCATAGATTCTGTATTTCTGTCTTCCTTCTCTCTTACATCAAGATGCATTTCCTTTCAATTTTTCTACACTTTTCATGTGGGACATCTAAACATCTTTTCTTAGCTATTCACGTGTTATTTACTTATTTTAGGGAAATAATTCCATGTTATTTTATTCCTACAGTTCTCACGCAGCATGACAGTGAATTTTTTTTATGTTATTTCTATTCCTTTTCTTCTCTCCCAGCATTTCCAAATGGCCCCTAGTTTTTTGTCCACTCCACGATTTGAAGTATCGTCATTGGTATGCAGCCACACGGCCGTTTCACAGACGAACAATTTGTAGTCACTCGCTAAATATTTCGCAGAATTAGATTCTCATTTATAAGTACACCCATATGCAAAATAATATGAGTACCCTATTCAAGAGACATACTCATCCGTATGACAATGCCCTGGAATGCTAATACTAGCGGTAGTGCAACTAGTATGAAAATAACATAAGTAAATTTCAAAACATTACAGTTTTTTATACAAATTATCGGATAACTACATGTTTTAGCTTTTACTTTACAAAATTGTAGATTTTAGGAGAAATCGTGTCACAAAATTATATGTTTTGAATTGATCATTTTTATAACAGTTTAAAAGTGTGGCCGCATGGTAACCTGACGCGAGTGAAATAGGAGATAAGGGTGCGTGAGGCTACCACATGGACCCACACTGCATACTTATTACAAGAATAATCAATTCTAAAACATGTAGTTTTTCTAAAACTAAAATTTTATAAAATAGGAGCTAAAACATGTTATTTTCTAAAGTCTGAAGGAAAAAGTTGTAGTTATGTGAAATTTGCTCAAATAACATCGATTGGGGTGTGTACGTCTTGCAATTGATTTTGGCTATCTCAAATGTATAGACGTACGTGCATCACATCAATATACAAGAATAGTACTGCTACATGGTACACCAACGAATACGAAAGGGCAAGAAACACAAATTAAGCGCTCACAGTGCATTAATGTGTCCTATCTAAGCATAAAGAGTCGTGTACTGTACCGTGCGTGACATCCACGGCCGGATGACGGTAACGGGCGGTTTGGCTATATATATGTACGTACTACGTACCAGCAGTCTAATTGTCTCACTTACGTCTGTACTATGTACAAGAAAATATGATGAGATGCGGTTGTCCTGTACATACGACATCCATGTCCCCCAGGCAAGTGGTACGTTCCCAACAAACTAAGTGGTGTACCGAACAATTGTTGGTACGTACACGCGACCGTCATTTTATCTGTGAATCATGATAAATTTGTTGTCTATCTCTTGTCCACATGCACGGCTAAAACGATCTATGCCTGCAACAGAAGAAGAAGAATCTTTTTCAATCTGTTTGAAACTTGCATTTTTTTGAGATATTGTTGAAACCTAGGTTTTGAAACTTGTTGATCAGCCAGAGCTTGAAACTAGAAACTTAATAAAAAAAACGTATGACTTAGAATATTGAAACTTACTGTCATGTTAAAATTGATTCCAACGGTATGTCCTACGTGCTTTTACCAGCACTAAAAGAATATTAGTCCGATTTAAGCTTTTATGGATCATAATGTATTAATTGTTTGGAAATGATAATTTCTGGTCGGCCGTATAGGGATGGTAGTTTCACCGGGGGGTTTGAGTACCCACGGGTACCCGACCCGATAAAGGTGGGTACGGGTAGCACTTTAGGCCTACGGGTTTTCAAGTTTGGGTACCTGATAAGGATATAGAATGGATGTGGGTGTCAATTTGTACCCATGGGTACCTGATGAGTATTCTATAACATATGGCCCACTTTTTATAAGATATATATTAGAAAATTAAAACCGGAACTACCTAAATGAGATGTTGAGAAACACATAAGGTTTTAAAAGGTAATACTATATTCAGAAACTTATTGAGTATATATCACGCTCTAAATTTGTTTTGCACATATCATACTCTAAATTTGTTATGTATATATCATACTCTTTTTTTTAAACGATACTCTATTATGTATTAGCATCTCTACTATCACTGTAGTCATAAGTGTTAAGTGTATGCTATGTGACTGAGTTAAATGCAAGTTAATTGAGTTTTTATCTTATCTTAGTCATTGATTAATGAGCTTATATATATATATATCACTTTTCTACATTTTACTCTAATGCTTATCATCTTATTCATCGAAACCAAATACAATATCTATAAAAACACTTGAACACGTAGTATCATTGGTCACCTATAGGCAATCATAATGTACTAATTAAATAAAATAAATTGACGTATCATTGGTCACCTATAATTCATGTTAATTCTTTGTTTTCAGCATAGATTGCTACCCATGGGTACCCATTGAGTATTGGGTACCCATTGGGTTTGGATATGGGTACGGATCTGTACCCAATAACTCTAATAGATTTGAGTGGACGGCATGATTTCGGGTTTCGAGTTTGGACGGACGGCAGTCGTATCCGGAGATACCTACCTGATTGCCATCTGTCGGCGTATTTCGCCGGACAGGACCCCGTTAACGGACAGGGTGACTTCTCCTAGGCTGGAGGTTAGGGTTCGGTAGAGGGCGTCTTCGCGGTTGGAAACCCTAATGACTCTCGCACGGAGGATTCAGGGGATCAACAGATCTAAGAACACAGCGATATATCCAAGTTCGGGCCCCCTGTCTGGGTAATAGCCCTACATCCTGCTAGATCCTGTGAGACGTCAGAGGGATGGACCGTCGTCGTGTCGACCGTAGAATTCCTCACAATTAATAGCCCTGACACAGCGTGTCAGGGGAAGGAGACTTTGAGGCGAAGCCTTCTTTTCATTCTTTTGGTCGCCCGCGTGGCCTGACGAGTGGGGCTCGAACGCCCACCCGCCGCCAAAGCCGCTAAGGAGGCCGACGCCCGGCGAAGCGTGCTCGACGTCCCGCCGCGACCCTAAGGAGGCCGATGCCATGCGAAGGTGGCTCGATTGTTCCTGCCGCCAGCGCTTATGGCGACACCATCGAAAGCAAGGCCGATCGCTTACCCGCCGCGATCATTTGACCGCTCCTGCAGTGAGGGCTCGACGCTCTCACCACCAGTCGCCATGTGGCGCCCACCGACGAGTGGGGCTCGACGCCGCCACTCACTAAGTCGCCACGTGGACCGCTCGCGACGAGTGGGTCGATCGCTCGTCAGCTCACCAGACCGCCACGTGGTCTTACTTATCTGCGACGAAGAGGATACCCTGATGTAAAGTACATCGACACCATCCATACGGCCATAGGAGCCATTCTATGCGCTCTAGCCTCGTGGCCATGCCTCCTGTGGCCGTCTCGCAGTGCAACCTTTCTTCACCTGACATGTGTCGCACGCAGAGAGGAAGGAGCACCAGATCAGTGTTTGCAGTTTTGCACGCTGGGAGGGAAAGAACATGCGACTAAATGCATTGAAATTATCCAAATCGAGTAGATTTTTTATTTGAGTTTAAATTTTTGAGTTGAATTTTTGGATGAAATTTTAAATTTTCTGAGTTAAAAATTTCAAACTTGAAATTTTATAGTTGAAAATTTTTGAACCAAAAGTTTTTTTAGTCGATACTTTTTTCAAGCCAAAACTTTTCAAAACAAATTTATTAGAACTGAAAGTTTTCGAAACGAAAATTTTTGAACTGACGGTGTTTGAACATAAAGTTTTTGAAATTTCCCGTTCTAAAATTCCCTCACTTGAAAATTTTCTAGTTTGAAATTTCTCGAATTAAAATTTTCCTAGTAAGTCCTCAATTTGAATTTTTCAGAATTGAAATTTCCCAGTTGAAAGTTTCTCGAATTGAAATTTCCCGTTGAAAGTTTCCTAGTTGAAACTTTTGCGAATTGAAAGTTTCCCAGTTGACTGTTTCTCGAGTTGAAATTTATTTTGAAAGTTTCAATTGAAAAACTTTTGGTTTGCAATGTTTTGACTATAAAATTTCAAGTTGAAAATTTCAACTCATAAATTTTCAAATTCATCCAAAAATTCAACTCTAAAAATTTAACTCAAATAAAAAAATTACCGTAAGGCTCTTCGTCTCCCGTGCACTAGCGCCCCAAAGCTCTTCCTTTCCGCGTGTGACACGTGTCGCATGGAGAATGGTTTGCGACAGGAGCGCACGGAAACGTGGGTATGAGCGACCATAAAATAGTCATTCTCTTAATTGTTTATCTTATATGTGCCATATGCATAGCTAAGGGCAATTCCAATGGGATAACTAAGATAGTTTTCATAGCATTAATTAGGTTGCCATGTAAGCAAAATGGTGATGTGGAGGTAAAGTTAATGATGAAAGAGAAAACCAATTTCTTCGTGAGTACCAAGAAAGGAAAAAGGGATTGGGTAAGAAAATAAGAGAAAAGAGGAGATTGGATGAGAG